>CM044565.2:1516448-1888948 GCA_024416835.2 Perccottus glenii | reverse complement strand
GCAGTGCAAGTGAACGCGGCGCGCTGGCGCTTCCATGTCACGGTTATCATTGTCTGCTATATTTGCTTTTTATTTATTAAAATACATGCAATTGGTTAATGAAACATTTATTAAAATTAAGATAACATTTGTACAAAACAGAATTCGTTTTTAAGAAAGGTTTTCTACAAAGCAAAATTTAATGAAGTGGTAAATATAAAAAATATTTTAATGACACGGTTTTGGCGGTTATAGAGTTCTAATGACGGTGTTCAACTATAACCGCCAATCACATGGTTATATAATAACCGTCACACCCCTAGAAAGAAGGTGTGTATTTGTTCACGTGTGTATTTATTTATTTATAACATATACTCATTCACGTATAAGTGTATGAGTATTTCTAAAAAGAGTTGCAGAAAACAAGGGAGATATTTTGATATGACCACAGCCATGATGCTCACAGCTGAATGGGACATATCAAATAGCCTACAAATACTCACATCATTGGGCTGAGGTTCACTTTCAGGAAAAGTCTGAGAAAGGTCCACTGTTAGGCTCTCTTCAGCTTTCCTTGAAGTTTGTTTGTTCCTTGTCACTACAGGCTAAAATATAATAAACATAATACTTAAAAACAACTTCTTAAAAACACTTGAAAAGGTTTTAGTACCCCACAGTGTATTTTAATACACAATACATCACTAATACATGCAGAAATATCTAACCGTTTTTGCTTTACATATGAATCATAGACATCTCTGTTAACATGTAGCGTAAAATACACCTACTCTTTGGAGATGACATGGGAAGTTGAAGACAGATAGGGTCGCACCATCTCTAAGCCTGACAATCTGACCCGTCCTGTCAAAATCATCAGGCTTGAAGTGTTCACTGCAGAGCTTTGACGACTCGGTCACAACAAAACCCTCCCCTCTTATAGCAATCTGGTATCAATACTGCGTTGGTTATTGCAACCGTAACCTGCACAAAATACGGGCATAATTGCTCGCTCTCTGTTGACTCCGATTGACTCTGGTGCTAGCGTTGAGTGGAGAGACCCAACCAATATGGTGGTGACGCTGGATCACGCTCCAGCACGTCATGAGGCGTCTATGTATATTATGTCTATGGTTGATACTGTGGCCCAGTACACACAGGCATCTAGCTTTACTCTATCACTCAATATTCCGTTAGTTATTTCTCGTCCACGGGCAGCACTCTGTTGTACTTGTAGCAGAGAGGCAGCACTTAACACTAAAGACCTGTTACTGGCTCATGACTCTGGACTTGACTGAACATGAACATCTCATGACTCGTGTAACACCGTGCGTTTTGACTCAACAAAAACTGTCTTGGACTTGTGCGTTTCGTGTCAACTTTGCTAACCCCTTATTAACTGCCATATAAACAAGTCCGCCAGAGCATTTCTTACATTTTTACATGCTGTTGGGCCATTTTTTGGAGTATTCTAACAATCTATACATCAATACAATCCCTAAATCCCATATTTTAAGAATATCTGAGCATTATAGCAAGTTTATAGTAACTAAAGAAATTGATAAAAAAGTGCAATTAACCACAAAAAAATTTAAAATCGTTTTTTTATTTTCACATATTTTCCAAAAAAAAAGAAATTTCCTAGCTATATCCCTCAAAAATCTGAGTATGAAAAATGTGCAGAATATCATTTCAAACTCCACAAATTTTATTTGAAGTGTCTACCTAATTCAGTTTTTGAGATAGACATATTTTTATAAACTGTGAAAAAACAAAAATCTAATTGATATTTTTCCACACTTTGCAAAAAAAACAGCATGTACAACAAAATACTATTTACAATACTACAATCAAATTTCTAAGTGTAACAGAAACATAGGAGCACACCTAACTTTGTATAAGACCATGTTCATTCATAAAAGTACAATAAACAACCAAAAAGACAAATTGATTCAGCGGATCAGAGAAGTCAACTCCCTCATGAACTGGTTGTAGTCCTTCACAGCTGATGGCACCGGCCCCTCCACTGGTGTCTACTTTCCCCCAACCTCGCCCAAAATGCCCAGATACAGCATGTACAGTACTGGAGAGCTCATCTTCTCTGTGCTCTGCCCATTTTCATTTTTTACCTGCCACAGCAATATTTTTTGCTGGATTTTTACTGGTGTTTTCACACAGTGTTTTATCAAAGAGCATCTTGAAGAGTTCTGATGGATATGGCATGTCCACACATTATGACAGGTGGCTGCACACCTGGCTGTCTTTTAGGGAGGGGATGTGGCATGGGGTGTGGCACGCTATCAGGCTCCTCTTGGCTCTTCCAGCTCCAGGAAGTGCATCTGAATGAGTGCTGCTTTTGTGTGCCTGCTGCAGACTCCTTCCTCTGCCTGTCCTCAGTGAAGTGGGTGGGGCAGGGGAGCACAAGACCCTCTCTCCTCCTCAATAACACTGTAGACAGAATAAGACATAAATATGAAACACAACAGTAATGATTATATACATACACTAATGCATAACTAGATCTAAACCTAAAACTATCAGTAAAACTAAATCTCAAGAGTTTGGTCTGGACCTGCTCCAACTGTGATTTATATATAAACAAGTGCAGTTGAATTGAAATTATAAATGATGACAAGTTTGTCAGTGGCATTATATATACTTTGAACACAACACACCTGAAGTTACACGTATTATTAGACGTATTACGCACAACAACAATAAAACAATGATGCGCATTTGGCACTACTTTTCTCCAACTCAAACTCAAAACATGTCATGAAATATATACTTACATGTCATAGAAGGGATCTATTCCTTCAGTGAAGTGGACTTATTCATAACTGTCGGCACTATCTGGATCAGACGAGGAGTAAAAAACCCGTCTTCATCGTCCGACGCAGTTACCAGATTCAGCCGAAGGGGTAGTGCCATTTGCGCTGGGTTTTCGCGGATCCATAATTATCCGTGATGGCGTGGGGAGTTAGTGCAACGTGTGTGGTGAGTGTCTGGAGTATGTGTGATGTTTGTTTTTGTAAAAGAGTGAAATATAGAATGAAAAGCTGCAGAAGTCTGCTGCGTAGTAAGTACTGTGAGCTAAAAATAAAGTTACCCGCGGGAAATTCGTTGATTTCCGGTTCCGGTTCCACGACCAATCATATAATAGTTTATGCTCACAACTTGTAGACGTATATTCCTACATATGAAGTGCTGTGAGTGCATACAGAGCTGTAGAACACCTGGAGAAGCCGTGCTCCGTATGTTATAATGATTTTACTATGAGCGGTTTTTGCTAGACATTTGCAAACTCCTCAGAGGAACGAAACAGCGGTCTGAGACATGTAGAAAGCGTGAGATCAAAGTATAACTTCTCCACTTTCATATGCAAAAAAAATTATTGCTCTATCTTATTTCGTTGCAAATCTACAGGCATCTAAAAATAGGTATGCAAATGGGAGCGCGGGCGCTCCGTCCGTCTTTAAAGGGCTAATTAGATTGAACGCGAAAGCGCGCACCATCAGTGTACGTTGTTTATCGCTGCTCCTCGGGGTAAACCGAGCAGAGCTGGAGCTGCTGAGGAGACAGAGTATCACAGCTAACCAGACCGACCCAGAGACAGTACACACGGATTAAAATACTAGTGCTTTCACGGAGGATATATAGTAATGAGAATATTTGTGTTATTAATATCCTTTATAAACATTTTAAAATCTCTAAAATGTATTAATATAATACTGTAATTGTAAACAATAACACAAATCTTTTGTTTTGTCTAAGATGACCAGAGAAACTGGGTGCCAGCCTGAACCAGTCGCTGCAGATCTGCAGGTGAAGCCAAGGTGAGTTTGAATACTGTGAAGCTTTTGTATGTTCAGTTTTGTTTATTCTTTATTTCTAAGGCACCATGTACAAAAACAATAATCTCACAAGAAAAGATATGCTTTGTACCAGATTTTGAATTTCAGACTGACTAGGATCTGATTCCATTGTTTGATGGTTTGAAAAGGGCTGATTGTGCAAAGGCAGAGCATCTTTTAGGGATTGTGCAGTTTTTGTGAGTTGTGACCCAGATGTTTGGGTCTCATCATATAATCAAGATAACAAATCATTTGTGAAACTCTTGTTTTTGCATCCACCCAGGCCAGAACGCCTAATAGGAGTGTGTCATGTGACACAGACACTGATGGAGCAGCCAGAGTGTCCCAGGACTAGCTCTACTCGAATAATGAGGAAACGGTGTGAGGTGCCCACTGCTGAAGGTATTGCATTTATTCTCATTCTTTAGTTTGTTTTGTTTGTTTTACTGTTATAGTGCAATTACTTGTTTTAAATACTCTAACAAGAACACATGAGGTGTGCGATAATCTATCATTTTGCGGCACAGTGGCAGAGTGGTTAGCTCTCCTGCCTCACAGCAAGAAGGTCCTGGGTTCAACCCCATCCAAGGCAGGGCCTTTCTGTGTGGAGTTTGCATGTTCTCCCTGTGTCTGCGTAGGTTTCCTCCGGGTACTCCGGTTTCCCCTACCACCAAAAACATGTACAATAGTCCCCCACACACATGGGGCCAGGTCATGTTTGTAAATGAGAATTGGTTCTCAAACAGTTTACCTGGATAAATAAAGGTTAAATAAAAATAAAAATTTTTATTGTCATTAAAATTAATGATTAACTAATTTAAGAAGTAAAATCATGTTTATATGTTTGTTTTATTTTCAGGACCTGGTGACTGTTCCTGCGTCACTTCACTGAAGATACTTCATCCTTCAACTTTGCTGCTGTCTATCATCTTGGATTCAGTCTCTGAAAACTGCAGTTAGCTCTACTTTACTTTGCTGACTACATTTAGACTAATGTAAACACTAATACACTGTTGAACACACAAGATTCTTAAAAATTTTGGAACAGCTCATGAAGTTATGATCAGCCTGTTTAAGTCTGGCTCTTGCTTTTCACCATCTTCGCTCCAATAAGTGCAACTGACAGTGACTTTCAAACACAAAGTAAAAAGCCACTGTCCTGACTGTGCAGGATTTACAAAGTTTGGACCTGCCTTGAAATGATGTATGAGAATTTACTATGACATTCATTTTTTATTTAAATTAAGTGTGTATATATAAAATATTGTATCAATATAAAAAGCTTACTGTAAGAACAATCTCTAAAGAATATAAGAATTATGTAAAGGCAGTTTGAGAAAAGGGTGTCATTTAGACATTCTTTTGTAAATGTTTATGTTGATTCATGTTCATTTTGAGTTGTATAGCTGATTTTATAATGCATGTTTTTAAACAATTGTTTTGTGTGTAACATCGGGTATAACTGTTTCTTCGTGTACCAACTAAATTTATAATTTCAGTATTGGAATCCTCTGTAAGGACAGCACAAGGAGGTTTGACCTGTACCTGCTGGCCCAGGTATCCCCAGCACCACCTGACCACACTGCAGCAGACAGGTGTCTATAACCGCTGAAAGCTGGTGCACATGTACAGTATGTGTAAGTGGAGGGTAAAACATTAAATGTACTTATTTATAAAAACATTGCTCTCTTCTTCCTGGAACTACTCTGTTTAACCACGTCTCACCAAAAAGCTGAAGATAAGTGTAACACTACAATACAATTGTTAGAGCCTGTAACACAGGGGTTTAGTGCTACTGCCTCAAAGTCCGGATGGGCTGTTATGCAGCCAACTCACCAACCTGTCACACCTGTGCATTACTAGAGTTGTGTCTTTTTTGCATAATACTTATTAAATTAACTGGACTTGACACTGGTCTTATTTCATAGCCATACCTTGAGTATCTATAACACATTCTCTCCCAGGACCAGTGAGCTGCAAGACAAGAGTTTTTTAACAGTTGTAGAGGGAGACTTGAAAGCTCTGTTTTGTGTGTAATTAACACTAATTACCAAAATCAAACTAAATGCATAGGTTTGCAATTTCTGAAACTTTGTTAGCATTTGCTAAGCATTAGCCTTAATTAGACAATGCTAACGTTTTATCACTGGCCCCATTCTCTCTTGTGCTGCAAGACTTCGCTCTTTAACTTTGGGAGTTGTTGAGACCGCGGTTTGAGCCAGTGGCACAAATTGATAAGGCTCTAGCCCTGTGTGCACCGAAATGTCCTCCACTTAGAAGGACCGCTCCATAGCAAAGCTACTCGCTTCCTTCAAGTCTCCATCTTTGCGAGTCTGACAGCTGCTGTCAATCAATCCGTCACTGCGGGTCTCAGGTTCACGCCCCCTCTGAGCTCCGCCCTCGGTTCTTCCCCTCTGTCTCTGCTGGGCTCTGCCCACTTTTCCAGCATTTTTCAAATTTTGTGAGTGGGTGGAGTTAGGCTCTGACCAGGGTTTTAGTTACACTTTTTAAAGACTTAACTAGGACTCAGCCTACAGTTGAATTAGGACTAAAACCAGAACTGGACTTTATACAGTGCCTTGCGAAAGTATTCGGCCCCCTTGAACTTTGCAACCTTTTGCCACATTTCAGACTTAAAACATAAAGATATGAAACTGTAATTTTTTGTGAAGAATCAGCAAGTGGGACACAATCATGAAGGGGAATGAAATTTATTGGATATTTCAATTTTTTTAACAAATAAAAAACTGAAAAATTGGGCGTGCAAAATTATTCAGCCCCCTTTACTTAATACTTTGCAGCGCCACCTTTTGCTGCGATTACAGCTGTAAGTCGCTTGGGGTATGTCTCTATCAGTTTTGCCCATTCCTCCTTGTAAAACAGCTCGAGCTCAGTGAGGTTGGATGGAGAGCATTTGTGAACAGCAGTTTTCAGTTCTTTCCACAGATTCTCGATTGGATTCAGGTCTGGACTTTGACTTGGCAATTCTAACACCTGGATATGTTTATTTGTGAACCATTCCATTGTAGATTTTGCTTTATGTTTTGGATCATTGTCTTGTTGGAAGACATCTCCGTCCCAGTCTCAGGTCTTTTGCAGACTCCATCAGATTTTCTTCCAGAATGGTCCTGTATGGGCCTGTCTTCCCATCAATTTTAACCATCTTCCCTGTCCCTGCTGAAGAAAAGCAGGCCCAAACCATGATGCTGCCACCACCATGTTTGACAGTGGGGATGGTGTGTTCAGGGGTATGAGCTGTGTACCTTCTTCCACATGTTTGGTGTGTCTCCCAGGTGGCTTGTGGCAAACTTTAAACAACACTTTTTATGGATATTTTAATAAATGGCTTTCTTCTTGCCACTCTTCCATAAAGGCCAGATTTGTGCAGTATACGACTGATTGTTATCCTATGGACAGAGTATCCCACCTCAGCTGTAGATCTCTGCAGTTCATCCAGAGTGATCATGGGCCTCTTGGCTGCATCTCTGATCAGTCTTCACCTTGTATGAGCTGAAAGTTTAGAGGGACGGCCAGGTCTTGGTAGATTTGCAGTGGTCTGATACTCCTTCCATTTCAATATTATCGCTTGCACAGTGCTCCTTGGGATGTTTAAAGCTTGGTAAATCTTTTTGTATCCAAATCCGGCTTTAAACTTCACAACAGTATCTCGGACCTGCCTGGTGTGTTCCTTGTTCTTCATGATGATCTCTGCGCTTTAAACGGACCTCTGAGACTATCACAGTGCAGGTGCACTGGAGACTTATACGGAGACTTGATTACACACAGGTGGATTCCATTTATCATTATTAGTTATTTAGGTCAACATTGGATCATTCAGAGATCCTCACTGAACTTCTGGAGAGAGTTTGCTGCACTGAAAGTAAAGGGGCTGAATAATTTTGCACGTCCAATTTTTCAGTTTTTTTATATGTTAAAGTTTAAAATATCCAATAAATTTTGTTCCACTTCATGATTGTGTCCCACTTGTTGTTGATTCTTCACAAAAAATTACAGTTTCATATCTTTATGTTTGAAGCCTGAAATGTGGCAAAAGTTTGCAAAGTTCAAGGGGGCCGAATACTTTCGCAAGGCACTGTAAATGCTGAAGAGAATGCTCCAAAAACAAAATAATTGATTTCCTGATATTTTCTGTTTCATATTTTAATTTGGAAATATGGTGCAATGGCCACACGATTTGTTACAGGGAATTTACAGTGACTTTTTTTTTCATAAATATTACAAGAATACATACAAAAAATAAGAATGCTGCAAAAAACCAAAAAGATATCCTGATATTTTCAATCAAATCTTGAGGCCTAAGTACCATCAGTAGTGGTCCCAAAGTCTGAGAACTAGTATATGAACTAAAATAGGCAGCCATTACTACAGTAAAACAGTGTAACTGCAAAAACATTGCTCTAGGTCAGCACTTGAAGTAAATAGTTGTAAAAAAAAAAGATTGCATATAAACCAGCAAACAGCTTTTACACCTAAAGTATAAAAGAAAAGTTGAGTGAAATCTGTTGGATGGAAACTGTGTGGTGTCCCAGTGTGTTCATGTTCAGTTTCTCTTCTCACAGCTGTCATCGGCCCTTCCTCATCTGTGACTGAGACACAAAAACACGTCACTTCCACTAACTTTAAGCCAAGAACCATTTTTGATGTGTGAATGCTCATAAAATCAAAATAACTCTGAAACTGGACTGGATGTGTCTCCCTGTTTCTGACCAGGTTCTGTTTTTGTTTGTACATTAGTTAGTGCCAACAGTTAGCATTTCTTCAATGGCCATTATAGTTTTTGCCATAATGGCTCTACGGTATTATGGCTTTGTGGTGTAACAAGGAGTGGCATATGTATGTGTGCTCAAATAAAACAATAAATAAATCACCATCTAAGGCCCCTGCTCTCCACTGTGCAGAGCTTACCAATTCTTAAATTTAAGAGTTAGGTCCTAGAAACCATTTCAAACATTATTGTCCCAAGTAGCTACATTAGGGCTCTAGAACCTTAACTCTCACTTATGCTACTTGAGTCAAATGCATGCAATCATGCCAGCTGTAGTTTTGTTTTTTTATATATATCTAAAGGGTTGTGTGTGCGTGCGTGCAAAAAAGCACTCACTTGTTTCCACCTTAGGATCTTGATCCATTCGTCAGCCTCCATGCCTGTCTTTGCACACAGATAAAAAGTCCTCTCAGGAAACACCAGGCTGTGACACAAAGCACATTGGATTTAGACATGAGATGGGGTTGGACAAAAGTGTTGTCCTGAAATTGTCAATGTTTAATCTACTTACATTTAAAAGTAGTATATTTATTTTTACTGAAATAATCAAAAAAGCAGACAATTCCAAAGATAAACCTCCCTCAGAGTTAGAATTAAACCTAGATTAAGGTTTAAAAGGTATGGAATCTTGGTGCTACAGGACTTAAACTTTGATCCTGTTCTAAAAGAAAACTTTAACCTCCAAATTATGGAAATGTCTTATACACACCAAAGTATGTATTTTGAACATATATATTTGTATGTATTTTGAATCAATTCAAAATATTCTTTACTCCAAGGATTGACACCTAATCCACTGAGCTGTGTTGTTGTAACCTGTATTTCACCATTTCCACTGTTTGTTCACATGAGAGGGATGTGTTAGTGTGCAACTCTGAGCCAGTCACAGCTCAGAGCAAAAAAGAAAACGCAGTTCCTTCAAAGCCAGAACCTATGACGTTTACTACTGAGCACTAAAAGTACTAATTAACATTAGCCTAGAATTCTTTATCGTTAGAGCTCATCTTAAAGCATACTGGAACAGAATTTGATTTCAACCTGTTCAAAATGTAAAGTGTTGGTGCAATCCAGTCCTGATTAAAACCAATCAGCAAGTCTGAATACAGCCGTCACATGAACACTTCTCCTTCCCTCCCCCATTTCCTATGCTTTTAAACTTCCTCATTTTTAAACAATATAGACAACAAGCTTGACTGGCTGGGAAAGTACACAGCATTATGAACTGCACCAGCTGAACACTTCTCACCAGAAACAGTTGACTCTGTCCTGAGAGTAGTCAAACTGAACGGCAGAGCAGTCCCTCAAGTCCAGGGTCCGAATGGGCTCCTCACACTAAAATGTGAACTCAAATCAGCAGCCTGCCACAGCTTTCAGGAAACAAATTAAACTCTCTTACCTCTTTGTCTCTGAAATATTTCAGCTCATATCTGTTCAGAGTAAACCACCTCTGTTTCCAGTTCTGCAAAAAAATTAGAAAAAGACACATTTTTACAGCACAGGTTTGGTGTCAGAAAAAACAAAGCTGAACAATGCTTAAGTACGAAAAGGTGGAATTTGGTTCTGACTTTCTACTTAAACTCACTGCATTTTGCATGCAACATTAGCATGAAGAAAGGTGGAGTTTGATTAATGTTGTCTATGTGGACATTAACTTCCAAACTCAGAAAGTGGCACAGTCTCAGGAAAACATTAAAGTCCAAAAATGTGCTCCTTTAAGCTCCTCCTTGTTGCTCTTACCTTCACAATAGCCCCTTGTTTGATCAGGTAGCCCTCCTTTGTGCCCAGCTAAAATGACAAAATGTATGAATGCATCAGAGTATTCTACAATACCATAGCAAAAATTAAATACTTTAGATGAAGTCAAGAGGAAATGGTGTGATTTTTTTTATTATTATTTTTAACTGACCAAGCTGACAGCAAATGATTTAAACTCAATTAGATATTTTGCGAACTCCAACTATGTGGTGCTGAAGTACTGTGTTTACTTGGTTTGCACTAAAAAGCCATTGGGAAAATTATGGATAAACAACAACAAACATAGGGAAAAATGGCCTACCTAATCAACACTAGCAATGTATGATTTACATTTACATTTAGTCATTTAGCAGACACTTTTATCCAAAGCGACTCACAAGTGAGAAAAACGATGGAAGCAATTTTAACAACACAAGGTACATAAGTGCACAAAACTAGTCAATTTAAACCCAGCACAGCATACAAAGCTAAGGATAAGAGAATTTATTTATTTATTTTTTTGAAGAAAGGAATCGATAGAAAGGAAGTAGAATTCAGTGTTTGTCAGGTGTTGATGGAAGAGATGTGTTTTCAGGTGTTTTTTAAAGATGGCTACAGATCAATTTGTTTATTTGCCTAGTATGCCAATCACCCACCAAAATGTCATGCCTTCTGCAAAATCAGTTTTATTTTAACATTAACATAACATATTTTAACTTTATGTCGCCTTACAAATTCTATCATTATGAACAAAACAAACAAAAAAAAAACTATATTCAACTTTTTTTTATACAATTCAACAACTTCAACATACATACTTACATAAACAAAAATGAGTATTAGAAATTTTCTCTACTGCAGCCAAACATTTTACTCAATGAAGGACCCAAAAACATCTCTCCTTCTTTCATTACATGCAGCAAGAACACAAACATTTTAGAGTCTGCTAATGTTTAGAGCCAACATTAAAGCTAATAACACTAGTCACAGAATATTATCCATCCTGTTAAGTCTTGTCAGATTAGAGCAGAAAGAAAAAAGGACGGCAGGAGTCACAGGTCAGGCTAAAGAACAGCTGCAGTGATGTCCACATTCTAAAATGTAGAAATAATATCTGTAATACTACACTAATCTTAGACTACAAACTAATTTCAAAACATATTTTGAAAACATATTCATTAAATACAAAGCTAAGTTCCTAATTGTAGGACCTATTAAAAGCAGGCTTAACTCACTCGCACAAATAGTTCCTAGTCCATAGTCATATTATAGATAGTAAAATGTCAGATCTTAAGCTTAATATGTTTTACAATTTGATAAACGTCTGTATAAAGTGTCTGTGAAAATTCTCATGCATTTTTCTTTTAATAGTCAATCTTTAAATAAAGAAAATAACAGTTCCCTAAAATTGTACTTTGTCTATAGCAGGGGTCTGCAACCTTTTGGAGCCACGTCAGAAAAATAAGAAGTGCTTCTGTTTGACCAATAGACCTATTTCAGACCTATTTTTACATTTTGCACTAAATTTGGTTTACATTATCCTTTTTATTTATTATTATGTATTAATCATTAATACAGTTGTAATCAGGATTTGTATGAAAGGTCAGTGAGTTTCTTCTGACAGATCCTTCCATCTTTCATCCAGTGCTGCAATGACGTTTTTATATCCTGAGTCATGGGAAAAGCAAAATAATTGTCAAAGGATCTGCAGGAAAAGGTAATTAAACTGTATAAAACAGGAAAGGGATATGAAAAGATATCTATGGAATTGAGAATGCCAATCAGCAGTGTTCAAACTCTAATAAGGAAGTGGAAAATGAGGGATTCTGTTGAAACCAAACCAAGGTCAGGTAGACAAACATTTTTGGATGCCAAGAAAACCCCACAAATAACTTCAGCTGAAATACAGCCAAACAGCACAGTGAGAAGCCTCAAAACTTCTGGATCAAAGTCATTTGGAGTGATGAGACCAAAATTTAACTTTTTGGCCACAACCATAAATGTTACATTTGGAGAGGAGTCAACAAGGCCTATGATGGAAGGTACACCATCAGGAGGATCGCTGATGTTTTGGGAAAGTGTGAGCTACAAAGGCACAGGAAAAGATGAATGCAGCATATTATCAGAAAATACTGGAGGAAAATTTGTACTCATCACCTGGAAGCCGTGCATGGGACGTACTTGGGAATTCCAACATGACAATGATCCAAAGCACAAGGCCAATACAACCTGTCATTGGCTACAGCAGCATAAAGTGAGGGTTCTGGACCGGCCATCTCAGTCTCCTGACCTCAATATCATTGAGCCACTCTGGGGAAATCTCAAATGTGCAGTTTATGCAAGACAGCCCAAGAATTTACAGGAACTGGAGGCATTTTGCCAAAAAGAATGGGCAGCTTTACCATCTGTTAAAATAAAGAGCCTCATCCACAACTACCACAAAAGACCTCAAGCTGTCATTGATGTTTAAGGTGGCAATACACGGTATTAAGAACTGGGGTATACAAACTTTTTAAGGCCATTTGGGTAGTTTCTATTGTCATTATGATGTAAACACAATTGTTTGACAATAAATGGCTTCACCCAACCACGAACTATGAGTGAAAAAAAGGTTTTTGAGGTTTCATTCATATTCTCTGAAAAATGGCCAGAGTATGTAAACCTATGAGCACAATATAATGCTCATAGGTTTGTATATGTATAAGCTGTTTAATCACCGGCATAATAAATCAACACTTCAGAATTACTGAAAAAAAGTTTTTGAACTTCATCTCCTCTCGTTTACCCTGCATGTGTTTTGCTGCGTGCCTTAAGCTATTTTCCTTTGAGAAGAATGTTGCGCTGTGTCTCGCGTGAAGCATTGTGACGAACGTGGACAGATCACTGTGGCTACTGTGGCTGAGATGAAGGGCAGTGAGGATGAGATTAAAAGTCTGATTTATACATGGACAACACCAAAATGTGAGGTAAGAAAGAAATTGCATAGAACTTCTCCTCCAGATAATGCAGGACCCACAGATACTGAAATCTGTCTGGAGTTTTATTTCTGTACTGCATAATCACCGCTTTTCTGAAATTTGCTGCTCTAGTATTAAATATCTCTTATACTGTTCATTGTGAAGCCAATTGATTATAACTGCATTGCTCTTACATTGCTGATGGACATTTAGACTCGCCTACTAATGTACAGTCAGGGCCATAAATATTAAGACATCGACACAATTCTAATCTTTTTGGCTCTATACACCATCACAATGGATTTAAAATGAAACAAACAAGATGTGCTTTAACTGCAGACTTTTAGCTTTAATTTGAGGTTATTTACATCAGGTGAATGATAAATTACAACAGTTTGTACAGTGGCATGAAAAAGTATCTGAAGTCTTTGGAATTTCTCACATTTCTGCATAAAATCACCATTAAATGTGATATGATTGTTGTCAAAATGACACAAATGAAAAACCAGTGTCTGCTTTAACTAAAACCACCAAACATTTATAGGTTGTCATATTTTTAATGAGGATAACATGCAAAAAAATGACAGGAGGGTGTTGCCCCCCTTTGGCAGCAATTACTTACACCAAACGTTTCCTGTAGTTGCAGATCAGCCTGGCACATTGATCAGGATCAATCTTGGACCATTCCTCTTTACAAAACTGCTGCTGCATTTTTCCTCCACACATGATGTTGTGTGTTGCTCCCAAACAGTTCAACTTTCGTTTCATCAGTCCACAAAATATTTTGCCAGAAGTTCTATGGACTGTCCAAGTGCCTTTTTGCAAACATTAAGGCAAGGCAAGGCAATTTTATTTATATAGCACAATTCATACACTGGGTAACTCAAAGTGCTTTACAGGAATAAAAGACAATTTACAAGATTTAGATTAAGAAACATAAGAAAAAATTAAACATTTTAAAAAGAAGAGTGCAGATAAAAGAAAAAACACTTTAGGTTGTAGTGTAGGCGGAGCTAAAGAGGAAGGTTTTTAACCTCCCCTTGAACATTGTTAAAGTTGAGGCTGTTCCAGGTTTTTGATGCATGAAACTTAAAACGCTGCTTCACGTTGTTTAGTTAACTCTAACTCTGGGCACGAGCAGAAGGCCTGTCCCAGATGTTCTCAGAGTCCGAGGAGGTTCATAAGCAACTAGCATGTCAGAAATATATTCTGGTGCTAAACCATTAATAGACTTGTAAACCAGCAGTGCTGTTTTAAAGTCTATTCTCTGAGCAACAGGAAGCCAGTGCAGAGATTTTAAAACTGGCGTGATGTGGTTGTACTTCCTGGTTTTAGTGAGAACCCGAGCAGCCGCGTTCTGAATAAGCTGCAGCTGTCTTAACCCTCGTTTTGAGAGACCAGTGAGCAGGCCGTTACAGTAATCTAACCTGCTGGAGATAAAAGCATGGATAAGTTTCTCTAGTCTGGTTGAGACATCATCCCTTTGACTCTGAAAATGTTTTAAGGTGATAAAATGCAGATGATGTAATTGACTTAATGTGACTGTGGAAATTCAGGTCTGAGTCCATGATGACCCCTAGAATTCTAACCTGATTTTTAGATTTTAGGGAAAGAGACTTGAATTAAACGTGCAGCAATGTTTTTTCAGTGGCTTCCTCCATGAAGTCCTGCCATGAACACCATTCTTGGCCAGTGTTTTACATATAGTCGATGTATGCACAGAGATATTGGACTGTGCCAGTGATTTCTGTAAGCCTTTAGCAGACACTCTAGGGTTCTTTTTTACCTCTCTGAGTATTCTGCGCTGAACTCTTGTTGTCATTTTTGGTGGACGGCCACTCCTTGGGAGAGAAGCAACAAGAGACAATTTCTCTAACTGTGGATTGATGAACATCCAGGCTTTTAGAGAGGGTTTTGTAACCTTTCCCGGTATACAAATCAACAATTCTTGATCGCAGGTCTTCAGAGAGCTCTTTTGAGCGAGCCATGGTGCACATCAGACAATGCTTCTCATCAAGACACAATTCTTACCAGGTGTGTGTTTTATAGTGAGCAGGGCAGCTTTAAGCCTCTCCTCAGTGATTGTACAAACCCCTGACTTAAAATGTTTGGTAAAAATTGGTATTAATTGCTCTCAAAGTCTCCTTAGGCAGAAGGTTCAGTTACTTATTCCTCCCCATTCTGTCATTGTTTGCATGTTATGCTTATTAAAAATATGAAAACCTATAAATGTTTGGGTAGTTTTAGTTAAAACAAGACACTGTTTTTTCATTTGTGTCATTTTGACAACGATCAGATCACATTTGATGGTGATTTTATGCAAAAATGTGAGAAATTCCAAAGGCTTTTTCATGCCACTGTATATGTGCCTCCCACTTTTTAAGGGACCAAAAGTAATGGGACAGATTAACAATCAAATCAGACTTTCACTTTTTATTAATTTGTTTACAAATCCTCTGCAGCCAATTAAAGCCTAAAGTCTGGAACACATAGACATGACCAGACGCTGGGTTTCATCCCTGGTGATGCTCTGCCTGGCCTCTACTGCAACTGTCTTCAGTTCCTGCCTGTTCTTGAGGCATTTTCCTTTCAGTCTTGTCTTCAGCAAGTTAAATGCATGCTCAATCAATGTTCCACTTATTTCCCTTAAAAAACTCTTTGGTTGCTTTCGCAGGATATGCTTCGGATCATTGTCCATCTGCACTGTGAAGCGCTGTCCAATGAGTTCGGAAGCATTTGGCTGAATGAGCAGATGGCTTTGCTTCACTGATAGTGACAGCTCTTTAGATTTCATATTGGGAGTTGACAGCAACAGTTTCCAAATGCAAATAGCACACTTGAAATGAACTCTGAACCTTTTATCTGCTCCTTGTATTTGGGATAATGAGGGAATAACACACCTGACCATGGAACAGCTGAGCAGCCATTTGTCCCATTACTTTTGGTCCCTTAAAAAGTGGGAGGCACATATACAAACTGTTGGAATTCCTTATTTGAATGTAAATACCCTCAAATTAAAGCTAAAAGTCTGCAGTCAAAGCACATCTTTTTCATTTAATTTCAAATCCATTGTGGTGGTGTATAGAGCCAAAAGGATTAGAATTGTTTCGATGTCCCAAAATTTATGGACTTGACTGTATGTCTTTGGATGTCTTCAAAAATTATTTGAATGTGTTTACCGCTGGAGCGTTGGCCACCAGGTCGTTCTCAGTGCGTCCCGTCTGTATGGCTGTGTGAACCCTCACAGACTCGTAGATTGAAGGCTCCTCTACGTGCGACGGATAGGGACACTTGAGCACAATCAGAGTTCCTGCAGGACAAGCACAGACTTCCGTGGTTTTCTATAGTGGTCTCCTTTCTAACAGGCACTCAAAGCGCTTTAGCTCAAACGTCACATTAATTTAACCCCAAAACACGACAGTTACACAAAGTACATTGTTGGCATAAATAAAACAGGTACAACCCAGCACAAGTCAGTGTTGTTAAAGCTAAAATAAAATACTCTTCTCATTTACAGTGAACGAAATGAGTAACAGTAATACTTCAAAGCGCAGTTGCCTATTCTTTATGTAATGAGTGCCATTTACTAAGTTGAGATGTACTTTGTATAACCAGTGTAGATTAGCATTTTAATAACCTTTTAGAAAAAAATCCCACCAATAACCTGGGTTGTGTGCATTTTCTAAAAAAGCATAAGAATAAACATTTCTGGCAGATTCTGAAGACTAACCTGTGTCACTGCCCAGCAGTGGCTGGTTCGCAAAGTGCTTCACGAAATCTTCAAGGGACGGGAACTTGTTAAAACCAAACACGTAGCTGTTGTCTTTGCGTGTTACATGGAAATGCTTCACTGAGTCCTTGGCCCTGTTCATGAGATATGACAGGAATTGGCCCTCATTTCAGTTCAGCTGACGGTTTTACCAAAGTGTATAACATACAGTATGTTTGAGAATATAATCACAGCAGTTGATGATAGAAAGATTTAAACTTGTTGTAGTGGGTGCTAATCTGAACAGACAACTGATAGAATTTTATTGAGTATAAAAGCAACATAATTTAATAAGACAGCACTTAGCAAAGTCTCAAACTGTGAACTACTTCAGACTGACCGGACAGAGAGGGCGAAGCATCCAGGGCCTTTATTACTGTTCCTGAGGAGGTAGCTCCCATCTGCTCCATTGTTCAAGAGCAGGGCCTCTGCAGCGTGGCGCGACAAGTCATAATGGTACCACCTTTAGGGCACAGATGAAGAAAATAATATAAGTTTTGGGCCTAGTCCCTCCTTTGACCCTTCGCAGCCAGACTCCTCCTGGGTCTTGCATGGTTCATCAAATAACATATTGCAATTCAAAACTACAAGCCCCCTTTTTATAATTAAAAAAATTAAATTAAAGTTTAAATTAAAAAATATATATTTTGCTAAAAAGAATGCATTACAAATAATAAAAAAAAGGCTAACAAAAAGATTTAGAGTGGTGGTCTTAAAAAAATTCTATTTTTTTGTTGCTAAAATTTGGACCTTTCCTTATTTAACATGCTGTGGAGTTTTGCAATTGCATTTGACAAACTTTTTTTAACTGGGATTAGATGAGCATGGGTCAAGTCTCAACAGCGCCATGAAGTTAGTTTGATAGTGGACATTTGCTCTGTGACGTGCTGCGCCTTTCTTCAAATGCTGAACCTGATCAAGTATATAGATGCGTGTTTTTAATTAGATGATCCACTGACCATCTACATAATTTAACGCAAGTCTGATTTTATAAAAACTGACTCTCACTAATTAACTGCTAAAGCTAGTATCAACCAGGTCTTAAACACATTAAATGTGTTTGTACCATTTATTAACACAATGTAACTTTAACTTCCGCTGGGAGTGTTTTAAAATGGCCTTAAATGAGAAAATATAGTTACCTGAACTACAGTTCTACGAGTGTGTGCGTAGCCCACCTACGGGCTTTGCTAGTGGTTACCTCTCTCTGGCGTGAGCCAGACTTCTGAGAAAGATCAAAGCATTCACTGCGCCAATCATGCCAATGTACTGGCACAGCCTCAGGGGCTATATAAACCCCCTCGCCCAACGCTCTCCCTTCTTCGAACCAGCTCAAAAGAGAGAAGCAGTCCAGCTGGGCCTGAGATTAGGTGGGCTACGCACACACTCGTAGAACTGTAGATACATCAGGTAACTATAATTTCTACTTTGTGTGTGCTCCGCCCACCTACGGGCTTCGCTAGTGGTTACCTACCGACGCGAAGGCCGTAGGGGATCAATGTACTCCCAGCTGGACAGGTGCACAACGATTGGCGCGGGAACAAACAACGTCGGGAGCAATGCGGGCCCGTCTCTCCCAAGAGCAGCCAAACACGCCCCACTACAGGCCACGGCATCCAGACCGACTCTCCCAAGAGCATCTGACGCCGTCCTCAGTGAGCCTAATCAAGCTGTGCCCAGGACCGCCTCTCCCAAGGGCATCCTGGCACCCTGTTTAAACTCCAAAACTTCAGTGTCCATGGTCGGGGGATGGACCGCCTCTCCCAAGAGCATCCATCCTGCCCGCCGAGCCCGTGACCGCCTCTCCCAAGAGCACACGGGCCCCCACACGGCTGCACAGACAAACACACCCAAAAACTAACCGCCACTCGCTGTGGTTACAAGTGTCCTCAGCCGCAATAACAATAACATCTGCAGTGTGCGCCAGCCTAGGTGACGAGGTTCTGGCCTCTATTCAACACTGAATGAGTGACAAAGCTCGCAGACATGTCCATGAGATAGGACCGCACAAACGTGGACACAGAGAACCAAGATGCCGCCAAGCATATATCGTTCACAGAGACACCCCTACACAGGGCCACCGACGTGGCAACCCCTCGGGTAGAGTGTGCCCTGATTAAGGCTGGGGGAGGGCGGCCTTGAGCCACGTAGGCCAATACCCCCACAGATCCAATGTGCCAAGCGCTGGGCCAACGATGGTGTCCCACGCCCCCTGGCCGCGAAGCACACAAATAAGTGGTCTGATGTCCGAAAGCCCGCTGTGCGCTCCACATAGCAGCACAAAGCCCTAACCGGACACAGCATGAGTAACGACGCATCTGCTGTCGTCCCGTCTGAGGTGGGGCAGAGAGCTCTAATCCTGATCACCCTGGACCGGAAGGACGAGGTGATAACCTTTGGCTGAAAGGCTGGGTTGAGCCAAAGGTGAACTAGGCTTCCATCCTCACTGAGCGACATGCACAAAGGATGAACCGACAAGGCGCACAGGTCCCCCGCCCTCTTGGCGGAGGATAGTGCCAACAGAAGGGCGGTCTTGAAAGAGAGCAGCTGGACTTCCGCCCGCTCCAAGGGCTCAAAAGGAGGTCCTGACAGACCATCCAAAACCGTCTGGAGGTCCCAGGGTGGCACCACCTGCCTAGAGGGGGGCCTCACCCTGCGTGCACCCCAAGAAATTGTTTAACCGACTACGAGCCGAGAAGCGCCCAAAGCCCTCATGGCCCGTTGTGATGGCTGCCGCAAACACCACCAGAGTAGATGCTGCACGACCACTATCCAGAAGTCCCTGTTAAAATTCCAGGACTACATTGACTGAACAGCTACAGGGGTCCAACGTCCTGTCCCCACACCAAGCGGCAAAGAGACGCCAACGGGTGCCGTATGCCCTGGCCGTGGAAGGTGCCCTAGCACACTGGATGGTGGACACCACTGCCGGGGGAAGTCCTATACTCATAAGCCTCCCCCTTTCAACCTCCAGACTAGGAGCCTGCGGGTCAGGAATGGTCGGGACTAAAGGGAACCCCCGGTCTGCAGCAGTGTGTCGGGTTGGTCGGGGAGAGGCCACGGGTCCGTCACCACCTTCTGCACCAGGTCCGGGTACCATCTGGCACCCGGACTGTCCGGAGCCACCACCAGGATGTGAAGGACCTGCGACCTCACCCTGTGAAGCAGAGGGGACAAGAGGCGTAGCAGCGGGAAGGCATAGAGGAGGCCTATGGGCCATGACTCTTGAGCCAGCGCGTCCACCCCTAGCGGTGGGTCGTCCGACGAGTGTCCCGGGCACATGCCGCGCCCTTAGGGAGGCCAGGTGTGTGTCTGCCCACATTAGGATCTCTGCTGCCCTCCGATGAAGGAGGGGTGACCTGGGTCCTCCCTGCCTGTTCAGGTAGGCCACAACTGTTGTGTTGTCCGACCTGACCATCACGTGAACTCCTTTCAAGCTGGGAGCAAAGTGCAGAAGCACCCTCTGCCCTGCCAGCATCTCCAGTACATTTATATGGGATAGCGTTGGCTCCCAGGCCCCACCCACTGCGAGACGGCCTAAGGTCCCGCCCAATGCGGTGAGCGAAGCGTCCGTGAACACCTCGACATAGTGTGGGACGCATCCCATGCGCACTCCCAGTTGGAGACGGTCTGGGGTGAGCCAGAATTCCAGGTCCTGCCGAGCCCCCGAGGACAGTGAGACCCAGGTCTGTCTGTCCTGCGTGGTATGCAATCGGAGCCGAGCAAACCAGCGTTGGAGCCGTCTCATATGAAGGAGCCCCAAGCGTACCACCGGGTGAGCTGCCGCCATCATGCCCAGTAGGACCCAGACCAGACAAGACAGTGCTGATGGAGCTACCACCAGCTTCTGAGCCAGACTCCTGAGCACCACCTGCTGTCTCTCCACGGAGAGCCGTGCGCGCATGGTCTGTGCATCCAACTCCAGTCCCAGGTACGTCACCTGTTGGACTGGCACCAACGAGCTCCTGGCCTGGTTCACCACGAACCCCAGCTTCAAGATGTGATGCAGTACTCTGTCCGTATGCTCCACGGCCTCCTGGCGAGAGGGAGCAAGGATGAGCCAATCGTCTATGTAAGTCAGGATCCTGAGACCCTGACGACGAAGCGGCTCCAACACTCGGTCCTGCCTCCACGCATTTCGAAAAGGTGCGTGGGGTGAGGGAGTAGCCAAACGGGAGACGGTTGAACTGAAAACACCTCTCCCCGATGACAAACCTGAGAAATTTCCTGTGCCTCGGCAGGATGGAGTCATGAAAATAGCCATCCATCAGGTCGATTGAGGTCATCCAATCCCCCGGGTGGACACTCTCCAGGAGGTGCCTGATTGTTAACATGCGGAACCTCCTGGTTGTCACATACTTGTTCAGGATGCGCAGGTCCAGGATCAGACTCACTCCCCCGTTTCTCTTTTTGGACCAAGAAATAGCGGTCCAGTTCCTGTGTGGCCTGGAGCATGGAAGGCGCCTGTACGCCTTCCATGCTGCCGGTGCGCCGGACCCACTTAAGTCAAGCACAATCCGTCTGCGTGGCGTGGTGAAAGGGGGCGGACCATAAAGAGCCGGAAGGGATGACCCAGAAGCGTGCTCTTTTAATGAGAAGTAACGGGCCCTGCGGCCTTTGACATGATTGTCATTAAAGGACAACTTGTTGGAGCGGGAGGAGCCAGCGCCCCTACTACATTGAAAACTTTCTCTTCTCCCGGCGTATTCCCGTCCTGCGCTATAAGACGCGGGGACGTTTTGGAGGCTGATTCTAGTCGGTCTACAAGAGACTGAATATCAGGACCAAACAGGGATGAGGTTGAGAGCGGCAGACCGAGGATGCGTCTCTGCTCCTGTTCCTTCAGGGAAGACAGGCCGAGCCACAGGTGTCAGATCTCAGAAGTGCTGAGAGAGAAGAAGGGAGAGCGTTGGGCGAGGGGGTTTATATAGCCCCTGAGGCTGTGCCAGTACACTGGCATAATTGGCGCGGTGAATGCTTTGATCTTTCTCAGAAGTCTGGCTCACGCCAGAGAGAGGTAGGTGGGCGGAGTCATGAGTGAAAAATAAGGCCATGCATTGTTCATTTTGAATTGAGTGCAAACATTAACTGCACATGTGATAAGTATGGTGTAAAAATATGTTTTGTAAAGTACAGTTCATTAGAATAGCATTTGAGTAATGCACAAGAATAAGTGCTTGTTATTCTCTGGTGTGTCAGATGACAGAAGTGGCAGGAGTCCAGTCTTCACCAGCACTGGTCAGGTTTGTCTAGATCACCTCCTACAGGAACAACACACAGACAAGTCAAATGGCCCCAATAATACTGACTTATTATATTGTAAGAATGTTAGCAATATTCAACCTTTATTTCAGACACATAGTGGGTCCATAGCAAAAGTAAATAAATAAATAAATAAATATACAGTTAAAATACTGTGTAGTCCATTATATGTAGTTATGAGTGCTTTGCTGCATCAGGGCCTGGCAATCACTGAGGCGAAGATAAATTCATAAGTATATCAGACAATTCTTCAGAATAATGTGAGGATGTCTGTACATCAGCTGAAACTGTAGAAGGTTTCAGCTGATGAACAGGACAACGACCCATAACACTGGAGTAAGTTCACAACAGAATAGCATGTAAATCTACATGTGAGAGTAAAGCGTCATAAACCTCTCTCTCAATTTTGGTCTAATCATGAAATAGTGTGTAATGTTCAGAACAAATAAACTACAAAAATATTTCAAGTCAATATTATAGAAGTGTCACAGGTCTAATCACAGTAATGTCCTGGCTTTTCATCAGCTACTTACATTTGAGAAAATGATAACCACATTATACTGTCTTAGTGAACAGTTAAAATTATGCCACCACATATTTATATGAGATTGCACTTCCCCAGATCTAACATGAATCTGGAAATATTCCTTAAAATATACACTCTTATGTCACAGGTTTTAACTGCTTTAGTAATAACCTTAGGTAATAGCCTTAAGGTCCATTAGCATAGCTCTTAAGAAAGCTGTTAATAAAAGAGACAACATACATGTAAATAAGCAACACATCGCCATCAATATTACAGTGTATGTTCACTCACCAAAACGTTTTTTCTCAAGAAATGTCCTATATTTCCCGTGTTTGTCCAGAACTGCTCTCCTGAGGCTGAGCTGAAGTTCTTTAATTGGTCTGTCAGATACAAATATAGCCACGGTTTATATTGCTCGATGTACGGCTTTGGGTCCTGGGCACTCGGGCTTATCCAGCCCCGTGGTGCGTGAGGATGGTCTCAAAGGGACGACAAATATCCGTCTGCCTGATTCATTAGCCCTTCTGTGGTAGATTTAACAGTGTATACTTCATGGAGGACTGGGATAAAATGGTTAAATGAGCCTTTATTATAAGCTTTATTGTGTAGTGTAGATTATTGCTCTTCAGCACATCGGCCTGTTCAGAGAAAGAAATAAAAGAAAAGAAAAAAACTATCCCGGTATAGTGGCACGATTATCCACATTAATTTAACTGTATCACTGCTCTGTGGTTAAAGTACGAATATTCAGATTCACAGTGTGAGTTCAAATCCCCGCCTGCCTAAAAGGCACAAAATGTGAAAATTGTAAATGAGCCCAATGCTTTTCTAAGGCAGTGCCAACCAAGAACGTCATCATAGAACGGAGAGTGACATCACGTGAGAACTGTGTTTTTGAAGACATGTTCCGGTCTTTAAGAACATCGCTCCGATGCGGCGGACATCTTGACTGTTTTGGTTGAAAAAAAAGTTTCTCTCAACATGACACCAAACAAAATCCCGCCTCCCTCGCTACGATTGGCCCAGGAAGAAGGAGCCAGAGCAGAATACAGAGCAGATTGGACAATCCCTGACCAATTTCTCTGTGTATGCAATACAACGAGAAAGTAGCCTGGCCAGCCAGACAACTTTCTACAGGCTTCGACCACGTCTCTCTTGCTTCGCGATCGGGTTCAGTGTCTGGAGAGAGGCGTGGCGGATCACGGAGCAAATGTCCAATATCAAAGTCGCTTCAACATATAGTGTTATTTAAAACGCCAGTACGCCCCAGCAGTAGCCTACCGGAGCGGACTTACCCCAGTGTTTCCAGCTCGTCGCTCATGTCCTCTGCTGACTGCCAGGTGAACGCATGGCCTTTGAAGCGGGCACAGTTCCACCGCAGCAGCTACGTAACAATTCAGGAAATGTTTGCGAAAAAAACGTTGCGTAACCTGCATTCTTTTTGTTACTAAAAGCTATTAATTTTTATATATAGTTTGTATATTTACTTTATCTTATATAGCCTTAAATTAGTAAAACGTAAATGTAAAGCTTTTTGGTGAGTGAGTGGAGTGAAACATTGTGATTTCATAACAAATGTCTTTACTTTTGGTGTGAATAGTTAATCAGTAAACAAAGTCAGTCACTGGGATAAAAACATTCATCTTGTAAAAAACATTACAGTTGTTATTAGAAAGCTATTAAGGACAGTTTGCTAAAGCCCAAGCAACATAAAACCCCACTGAATTCCCATTCACTTCTGGGGCCTGTTGCACAAAAGTAGAATTAAGACATCCGGGATAAATGACTCAGCTGAGCTCAATAAAGCCAAAACATGTGCGTCCAGGCTTAATTGGTTGCACAAAGACCAAGCCAGGATGAGCAGACACGGATTCATTAAGCCAGGTGAAACCAATCCTGGATAGGTGCGCGCTCACGGCTCACTCAAATAGACCCCGCCACAGATCACAGATTAACTGATTTACCATGGCAACTAGAGCCGCGTACTTTTCCCCGTCGGAAGGACAAATCCTCATGGAGGCATACGAGGAGGTAAAATATATAATTAAGAAGAAAGGCAACACCGCCACAGTGATAAAGCAAAGAGAAAAAGCGTGGCAAAGTATTGCAGACCGCCTGAATGCGTAAGTAGTGCACAATTACACACTCACCGCTCCGCTGAAACATCACAATTACAAATCAAATATTTAATTCACATCTCCAAAAACGCAGTTGTACTGTAATTATGAAACGGTTACATTTTTATTGAAATGCACTGCATATATGAGTGAAATTGTGTAACGTAACTCCATCACACTGTATAAAGCTATGATATATTATTATTAAAACCTTACACTATTATTTTACGTTACTACGCTCAGTACGGTTTAATCTTAGCCGTTGTACTCTGCTTTTATGTTGTCCACCGGTTTTTGTGTTTCCCCTGCTTTTATTAATGTAAAGCAGCTTTGACAGAATGAAACAATTGTGAAAAGTGCTATATAAATAAAATTTTCTTAAATACATAGATGAGCTATAATAATAATCACTTTAATTTATATAGCGCCTTTCAAAGGACCCAAGGTCGGTTGCTCACTGCACTGCAAAAATGTCTTTCTTACTTAGTATTTTTGTCTTGTTTTCAGTAAAAAAAAAATATCTAAAACAAATCTTAAATATTTTCTTGAGCAAAATAACCTAGGAAAATAAGCAAAAAACTCTGCCAGTGAAACAAGAGAACTTTTCTAAAAGTAAGTGTTTATGGAAAAAGTAAACTTATTTCAAAAGAATTTTTCTTATTATATTGACAGATATTTAAAATTTTTGCTTGTTTTAAGCACACATTTACTTTAAGTTTATATTTTTGGTCTAAACCTATACTTATTTTGCTAGGTCATTTAGAAAATCAAGAAAATACATCTTTTTTTTTTTTTTTTTATATTTTTACTGAAAACAATACAAAAATACCAAGTCATTTTTGTCAGTGTGACTCCATTAAATGTTCTTGTGATAAAGAATGTGTGTGTGTGTGTGTGTGTGTGTGTGTGTGTGTGTGTGTGTGTGTGTGTGTGTGTGTGTGTGTGTGTGTGTGTGTGTGTGTGTGTGTGTGTGTGTGTGTGTGTGTGTGTGTGTGTGTGCGTGTGATCTAGATTAAACATGAACGAGCCAAAACGGACATGGCAGCAGGTCAAAATCCAATACAAGAACATTCTGCAGAATGGTATGGTCCCTGACTAATATTTAACAAAGCACAAGCATATATTGTACCCAGAAGGTGCCTGCTCACACATTGTCTGTACTGTTTTAGCAGTGAAAAAGAATACCCACAGACAAGGCACGGGTGGTGGGTCACCAAAGGCTGACCTTACCCCAGCAGAGGACATGGCCTTGGAGCTAAATAAAGGCAGGCCCGTCTTAGAGGATCCCTGGGGAAAGAGACGAGCATAGGTTCCTCCCAAGATGCCACCCGCTTCATTCAAGGTATGTCCTTCCATCTCTACGTGGAATACAACCACATTCATATTGAATCAATTTGGACTGTCTGACTTTGGTTTACTCCGATCGGCGGACATCTTGGTTTTGGCCTTGCAGTGTCTGGCAGCACTGTGTTCCTGTTAGAGCCACCAGCACAAGCACCAGGCGATGCTGATCCAGTGAGTACTCCATCAAAGGCATACTGTAGGCCTGGCATGTCTTGTCTACTAGCTTCAATATGAATCCGATTAAATGTGATAGGGTGAAAGCCCCAGTGCAGCAGCAACAGCACATGATGGAGACGATGATGAGGAGGAGACCATCTCTCTGGATTCCAGAAGGCATGAGGTATCATGTTAAGACTGAAAGTACTATTTACTCTACAATGGTGAGGAGTCCTCATCAAAATCAAAAAATCTAATTTCTTTTACAGGACCCAGATGCTATACAGTGGGAAAACCAGCCTGGCAACATAGTGCGTATTAATAAAAGGACACCACATCCTGCCAAATTCCAGCTGCGCTAATTGTATTGTGTTCAGAGCTCACAAGCTATCAGAAAGTTGTATGGCAACCACCTCCGGCGCCAAATAGAACTGGCAGACATAGACATTCAGTACAAGAAGAAAAAAGATAGAAAATCTTGCACTGGAGTCGAAATAAAAAGAGGACAATTAGGAAACTGGACCTTGAAATAAAAAGTGTGTGTGTGTGTGTGTGTGTGACTTGAGAGGGAGGTGAGATATGCCTTCAATGTACACTGTATGCTAACTGTAACACAAATGTATTAATCATTATTTTTCTTTCCTCCCCCAGCTCCAAGAAGATGACACAGCTGAAAAATAAAAATTAGGTATATTCTCGTAAAGTCAAGTGAGCCATGACATATGAGCTCTTATTGTGAGCACACAGGACGGTGGCATCTTTCTAAGGTATTTTTTTATTTTCACAGCAATCGGTACAACCAAGTCATCGTTATAAGGCACCGGCCTCTTTTGCCCACCCCCCCAGCACCAGGTGTGGCCACAGTGGCGGACTTACCATTAGGCAAGGTAAGGCAATTGCCTAGGGCCCCGAACATGCAAGGGCCCCAACAAGCAGCCCCTTCCCAACTACTATTGCACTTCTTGTTATGATTTTATATTTATAGAAACAATTTAATTTACAATTAAAAAACACCTAAAACATTTACAGAGTCGTTGATCTATACTGCACCCCCTCTCAATACTACAATGGACTATTCCATTCCACGACAGGCTTCTCATTCTGTGTTTGAGTGAGATAGCGGGAATCAAGATGAAGCGGAGTTATCCGAGCAGAGCCGATAAAAGAAAAAATACATTGCCACGTTGCCAAAACTGACACATTTCTTCACGGCGACGGCGTCATGTACTTCAGCTGCTAACGAGATTGACAAAGAAGAGGCGAGGAGCGGATGAGAAGGACATACAGCCCGTGACAGAACCGGCAATTTGCAGTAATGAGGTGTAGTATTGTGCTAAATAATCACAGTCACAGAGCACACGCATTTAAAACCTGGTTTAAGAGAGATTGTTTACCCTTAATGTACAAAAGACGGCGTATTTTTCAATTATAAAGCCTTCTGAATCCGGGTATATGTTATGAACACTAGCTAGCTAATCTGATTAGCTAGCTAGTGTTCATAACATATACCAGTGTTAACGGACCACGATTTATTGAGGATTATTAAGGTGTAAATAAGCTGCCAAACATCACAACCTAATAATAAGCAAAACTGTTTATTCTGTCATACTAAACTGACAATCAGCTCGGTTAAAATTATTCAGGTGAGCTCAATAAATCACAGTAGTTAATATTGTCAATATATGAGCAACCAGTTATATTTTAAAAATGTTTGGCTGTTGTTTAGCATACAGGAACAAACAATATTGTTACACTTGTTAACTAACAGTTTTGAGTAATTCATTGTAATCCATGATGTTCATATGTGATCTGAGCAGTCCATTTCCTGTGAAAAAATATACGACAGAGTGTAGCCAAGTTTCTGATTTCATAATTAAAATGGGGTCAAATGTAAGCAATATGGCTGTAAGCCACTGACAGCTTCATCACTAACCAGTTAATCTATTGACTTAATATTGTGAATCACACCCAAACAAAGGTCATTGTCTTTGGAGTGCGCCATCTGTTGGGTAAACACAGACATTGCAAGGAAAGATAAAATGAATGAGGATTAATTATAATAAAATTTAATTATTTAATAATGGTTTAATAAAAGGGGAGAGGCAGGGAGGGGCCCCTTCTCAAAAGTTGCCTAGGGCCCCAAATTTGCTAAGTCCGCCACTGTGTGGCCACTAGCCTATATGAAGGCCCAATTGTGTGTTCCTTTCTGCTCTGACAATGGCATGCCCATTCTTGCGAGATGTGGTGGATGAAGAAGCACTTGTGCTGAGGAGAGCCTTCAGGCGAGAAAGGGTCTTCAGGGACCGGTTGGACCCATTGGCCTTCCCTGATGACCATCTATATGAAAGATACAGGTTTTCTGCAGATGGCATCAGGTATCTATGCAGACTACTGGGTCCCAGGATTAAGCACCGCACTGCACGGAGCCATGCACTGAGTGTGGAGCAAATGGTTTGTGTGGCCTTGCGCTTTTTTGCTAGTGGAGCCTTCCTGTACTCAGTGGGGGATGCAGAACAGCTGAACAAGGCCACAATTTGCCGCACAATAAGGAGTGTGTGTCTGGCTATCAAAGCATTAGCAGATGTCTTCATCTCCTTCCCTGGCCACAGAAGACTCTGTGACATGAAAGAGGAGTTCTATAGGATTGCAGGTAAGAGGATCTACAAATTACAGGACAACTGTTAACACATAGTAGGATACTCATCACTTTGTGTGACAGGTTTCCCCAATGTCATTGGTGCAGTGGACTGCACACACATAAGGATAAAAGCCCCCTCAGGTGCCCATGAGGCCGATTTTGTGAATAGGAAATCCTTTCACAGCATTAATGTTCAGGTGAACATAACTTTTTAATATTGTCCTTTGACGAACACTCTGCATTGCCAATGATGTGCATTGATTGGTGTAATATTCCTCATCTTATGATTTCAGATGGTCTGCAAATGACCTTTGGCCTCCTGAAGGCACGCTTCACTGCCTTCACAAATTAAGGGTCAACCCTGTTAGGGCATGTGATATTACTGTGGCTTGTGCTGTCCTCCACAATGTGGCCTGCCTGAGGAAGGAGAGTGCCACCAGCCATGGACTGGGACAATCTGGCAATCTTCCCTGATGACGACAGTGGTCGGCTGCTGAGGGACCAATATGTGTTGAATTATTTTAGTTAGTATGTGTGCTTTCAATTTAGGCAAAAAATGTCCTGCTGTGGCAGAGGAAATAGGGTTTTTTTGGGGGTTGGTTTTTTTAAGAATTTGGCCTCTTGTGATGATTGTGCGGTATACTGTGTGTAATACAAGGCTGCAGGGAGGCTACTGCATCCATTCATTTGTCTGTTCAGTTGATGTGTATGGATTTGTCCTGCATTTATTTTAGTGTGCAGACATGCAGGGTGTGTTATATACAGACCTTTGAATGTGTATGTATCATTTTGTATAATATGCTTTGATTCTGTGCTTTCCATCTTGTAGAGTCACTGTGACTTCAGTTTCGAAAGGAGCTGATGGTTTACCTGCTTTGTTTTGTCCTTATTCAATAAACATAATGTTACACATTGTGTTTTTATATTCATATGGAATGTGTAGGCCTATTTGTTTGAGTTCCTATTTGAGTACTAGGGCCCCACTGAGGAAAAAGGATAAAGTCATAAATTTATGAGGCTGGTTCTTTCTGGAGAAATGCAACATATTCTTTTTACAGTTTTGATAGTTCTGACAATGTGATACTTCATATTCTGGCACATCAGCATGTCTTCGTTTATGAAACCATACTGAAGTACAATTTCACGAAATGCCCCACATCTGTCATTTTAACAACTGTCCTCCTTTAAAACAACTGGTTACAATATTATGACTTGTCTTTTTTTTCCCTCTGTGGCCCTAATATTCTATCATTTTATATATAGCCTTATAGTCTATGGGAAACTGTAAATTATCTAATGATAGCAACATCATCTAAAAATCATTATTTATCCAAAATGATTGAAATTAATGATCACAAACGTTTAAATAATGACAGTGGGTCTAGTTATATGTGATAACAATGTATAGTGAGCAGTGAAATAAATATTGGTTTCCATTTGTGGTGACTGCTGACTGACATTAGGGATGAGATTAAATAGATCCTGGAATTTAGCCTGGTCTGGAGCAGGCTAGCTCCACAGAATAAATCTCCATGGTATTTTATACCATAACATATCCTCCTGCCCCCTATCCAGCTTTAGTGCAACCGGATTAGGGATCAATTGAGCCAGGATAACCAAGATATCCTGGCTTAATCCCTTATCCTACTTTTGTGCAACAGGCCCCCGGTCTAAAAGTGAATGAAAATGTATGTAAATTCCAGATAGAATAAATAGTGCCAATTGTTTTTTTGTTTTTTTTTTAATAAAATGTAAAGTTGATGTTTGGACAATAATGAAATGCAGACCCCAAAATGTGTGATCTGACATTAAAAGGTGAAAATGTTTTTGTTATGACAACTTATTCTCTAGAGATAACTCACACAAAACCATTGGTCATTAGTCTGAACAGAAAGCAATTGAAGAGCATTATTTTAAAGTACACAATGAGCAACACAAAACACTGAAAAGTCACATGCAAAATTCTTCTTTTAGATTTGTTTGGTCACAGGCAGATTACTGTTCTTTTTCTATGTGGGGAAAAAGGAGAAAATCATCATCATCATTGTAATAGTCACTGAGGTCCTCTGACTGACCATCCACAGCTTACATACTTTGCACACTTTGATTTTTGGTAAATGGTATGGTATGCATTTTTATATAGCGCATTTTTGCACCCTTCTCAGGCACCCAAAGCGCTTTACATCGTGCTTCCACTCACCCCATTCACACACATTCACACCTGGGGCAGACAGAGATGGGGGCTGCCACACAAACCGCGCTCAACCTTCTCCGACCACCACCAAACACACCTCTACAGTCACACACATTCATACACCAGTGCTACAGACACTGGAGGCAAGGTGGGTTAAGTGTCTTGCCCAAGGACACAACGACAGTATGAACAGGGCAGAGCGGAAATCGAACCGCCAACCTTCTGGTTATAGGGGCGACTGCTCTACCACTGAGCCACGCCGTCCCCAATTTTTTTTTATTATTGTGACTGAGGAATGACAATTTGCTCTGAAACCTGTTTAGTATAATACAAACCCAAATTATATTAAATACTATAACACACATTTACACATTTATATGTGCCATAAACCTTTCAAAAAATTCAAAAATAAAGAGAAACTCTTTATTTGCAAGGTTTAAACAATGCAAAGAGACTATTTCATGTGAATGCTTCAAATAGTAGCCTAGTCACACACAGATTGTCACACACAGATGTCAAGAAAGGCACAATGGTTTGTATTTACTCTTTGTAGTACTATTAATCCACATTCTCAGTCAATCCTCAACCCATGTTGATAATATGACCCAAAACTATATAAGACACCTGTAGACATCATTTCAGTGTAGTCATGTACTTGGGTATGAAGTGGAGGGAAAAGGGGCATCAGGACAGCACAGAGCCTTGGCTGCAGGGCTTTACACCAGGGCTGCTGGGTCTGGAAGGACCCAGATTCCACTGCAGCATTTTTTTGTGGTAGGAGTCCGACTCCACTGTGTATGCGTTCAAAGAGCAGAGTGGTAGGAGTTATGCAGTGCCCGGAACAACAACCTATAAACAAACAAAAAATATTCAAGTTCAGTTACAATAAACAAACTGCACTGCTATGGGCAGTATATCACAAACAATTAGCTAATTCCACATGACTAGGGTAAAAGAGTATATTGACCTATGACACTTCACCTTTATCAGCAACAGGGCACTGCAGGAAGTTGAAAATACTCTAGGTTTTACCCCTTAAGACCAGTAGTTTCAGGACACATGTTTATAGTACAAGTCAACCGAGTGTAACGAACAGCTATTCTTATTCATGAAACATCTTAATTGTACTTTTAAAAAGCCTTGCCTTGGAACTGGGACCTCATTTATAAAGCATGCTTACGCACAAAAAAACTTGCGTGCGCCACCTTTTACTCAAAAGAAGGAACTCTGACCATAGCATATGCACATTCTGGAGAATTGGAACAAAGGCGATACTTACGGCAAGAGGATAAACTGAAGCAGGTTTGAAAAATTACTAATATTGTTTGATTTAATTAAATTTCTCTCTTAAAACATCAGTTTAATTTTTGTATAATCATTAGATTAGTAATGCTTTGTGGACCGGCTCGTGCTCCCGCTCACTTTGGTAGAGATCCTACGCAATCTTTTATAACTAAGGCCCCAGGTCTTGATTAGTATGCTCTTGACTACAGCACTGCTGTCTGCAATGTGTTTGGGATGAGTTACCTGGGTAACAGTGCTGTTACAGTTGTTAAAGTGCACACGATGTAGAAGTGTGGCTGGGACATTTGTATTGTTTCCACTCCCAGCGGGTTTAAGGGGGGACTACAGCTCACACAGAAAACACTGAGAAGCAGCACGAAGGAGAAATAGGAGCCCGCACTGAGCACTAACACCAATGCATGGATCCACGTCTGTAGAGCAACACACAGCATTAGACAGTACAGCCGACAAAGATTGTAAATGATTATAACAGAACAGCAGAGAGTACACTCCCTGGAAACAGACCAGCGTGTGGCTCTCAATGAGTTGGTGCAGCAGGATGATGAACAGAGCCGAGGTGTTTATCGGTGAGCCAAAAGACAACTCCCCAACGTCTAACTCTGTATATGCCTGGAAACAGACAAATATATTTATAGATTCTGAGTAAGCTATTCAATGGGTTTTTCTTTTTTGTATTGTGTGAAGCACATAAAGATTACACAATGAGATATAAAGACATGCATACACTATACTGTATACATATCAATACTAAATATACATATGCAGGCTGATAATTCTTTCAAACTATGCAGTAAAGTGTTACCGTTATGTAAAGACTAAAAAAATGACTTCCCTTTAAGTAATGTGCATATGTAAATATTAATTAGAGTGAAGCCAGCTGTAGTCAGGATTGTGGACTTACGAAGTATGGGACAAAGAAGCAAACAAGGCTCTGGTAGAAAGCATCCAAAACAGTTAGCCAGAACATCAATGGATCATAAGCCTACACAGAAACAGGAAAAAAACATCAATCAAATCAATTCCAATTCAAATATCTAGTTCCTCATGACATGTATTAATAACAAAAACAGCTTTAAAATACATTTTAATGTGGGGCATGGTATATTGTTGCCATGTGGGTTAGTGAAAAATATGCCACTGACCCTGGAGGATTTTGCAGCCTGATAGAGCTCTGGATGGGCCATCAGAGCATCTGCACAAGTCTCTTGGTCCAGGACTCCATAGATCAGAGGGGGAACAGAGGTGAAGATCAGGTTGAATAGGATGAGCACCCAGGAATTGATCATGACACTCCCCGAGAAACCACAAAAAAACTGGTACCAGAATAGCAGGTTCACATACATCTGCAAAAAATACACACCCTACATGAACACAAGGAAAAGTACATTGAACCTATCCTCTATAGCGGCTTAATCTGGGACACACTCTGACCACATTCTTGTAGATGAAGTAGAGGATCATATTCGACAGACGAGAGTAACACCAATGGCCATGGACTAGCAGCAGTTTTCTTAGGTGTTTGAACCTGGAGATGGCAAAGTCACTTGACATAACAGCCTGAAAGAAAAAAACACAAGCCAAAATGATAATTGCCTTGCTTGTTTTTTTAGCAGTGAAGGCCTGCTATATATATATATATATATATATATATATATATATATATATATATATATATATATATATATATATATATAGCACCCTCAAGGATCAACGAACGCACGATGTAGAGTTATAAAACAGGGTTTATTCTGGTCTTGACAACCCGTGGGAACTGCTCACAAAGGAAAACATCATAAAGAAAAAACAAGATATCAAAGCTTGTTCTTATCCAATGTTACAGCTTCGCTGATAAGACATTAATCACAGACAAACATTTAAAGAACACAAACCTCGTGAGCTGACATCCCAGAGGGGCTAAATAATCCTTTATCTTCTTCTCTATTTTCTTTCTCTTTTATTTCTTAATTTTTATCTCAAATTTTCACATTTCTTTTATTCTTAATGGAGCTAACCGGCAGCTGCAGCCTGCAGATAGCATGTGTCTCAGCAAAAAAGGCTCGGGCAGAAACACAAACATAAACAATTGTACCCGCTATAATCTACCAGTAGATGGCGCAAAAAGAACACATCTGAACACAGCTCAATGGTAATACTGTTACACTCCCACCAATCACTTGTGATTTTTAAAGAACAAATTATCAATTATGACTAATGAATAGCTTATGAATTAAAGAATATGAACTAATTTTAGGTAGAGCGAGGTTGAGAATCTTCTTCTGCCTCCATCAGAACGACTGTCTTCTGAATGGGCCTTTCCAGATGAACGGGTTTGGAGGTACGTTTTCCTTCTTCGTCCAGGTTTTGATCACTCATTAACAATTTCACCTTTCTCACTATTCCATCCTTTCCAGGGTAGACTTCAGCGATCTTCGCCAATTTCCACTGGCTGCGTGGAGTTCTCGTCTTTCAGGAGAACAATATCATCAACCTTAGCATTTCTATGCTCCTTGGTCCACTTCTGTCTACCTTGAAGGTTTAACAAATAATCTTTTTTCCACCTTGTCCAGAAGGTGTTGGCGAGGAGTTGAACACGACGCCACCTCTTACGGAGATAAAGATCTTCTTTTACAAACCTTCCTGGAGGTGGGGAGATGATTGTTGACTTCATGGTCAGTATGTGGTTTGGCGTTAAAGGTTCTGGGTTTGATGGATCACACAGTTGGTCAGTAGTCAATGGCCTGCTATTGATGACTGCCATTATCTCATACAGGAATGTCCTTAGAGAAGAGCTGTCAAGTTGTTTGCTGGATTGATCCAGGATTGACGTGAGTACACTTCTTATGGTGCGGATTTGTCTTTCCCAGACACCACCCATGTGACTTGACGCTGGGGTGTTCATGAAACTCGCAGTCCAGTTTTTCCAGCTTTGCTTGATCCATTTCCTTGAATGCTTCAGCAAACTCATTTCTGGTGCCGACAAAGTTCATGCCTTGATCACATCTTATCTGCCGAACTGTACCGATGGCTATGAATGCCAGAGTTGAAGGGAATCCGTTGATAGATCATCAAGCATCTCAAGATGTATTGCTCTGGAGCACATACAGGTGATTAACAATCCATAACGCTTTAACTCCTTGCGGCCATCCTTGACGTAAAAAGGCACCAAAGCAGTCCATCTCACAGTAGGTGAATGATGGTGTAGTTTCCATCCTATCCCCCGTGAGGTCTGCCATTTTCTGCTGCTCCGTGCACCTTCTGAATCTTCTGCATTTTAAACATTTATAGATGTAAGATGAAACAATCTTACTGCATCCAAGTATCCAGTATCCATTAGCTCGCAGCTTGTTCATCGTGATCCCTCTTCCTTAATGGTATGTCTTCGTGATAATGTTTGGGAGTAATGTAGACACATGACTGTTTCTTGGCAGGATCACAGGAAAAAATATGTGACTGGACACCCGTTAAAGGTGAAGATGTAAAAGGATTGCAATAATTCTTTTTGTTTCTCCGAGGATGTTCAAACTTAACAGAACAAGTGATGTATATGAGGGAACTGGACTTACCATCTAACATGCAGAGTATCGTTTAAAACTTCCTTACAAACTAAGAAAAATGGAGGAATACTGCATGTGATCTGCAAGAAAGAAGTGGACAAAGAGCTAAATTTATTGATCTTCTAAATTTTATTGAGAGACAAGTGAAAATTGCTTTAGATCCAGTTTTTGGAAACATTCAAGATCCTCAACATCGTAACGTTAAGGCCTCCTGTAGCAGTCAGCTACGACAAAGAAGGAAAGGAGCAGTTACGTTACGAATGTCATTCCTGTGAGGGAAGAAGTTATGGTAAGGCCTGCAGAACATAGCACCCCCTTCACTCATTGCTGTCTTTTTTGCCTGCAGAGAAATCACACACTAGGTCAATGCTCACAGTTTAAAGCCAAGGCACACCGGGACAAGATCAACTTCATTAAGGACAAGGGTATTTGTTTTGGTTGCCTGAAGGTAGGCCATACAAGCAAGGACTGTAGGAGTCGATTGGATTGCTATGTATGTCATCAGAAACATCCCGGAGTCCTTCATATAGAAAAGCAGGATAAAGGCATATCTGCAGAACAACCCAAACATCCTGTGAGTCTTCCAATTGATTCAACTGTAACCTTTCAGACGTGTGGCCATATTGGGGCCGGTGTGGAAGATCATTCTACTTTCTCTATTGTTGTAGTAAAGATAAGAAGCAAACTGACTAATAAGATCATGCAAACATATGCTTTCCTGGATCCTGGCAGTTCCGGCACATTCTGTACGGAAACTATGGCGAAAAGGTTAAATTTGCGAGGTAAGAAGACAAACATTTTGTTGAGAACAATGGGCCAACGAAAGGTTGTGAATGCTCATGTTTTGTCAGGTCTTGAAGTGTCTGGTATGGGATCTGAAGATTTCATTGAGCTTCCTGATGTTTTGACTCAAAGAACTATACCTGTGTCTACACTTAATATTCCACGACAAGCAGATATTGATTCATGGCCGTATTTGAAGGATGTAATACTCCATGACATTCATGCAAATGTTGATCTGCTTATTGGAACCGACGCCCCTAAGGTTTTGGAGCCATGGGAAATAATAAATAGCCAAGATGAGGGCCCATACGCTGTCAGAACCAGGGTTGGTTGGGTCATTAATGGTCCTCTTCATGGTGGAAGCTGTAGAGGTAGGAGTGGCTATCTAGCTGTAACAGCAAATCGCATCTCTGTTGAACACCTGCACGAAATGCTTGTTAAGCAGTATCACCATGACTTTAGTGAGAAATCATCAGAAGAGCAGACTGAAATGTCCAGAGAAGATATTAAGTTCATGGATATTGTCAGTAGTACAGCAAAAATAATTGAAGGTCATTATTGTATTGATTTGCCATTCAGAAAGGAAAATGTAACCTTGCCAGATAATTGTTATATAGCAGAGCAGCGCTTATGGAGCCTGAAAAGAAAGTTTGACAGGAACAGTGTTTTTAAGGAGGAATATACTATGTTCCTAAATGAAATGATAACACAGCGACATGCTGAGCTAGTTCCCATTGCTGACACACAGCAATGGGAAAGTGTGGTATATCCCTCATCACGGGGTGTATCATCCTCAGAAGGGCAAGCTAAGAGTTGTTTTTGACTGTGCAGCCTCATATAAAGGAGCATCAATCAACAGTCAGCTTTTGCAAGGCCCTGATCTTACCAACAGCCTCATTGGAGTTTTAGTCCGATTTAGGCAGGAGCCTATTGCAATAGTGGCTGATATCCAATCTATGTTTCACCAGGTTCATGTCTCAAATGAGCACATTAACTTTCTCCGCTTTCTCTGGTGGCCAGGTGGTGACACTGCACAGGCTTTTCAGGAATACCGCATGAAGGTACATCTATTTGGAGCTGCATCATCGCCAAGCTGTGCCAATTATTCCTTGAGGAGAACTGCAGATGACAACGCAGAACACTTCACTCCAGAGGTTGTGAGTACAGTGAAAAACAATTTCTATGTTGATGATTGCCTCCGTTCAATGTCCTCAGAAGAAGAAGCTAGGAAAATGATCCAGGATTTAACTGCACTCTGCCAGAAAGGAGGATTCACTTTGTCAAAGTGGGTTAGCAATAGTCGTGCAGTGTTGCGCTCTGTCAGCGAAGGTCACAGAGCAAAAGACTTGATGGAGCTGGATTTGGATACAGATCAACTTCCTGTTGAACGTACATTAGGACTGCAGTGTACGTGGAGACTGATCAATTTGGATTTAATGCCTCAGCACAAAAGCAACCACAGACAAGAAGAGGAATTCTTTCGGTGGTCAGCTCCCTCTATGACCCATTGGGTTTCCTTGCTCCATTTAGCATGGTGGCTAAGTTGTTACTGCAGGAACTCTGTAAAAGAAACTTTGGATGGGACGAAGATATTCCCCACGTTCTCGCTAAGCAATGGGCTGACTGGTTGGAAGATCTCCATAAGATGGCAAAGTTCAAGATTGATCGTTGCATTAAGCCTGATGACTTTGGCAACCCTAGCACTGTACAGCTTCACCACTTCTCTGATGCCAGTGAGGTTGGGTATGGAGCTGTCTCTTACTTAAGACTGGAAAGGGATAATAAAGTGCATGTTGCATTTATGATTGGGAAGGCCAGAGTTGCTCCACTGAAGCAGACAACAATTCCTCGCTTGGAGCTAACAGCTGCAGTCCTCGCTGTTAGAGTAGACCGCATGCTACGGAGGGAGTTGCAACTCAAGCTGGAGAAGTCAGTTTTCTGGACCGACAGCAAAACAGTCCTTAAATATATATCAAATGAAAGCCGGCGATTCTATACATTTGTGGCCAACAGAATTGCAGTCATTAGAGAGGCAACTGATGTTGATCAGTGGAGATATGTGGGGACAAAGGAAAACCCAGTAGATGAAGCATCAAGAGGAATGAGGATAGAAGATCTCATGAACAGAAGGAGATGGAATGACAGGCCTATTACAAGGGCCTCAGATGATTCAAATGACCTGGAAGCTTTGACGCCGAATCACATTCTGTTGCTGAAAGGTAAACCAATTATGCCACCGGGATTGTTTGACAGAAATGATCTGCATGTCAGAAAAAGATGGAAGCAGATACAGTACATGGCAGAACTCTTCTGGAAGAGATGGATTTCTGAGTACCTGCCATTGATGCAACAGAGACAAAAATGGACAGCACTAAGAAGAAACCTTACACCTGGAGATGTTGTTCTTGTGGCAGATGCTACAGCTTCAAGAGGATCTTGGATGATGGGGAAAGTTTTGGATGTCAGATCAGATGTGAATGGGGTTGTGCGCTCTGTCTGTTGAATCTTTATTTGATGTTTCATAATTCATTTGATATTTAGTTATAGATATATTTGCTATGTTATCTATTTGTTAATATAAGAGGACAGGTTGATTTATTTCAGTTGTAGCACCAGATAATTACACCAACAGATGGCGCTGTTGTTTCACGTTCTATAATAACTTGTTCACAAAAACGAAGAAGGCAGAGAGACAGCTAATATCCTCTGTTAGCTAGTCAGCAGAACACATGGTGTAAAGAAAACGATTAATGATGCAACAGTTTTGTTAAGTAAAGAATGAAAACGAAGTACTGCTTGGACATTTATTTCTATTTTTATTGAGAGATCGAAGTTGCAGTTAGAATCCACAACATTTTTGGTGCGAAACCGGGAAGCTCGTGGCAAACGAAAGAAGAAAGCGTGTTGGGATCAAGCCGATAACTGCCATAGCGATTCTGGATTCAAGAAAACCAGAAGAAAGAAAAATGTCGGAACGAATTCAGCGATTAAAACAGAAAGCGGACTGTCTTACGGGCATCTGTTACAAGGCTGCTGCAAAGCATTCAGGATGAAACAAGTAAGAGTGGCGTAAACTGCGGCGTTTGATTGAACTCTTGTCCTTGTTATCGCAGAAAGAAGATGGTCTTAAAGAGATTGAACCTGATTTAGAGGCGAAATATCAATGGACGAACTCGAAGCGGACCTGGCACGGACGTTGGACTACCAAGATAATGCAAATCTATGGAGAACACGTGCAACACGGGCCATAGAAAGGGCTCAACAGTCAAAATTCTGCCACAGGCGCAGTTTTCACCTAGACTGAGCGGCGTGAGTACACGATTAACAAACAATAGAATCTCTGTGAAACTGCCAAAGCTGTCGATAACCAAATTTAATGGAGAAGTGTGCATGTGGCAAGAGTTTTGGGACCAATATGAGAATGCCATTCATCAAAACCCAGATTTGAGCAAACGGAAAAGTTTACATACCTGAAGTCATATCTAACGGGATCAGCTGCACGAGCTGTTGCAGGGCTAAAGGTAACTGACTCAAACTATGACACTGCAGTAGACATGCTAACGCAAAGATTTGGCAGAAAAGACCTTGTTGTGAGTGCACACATGTCAAAATTACTAAATCTAAACCCTGTTAAAAGGTCTTCAGATGTTGTTGCCTTGAGACAACTCTTTGATGACGTTGAAGTGCAAATAAGAAGTTTAGAGTCACTAGGTGTGGTGTCAGACAGCTATGGAGCCTTATTGTGCCCCATATTGCTACAAATGGTTCCTGATGAACTCGCTCTTACGTTTGCACGTAAAATCGAGATTGGAGAACAATGGGATGTTAATGAGCTTATTACCCTTCTGCAGCAAGAAGTTGAAAGCAGAGAACGTGCAGCACATTTGACAAAACCCAGAGAAAATAAAGATGCACAGGCTAACCAAACCCAACATTACAAGCCTTATACAAACAAAGAAAAATGGAAAAGACCAAATGTGCCGTCAGCCGCAGCCCTCCACACAGGCAGTGCAAATATGCCACCTCACAGTTGCTTATTCTGTAACAGTAATAATCACAAGTCAGAACAGTGCACTGATGACACAGTTGCAAACAGAAAAGAAAAGTTAAAGAAAATGGGGAGGTGTTTCATATGTCTCAAACCCAGGCACCTTGCTCGAGACTGTAGAACCAAATATGTGACATGTGTCAATTGTGGAAGTAGACACCATGCAGTATTGTGTGATAAAAGCGAACAGACCGAAACCACGGCAACTGCAGAGGACAAGTGATGCTTTAGTCTCCTCAGTCATTCCACAGGCAGGCAAACAAACTCCTGGTAAATGTGAAACAGTGTTACTACAAACTGTAAGAGCTAGGATAGAAGGACCTGGGGGAAAGAAAATAGTGCGGTGCTTGATTGACGGAGGAAGCCAACGTAGCTTTGTTCACGAGAAACAAGTAAAGGATGTAAAGCTACCCATAGTGAAACAAGAGACATTAAACCTTCACACATTTGGCTCAAAGAACCCAGTGACTACCAAAAGCAATGTGATAAAGCTAGTACTAGAGAATGTCCAAAACGCAAATCAAAGAATTGAGATTGAAGCTGTTCAAACCCCACAGCTATGTACTGCCGTCATGAAGGTCCCCAGCGAACAGATTCAACAGCAGTTGGAGAAAAAGGGGCTACCTGTAGCAGATGTAACAGCAAGTGATAATGACGATTTGGAACTCTCAGTACTCATTGGTGCAGATTACTATTGGAAAGTAGTCACAGGTAAAACTGAAAGACTGTCAGAAGCCTTAGTGGCTGTAGAAACCAGATTTGGCTGGGCAGTGCAAGGACCAGTTGTTATGTCAAGTATGAATGAGGCTACATGCATGAAAATTGGAGTAAGTGACTGCGCAGTCGAGATCTCAAATCAGCTACGAGCATTTTGGGAAATAGAGTCACTCGGCATCTCCACAAAAAGTGAGGAAACACCAGATGACACAAAGGCCAAAGAAAGCTTTGACAGGTCAGTCAAATTTATTAATGAGCGTTATGAAGTCGCATTGCCATGGCGCCAAGAAACACCTGAACTCTCAGACAACATGAAAATTGCTCAGAAGAGATTTGAAACTTTGAAAAAGAAACTGAAATCTGATGTGACACTGTTCAGAAGATACAATGATGTCATAGAGGATTATGTGGAGCAGGGCATTTGTGAAGATGTGCCAGAGCAAAGCCATAAAACAGAGACTGATAACAATGTGACATATTACCTGCCTCACCATGCTGTAATTAGAGAGGACAAGGCGACAACTAAATTGAGAGTGGTGTTTGACGCTTCCTCACATGAAAATGACTGTCTCTCTTTGAATGACTGCTTGTTACCAGGCCCAAACCTGAACCCAGATCTTATTAGCATTTTAATCAGATTCAGACAAAATCCTGTAGCGTTCACAGCTGACATCACTAAAGCTTTCTTGCAGATCTCCATTGTTGAAAGTGATAGAGATGCTGTGAGATTCTTGTGGTTTACAGGACCACCAGATGCTGAAAGCACAAGGACACGAATAATGAGAATGACACGTGTGGTGTTTGGAGTAACGTCAAGTCCATTTTTACTTGCAGCCACAATCAGACATCACCTGGAGAAATACGAAGACGATCAACCACATGTTGTGAACAAGATAAGAGATTCACTGTATGTGGATGATCTGATTGCTAGCTCAAATACTGTGGACGAGGCGTTTGAGCTCACAACAGGAGCAAGACAGATAATGGCTGCTGCTAACATGAACTTATGTAAGTGGACAACAAACTCTCCAGAACTGAAAACCAAGTGGTCCAACAGTTCCCTTGACTTCACACAAGAAACCGAATCACATGGCAATGTGCTAAAGGTACTAGGTCTGGTATGGAGACCGGACACAGATGACTTTGTTTTTGATCTCAATCACTTAATGAACATTCTGAAAGGGAAAGACAACACAAAGAGGAGTGTTCTGAGATCATCTGCCAGAATATTTGATCCTATAGGCTTCCTAACACCATTTACCATACGAGTTAAATGTCTGTTTCAGGAGATGTGGCGACAAGGCCTAAGCTGGGACGACGAGTTGCCTTTAGATCTCTCACAGGCATGGCAACAGTGGTGCATGGAGCTACCTCAGATCCACCAAATAGTAATTCCGAGATGGTATGGAATAAGTCAAAGGTCAGACAAATCACATGTTCTCCATGTTTTCTGACGCTAGTGAGAAGGCATATGGAGCAGTTGCATACTTGCAAGGACCGATAAAGGACGGACAAGAAACTATGACAACATTAGTTGCATCAAAATCAAGAGTTGCACCCATTAAGACAATAACTTTGCCTCGCTTGGAACTAATGGGAGCGGTGATTGGAGCAAGATTGGCGACTAACCTCTTAAAGGCGCTAAACATGGAAATTACTCAACTTCACATGTGGTCAGACTCATGATTGTGATTCACTGGGTACGCAGCTCATCTAAAAAATGGAAACAGTTTGTTGCCAACAGAGTAATGGAGATACAAACGTTGACACCACCGGAATTGTGGTCACACTGTAATGGAAGAATGAATCCAGCAGATCTCACAACAAGAGGTCAACCAGCGTCAAGGCTGAAGGATGAGGAGCTCTGGTGGTCAGGGCCGCCATTTTTGAAATCTAACGAGCTTCAAGTGACACTGTCAGAGAAAAGTGAAAAAACACTTATCGAAAAGAGGTGGAAGCTGAACTGAAGGCAAGTCAGGTTACAGTAAATCTCAGTAACTGTGAAAGGCTGCAATCTGAACCTTTGCTGCCACTCGAAAGGTACAGCAAGCTACAAACTGTGCTAAGAGTCACTGCATGGACACAAAGATTTCTCCGCAACTGTCGCTCAAAGGACAAGAAAAGAGGAGAACTAACAGCAGAGGAACTGTCAAATGCAGAAAAGGTATGGATACACAAGGCACAACTTGACAGTTTTGAGAGAGAAATAAATGAACTAAAACAGGGTAGAAATGTGTACAAGGACTCAAAATTAAAGACTTTAATCCATTTCTGGACGAGAATGATTTAATCTGTGTGGGCGGAAGACTGCATCAGTCAGACATGAGCTTTAAAGAGCAGCACCCATGGTTGTTACCATCCGGTCACAGATTTTCACAACTACTGATCAAACACAGCCACGAAAACATCATGCATTCAGGTGTGAGAGATACTCTTGTTCATCTGCAGAGAAATACTGGATTCCACGTGCAAGACAGTTAGTCAAAAATGTGTTTCAGACTGTAATATTTGTAAAGATTCAAAGTGAAAGCAGCACAGCAAACAGCTGCACCACTTCCCAGAGATAGAGTTACAGAGGCGCCCCCATTTGAAATCACTGGGGTGGACTTTGCAGGCCCACTGTACGTAAAGGCAAAGAACAATGATGAGAAAGCTTACGCCACTTTTTGCAGTGACACGTGCTATACACCTTGAACTAGTTTCTAGCATGTCAACAGAAAGTTTTCTTTTGGCATTCAAAAGATTTATTTCACGAAGAGGACTCTGCAAAGTCATCTACTCAGACAATGCACAAACTTTCAAAAGAGCAGATCAAGATCTAAAGGAACTTTGGAAGGCTATGAAAGAACCAGAGTTGTTGGAACACTTTTCTGAAAGGGGATTAAGTGGAAGTTTATAGCTGAAAGAGCTGCATGGTGGGGTGGTTTTGGGAAAGACTAGTTCGTTCTGTTAAAGGATGTCTCAAAGAGTAATGGGGAGAGCATCACTGAGCTTTGAGGAGCTGACTTCTCTATTGTCAGAAATAGAGGCCACTATCAACTCCAGACCGCTCACCTGTGTATACAATGACTTACAAGAACCGCAACCTCTGACACCAGCTCATTTCCTAATAGGAAGAAGACTCACCTCATTGCCACCAAAGCCTTTATTCACTGAAGGTCAGATAAGAAACACAAACAAAGATGAGTTGACTCGAAGATGGAAATATCGCCACCGACTTGTCAATGAGTTTTGGACCAGATGGAGACATGAGTACTTACTAGACCTCAGATCAGCTCACACACGTGAAACGCCAAAATCAACACCACTGAAGAAAGGAGACGTAGTTCTCATTGGAGATAACAAGATGACGCGTTTGATGTGGAAAACAGGAATAATTGCAGAAGTGTTCCCAGGAAGAGATGGACTAGTCAGATCCTGCGCTGTGCGCACTTCAACAGGAACAATATTAAGAAGACCAGTTCAACTTTTATATCCCTTGGAGGTTGATACTTAGTTTAAACTGTCTTCTTGGGGGGAGGATGTTGAATCTTTATTTGATGTTTCATAATTCATTTGATATTTAGTTATAGATATATTTGCTATGTTATCTATTTGTTAATATAAGAGGACAGGTTGATTTATTTCAGTTGTAGCACCAGATAATTACACCAACAGATGGCGCTGTTGTTTCACGTTCTATAATAACTTGTTCACAAAAACGAAGAAGGCAGAGAGACAGCTAATATCCTCTGTTAGCTAGTCAGCAGAACACATGGTGTAAAGAAAACGATTAATGATGCAACAGTTTTGTTAAGTAAAGAATGAAAACGAAGTACTGCTTGGACATTTATTTCTATTTTTATTGAGAGATCGAAGTTGCAGTTAGAATCCACAACACTGTCCGCCTCCAAACGAAGACCAGCATCTTAGAAATCCTGTGACGAAGCTGTGCCTGCTGCTGGAGGCGGCAGTGTGATTACATGAACTGACTCCCTTTCTCTTTCTCTGCCTCCTATTCTCTTTCTTTCTCTTTTCTTTGCAGGTGCGGCATGACTTCTGTGCCTGATATAATTAGAATGCATAGTGTGTAGCTCAGTTAAGGATCAGTAATTGTGATAAAGCACAATTAGGGGCCGGAGTGTTGGAGCTACATTAGATTAGTTTGTTTTAGTAATGGTAATTCTGTTCATTAAATTGTTTACTATTATGGTTTTGCTTATATTAGTAATATATTATGGTAATATTATTTTGTTTGTTTGTTTAATTAATTGGTTTTATTAATATGTTTAGTTTTATTTTTGGTTAGTTAATAACTACAATGTTGGAGTTAGACACTGGAGGGCAGTAGTGGCACAGGTAAAAGTAAATATAGGTAGGAAGTAGCAGGTGTGCGGGAGTGATGGGCATATGGTTTTTACCAGCGCGAGAGATGCTTTGTATTGTTTGCTCAGTTGGAACAAATAAACCAGCCACAAACCTGAATCCAGCTTGAATTTTATTTATTTCTTGCGTTACATCACCTGCCCAGAGTGCTAGAAGTTGTCGTTTGAAGGTTTGATTTAAGTTCATTCATTTTTTTGTATGTTGACAAACGGCCACTACATATACATATATATATATATATATACATATACATATATATATATATACATATATATATATATATATATATATACACATATACATATATATACATATATATATATATATATATACATATATATACATATATATATATATATATATATATATATATATATATATATATACATATACATATATATATATATATACATATACATATATATATATATATACATATACATATACATATATATATACATATACATATACATATATATATACATATACATATACATATATATATACATATACATATATATATACATATACATATACATATACATATATATATACATATACATATACATATATATATATATATATATATATATATATATATATATATATATATATACATATATATATATATATATATACATATATATATATACATATATATATATATATATATATATATATATATATATATACATATACATATATATACATATACACATATATACATATACACATATACATATATATATATATATATATATATATATATACATATATATATATACATATATATAAAAAAACTTTGTCCTTCACCCTCCTGGTGGTCTCTCATCCTTCGAGCTCGGGTCCTCTACCAGAGGCCTGGGAGCTTGAGGGTTCTGCGCAGTATCTTTGCTGTTCCTAGTACTGCACTTTTCTGGACCGAGATGTCTGGTGTTCTTCCAGGGATCTGCTGTAGCCACTCTTCCAGTTTGGGGGTTACTGCCCCGAGTGCTCCGATGACCACAGGCACCACTGTCGCTTTCACCTTCCAAGCCTTTTCCAGCTCTTCTCTGAGGCCTTGGTATTTCTCTAGTTTCTCATGTTCCTTTTTCCTGATGTTGCAATCACTTGGTATTGCAACGTCAACCACAACGGCCTTCCTCTGCTGTTTGTCCACCACCACAATGTCTGGTTGGTTCGCCATTGCCATTCTGTCAGTTTGAATCTGGAAGTCCCACAGGATCTTGGCTCGGTCGTTCTCTATCACCTTTGGAGGTGTTTCCCACTTTGACCTCGGGTTTCCAGTCCATACTCCGTACAGATGTTCCTGTACACTATGCCAGCCACTTGGTTATGGCGCTCCATGTATGCTTTCCCTGCCAGCATCTTACACCCTGCAGTTAAGTGTTGGATTGTCTCAGGGGCCTGTTTGCACAGCCTATACCTTGGGTCTTGTCTGGTGTGGTAGATTTGGGCCTCTATTGCTCTGGTGCTCAGGACCTGCTCCTGTGCAGCCATGATGAGTGCCTCTGTGCTGTCCTTCAGTCCGGCCCGTTCTAGCCATTGGTAGGATTTCTTGATATCAGCCACTTCAGTTATGTTCGGTGGTACATCCCATGTAGGGGTTTGTCCTCCCATGATGGTCCCTCCTCCAGCTCCTCTTCCTCTGTTCCCCATTGCCTGAGACATTCACTGAGCATGTCATCTGTTGGGGCCTTATCTTTGATGTACTTGTGGATCTTGGATGTTTCATCCTGGATAGTGGCTCTCACACTCACTAGTCCACGGCCGCCTTCTTTACGGCTAGCGTACAGTCTCAGGGTGCTGGATTTGGGGTGGAACCCTCCATGCATGGTGAGGAGCTTTCGTGTCTTAACGTCTGTGATCTGTATCTCTTCCTTTGGCCACCTTATTATTCCCGCAGGGTATCTGATCACTGGCAGGGCGTAGCTGTTTATTGCCCGTGCCTTGTTCTTGCCATTGAGCTGACTTCTTAGGACTTGCCTTACTCGTTGGAGGTATTTGGCAGTTGCTGTTTTCCTTGTTACCTCTTCGAGGTTGCCATTTGCCTGTGGTATTCCAAGGTACTTGTAACCATCCTCAATGTCTGCTATTGTTCCTTCTGGGAGTGAGACCCCTTCTGTGTGGACTACCTTCCCTCTTTCGTCACCATTCGACTACACTTTTCAAGCCGAATGACATCCCAATGTCAGAGCTGTAGATCCTGGTGGTGTGGATCAGTGAGTCGATGTCCCGCTCACTCTTAGCATATAGCTTGATGTCATCCATGTAGAGGAGGTGACTGATGGTGGCCCCATTCCTGAGTCGGTATCCATAGCCAGTCTTGTCGATTATTTGGCTGAGGGGTTCAGGCCTATGCAGAACAGCAGTGGGGATAGAGCATCTCCTTGGTATATGCCACATTTGATGGATACTTGTGCAAGTGGCTTGCCATTGGCCTCAAGGGTGGTTTTCCACAGCCTCATTGAGTTTGCAATGAAGTCTCTTAGAGTCCTGTTGATGTTGTACATCTCCAAGCATTCAGTGATCCATGTGTGTGGCATTGAGTCATATGCTTTCTTGTAATCAATCCAGGCAGTGCACAGGTTGGTGTGTCGGGTTCTGCAGTCTTGGGTGACTGTTCTGTCAACCAGGAGTTGGTGTTTAGCTCCTCTGGTTTCTTTGCCGATGCCCTTCTGTGCTTTGCTCATGTATTGATCCATGTGCCCACTTATCTTAGCCTGATGCCTGACATGAGCTTCCATGTTGTGGGGAGACAGGTTATTGGCCGATAGTTGGATGGGACTGTACCCTTTGTGGGATCCTTCAGGATCAGGATTGTACGCCCTTCTGTAAGCCATTCAGGGTGCGTCCCATCCCTTAGCAGCTGGTTCATTTGTGCTGCAAGGCGCTCGTGGAGTGCAGTGAGCTTCTTTAGCCAGTAGGTGTGGATCCTGTCAGGGCCTGGTGCTGTCCAGTTTTTCATACCTGAGAGTCTTTCTTGGATGTCTGCCACTGTGATGGTAACTGGATTCTGTTCAGGGAGGTTGCTGTGGTCCTCTCTCAGAGCCACCAGCCACTGTGCATCGCTGTTGTGTGATGCCTCCTCTCCCATATACTTTTCCAGTATTGTTCAGTTTCCAGCCTTGGAGGGTCTGCTCTGCTGTTATTACCCTGCCATTGAGCGTACACTTTGCAGGTTGAGTTGCGAACAGCCGGTTTATTCTTCTGGCTTCGTTCTCTCTCGTGTACCTCGTTAGGCGGCTGGCCAAGGCTTGGAGCCTTTGTTTGGCAGTTTCAAGTGCTTCAGGTATGGGCATCTGGTTGTACCTCTTGGGTACCGGTTTTCTCATTGCACCTTTCTTGGCCTCTGTCAGTTGGCTTACTTCTCTACGTGTCTGCTTGATCTTAGCCTCCAGCCTTTGTTTCCATGGTGGGTACTGTTTCTCATGGCTCCCATGGTTGCTCTTATAGCCAAGCATCTCGAGGATCACTGCTGCGGAGGTGTATAGCAGCTCATTGGTTTCAGTGATGGATGTGGTAGGGATCGCACTCAATGCTGCATTCACATCTTCTAGGAGACTTTCTGATGGTACTTCACTTAGCCGTTGTAATTGGCGTCGGGGTTGCCTTGCCTTCATTCTCGCCATGATCTTGTCTTTCAGGTCAGTCGCTGCCTCGTTCAGCGTTATTTCAATTGTTGGAGCTTCATACCCAATCTCCGGTTGGGGAGCACCTGTTGGCTCCTCTGACCTTGCGTCCTGACTCCCCCTTGCCGTAGCATTTTTGTGTTGTATCTCGTCAATCTCAAGTTGTGATAGCAGCTGCCGCTTGTGGATGTTGGAACACTGAGCTACTAGTTGCTTCGATGTAAGCCTGGATTGTGGGTTTCGTAGTAACCATTCATCCCACATTCTCTTCATGTAACCCCTCTGACTAGGGTTACTGGAGTAGTAGCATTCCAACAGAGCCTTGTTATCGCATCTCGCCCATCTCCGTCTTGTTCCAGTAGCCCATTTGTCATCGAGTTGCTCTGGTTCCCCAACACCTGACGCAGACCTTGTTTGGCCGAGGCGTCTGAGCCGGCTTCTCATAGCATTTATTGTCACTCATCATTATGAGGTAGGCAGTAGCGCGAAGGGTCTTGCCTAAGGACCCACACTGGATAGATTCGAACCTGGGTCCCCCGTGTGAAAGGCCATGTCCTTACCATATATATATATATATATACATATATATACATATATATATATATATATATACATATATACATATATATACATATATATACATATATATATATATATACATATATACATATATATATATATATATATATACCTGTGTATATATACGTGTGTATATATATACATACACATACATACATATATATATATATATATATATATATATGCATACATATATATATACATACATATACATACATACACACACACACACACACACATATATATATACACACGTATAAATATATATATACACGTACTGCGTGTATATCCTATATCCTCCTATATAACTCCGTGATTAATCAAAGTCACCAGGAGAAGCAACTTTGCAGCAGAAGCCTACAGAACTGTGTGAGTGTATGTAATTCTTGTCTCTTTGAGCTTATTGTGCCGTGTTACTGCTGAGAAACGCGCAGTGTGTTTACTACGACCGTGTCACGTGGTGTACCGGTGTGTAGTCTCAGCTGTTAGCGGGCTAGTTTCTGTGAGTTGTTTGTGTGTGTAGGCGGGACCTGCTGAATTCAATTACTTGAATAGATGGGTATTTAAGTGGGAGTAGCCACCGCGGCAGCGGTCGCGGCAGCCGTCATCGCGTGAAGACCGGAGAGAGTAAAGACCATCGACTCTACCTGCACGCGACTCCACCGAGCAGCCACACACCCACAGAGGACCTGAGTATTGCACTTTTTAGTACTAATTGTTTGCACTTATATTCTATTATTTCTACTATTACTTTCTTCTTGTATATTTTTCCTCTTCGGCTCTTAAATGTGTTTCCAAATGACTACTGTCATTTCACCACGGAAATTATCATCTGTTTCACGCAAAGCGACGCAACCATAATAATCTGCATGTTGTATCACTGTCAAAAACTGCCCCTTCTACTTTCCCAATAGGCTTGTGGAACTGCCAGTCTGCTGTGAACAAAGCTGATTTCATTACAGCTTTTGTTCAACATTCTGGTCTTTCAGTTGTAGCACTTACAGAAACATGGATCAAACCAGAGGACTCTGCCACTCCCGCCGCCTCTCCCATAATCACACTTTCTCCCACAGTCCTCGCCTCACTGGAAGGCGGAGGGACCGGACTACTTATTCCTACTGACTGGAAGTTCAAACAGCTATCACCCTTGTGTGACAACAGCTCCTTCGAGTTCCATGCTGTTACCATCACCCACCCTGTTAAAAGTCATTTTGTAGTTATCTATCGGCCCCCAGGTCAGCTTGGACATTTCTTGGAGGAGTTGGATGCGCTTCTTTCATCCTTCCCTGACGATGGTACCCTCTGGTGGTATTAGGAGACTTCAACATCCACCTTGAAAAGCCACAGGCTGCTAACTTCATTAACCTAACTGCATCATTTGACCTCAAGCAGGTTTCCACATCGGCAACCCACAAGTCTGGTAACCAACTAGATCTTATCTACATAAGATACTGCTCCACTCGCCACACTCAGGTCACGCCACTGCACACTTCCGATCACTTCTTCATTACTCTCGACCTTGACCTAACTTCTCCAGACACTGCAATTGTTTTACCGCTGGTCACTTTCCGACGCAACCTGCGTACACTCAGTCCCTCCCGTTTTCCTCTGCTGTCTCTTCTGCGCTCCTCTTCTGAGGAGCTCTCTTTTAAACACTAACACCGCCACCGACACTCTGTGCTCCACGCTTACATCCTGCTTGGACAACTTATGCCCCCTTACATCTAGACCAGCCCGTACATCCTCGTCTGCGATCCGATGTTCTACGCGAGCACCGCGCCAGCCTCCGGTCAGCTGAGAGAAAATGGCGCAAGTCTAAAGATCCTACTAACCTCTCTATCTACCAGTCTCTCCTCTCTACTTTCTCCGCTGATGTCACCTCTGCAAAAACTGTCTACTACCATTCTAGGTTAATCAACTCACCTGACTCGCGCACTCTCTTTAGAACCTTTTCCGCCCTCCTTTGTCCGCCTGCTCCCCCACCTTCATCGGATCTAACAGCTGATGATTTCGCGTCTTTCTTTGTAAGGAAAACGACCGCCATCAGCAGTCAGTTCTCTGCGCCACCACCTGTCGAGCTCATTCAGACCCCTGATATGTGTTTGCTCACTTCCTTCTCTCCTCTAACTGAAGCAGATGTTTCCAAGGTCATTAGTTCTAACCACCCTACTACCTGCCCGCTGGATCCCATCCCCACACATCTCCTTCAGGTCATCTCTCCATCTAGGGTCCTTCCCCACAGCTTTCAAAGAGGCCCGCATCACACCACTACTGAAGAAACCCACTCTTAACCCTACTCTGCTTGAAAACTACAGACCGGTTTCCCTCCTTCCCTTCATTGCCAAAGCTCTGGAGCGAGTTGTGTTTACTCAGCTCTCATCCTTTCTCACACGGAACAACCTCCTGGACCAGAACCAGTCTGGGTTCAAGAGCGGTCATTCCACCGAAACTGCCCTGCTCTCAGTCATCGGCTCTGAGACTGGCAAAGGCAACATCCAAGTCATCTGTACTCATCTTACTGGATCTGTCTGCTGCTTTTGACACTGTTAATCATCACATCCTCCTGTCCTCTCTCAGGCGATGGGTGTCTCTGGAATGGCGTTGCAATGGTTCAAGTCTTACCTCTCGGATAGGTCATTCAGAGTATCCTGGAGAAATGAGGTCTCTGAGTCCCAACATCTCAATACAGGGGTGCCACAGGGCTCAGTGCTCGACCGCTACTCTTTTCCATATACATGACATCCCTTGGCTCTGTCATCCAGAAGCATGGCTTTTCCTATCACTGCTATGCAGATGACACTCAACTCCACCTGTCATTTCATCCTGACGATCCGACGGTCTCTGCTCGCGTCTCGGCATGTCTGAGCGACATCTCACTTTGGATGAAGGACCATCACCTGCAGCTGAACCTTGCAAAAACAGAACTGCTTGTGATTCCGGCCCATCCAAAGACCCACCACAACCTCTCCATTCAACTAGGCCCATCAACCATTACACCGTCCAGCACTGCCAGAAATCTGGGAGTGGTAATTGATGATCAGCTAAACTTCACAAGTCATGTCGCCAGCACCACCCGGTCCTGTAGATTCATCCTCTACAACATTAGAAAAATTAGACCTTTCCTATCAGAGCACTCCACGCAAATTCTAGTCCAGGCTCTTGTCTTGTCCAAACTGGACTATTGCAATGCTCTACTGGCTGGACTCCCGCCTGCACAACCAAACCTCTGCAGCTGATCCAGAATGCAGCGGCAAGAGTGGTCTTTAATGAACCGAAGAGAGCGCACGTATCTCCTCTATTCATTAGGTTACACTGGCTCCCGGTTGACGCCCGCATCAAGTTCAAAGCTATGCTCTTGGCCTACAAGAACACCTCTGGTTCTGCACCCCCATATCTCCACTCACTAATACAGACCTACGTTCCTACCAGATCCCTGCGCTCTGCAAATGAACAACGTCTGGTGGTACCGTCCCAAAAGGTACAAAATCACTCTCACGCATCTCTGGATCTGTTCCACATTGGTGGAACCTGAACATTTAAGTAGTAAAAGTGTGGTTTTGTCTTTCTTAAGAGAATATCTACATTTACATTTAGTCATTTAGCAGACGCTTTTATCCAAAGCGACTTACATTAAGGTTCCATTCACCAGTGTTACAGCTGGAACACCACTGGAGGCAAGGTGGGTTAAGTGTCTTGCCCAAGGAAACAACGACAGTATGAACAGGGCAGAGCGGGAATCGAACCGCTAACCTTCTGGTTATAGGACGACTGCTCTACCACTGAGCCACGCCGTCCCGTACATCATTATCAGGCAACTATTAGTGTGCAGAGTTATTATGCAACTAAATGAAAAACAAAGATTTTACCAGCTAACTTGTTTATTTTCACCTGTTAAAGTAAGATTGATAAACTAACTCAAAATTTACAAATAAACATTTCTAAAATTTCACAAAAAAAAAAAAAAAAAAACCTCAGTGACCAATATAGCCTCCCTTCTTTTCGATAACAGTCACAAACCTTCCATTCACAGAGTCAGCCAGTTTCTTGATTTGGTTAGAATCAACTTTTTGTGCAGCCGCAACCACAGCCTCCTAGACACTGTTCAGAGGTGTACTGTTTACCTTCACTGTAAATGTCCTGCTTAAGAAGGGCCCAAAAGTTCTCAATAGGGTTTAAGTCAGGTGAAGAAGGGGGCCATGTCATTAGTTTTTCATCTTTAAGGCCTTTACTGGCCAGCCACGCAGTGGAGAACTTTGATGCATGTGATGGAGCGTTGTCTTGCATAAAAATCAAAGTCTTCTTGAAAGATGCAGACTTTTTCCTGGTCCACTGCTTGATGAAAGTGTCTTCTAAAAATTGGCAGTAGGTCTGAAAGTTGATTTTGAGAGCATTTTCAACCCGAAAAGGTTGAAAGCTCATCTTTAATAATACCTGTCCATACCATTACCACACCTCAACCTTGCTGGTGTCTGAGTCGAAGTGGAGCTCTGCGCCTGTTACTGATCCAGCCATGGGCCCATCCATCTGGTCCGTCAAGAGTCACTCTCATCTCATCAGTCACAAAACCTTTGAAAAATCTGTCTTCAAATATTTCTGGGCCCATTCAACGTTTCAACATATGTGTCTTGTTAAAAGGTGATCGGGTTTCAGCCTTTCTTACCTTGACCATGTCTCTGAGAACTGAAAACCTTGTACTTCTTGACACTCCAGGGAGGTTGCAGTTGTGGAATATGGCAGTACTGGAGGATAATGGGTTCCTGTAGCTTCACATTTGATTCTTCGCAAATCTTTGGCGGTTAATTTACGTCTTTTCTTCTCGACATGTTTCTTGCGACCCTGTTGACTATTTGCTACAAAACGTTTGATGGTTCTGTGATCACGCCCCAATATTTAAGATATTTCAAGAGTGCTGCATCCCTGTGAAAGACTTTTTACAATATATGACTTTTCAGAGTCAGTTAAATGTCTTTTTCCCAATTTTTCCTGAGGAGAAGAATCTGCCTAATAATTATGCACACCTTGATATAGAGTGTTGATCTCCTTAGGCCACACCTTCCCTCGTTACACAAATACACATCACCTGATATGCATTAAATCCAATAAGGACTCAAGTTTATACAGCTTGGAGTTGGAAATTATGGGTAAAATTATATGGGCAAAATTATAACTTGGCTAATAATTGTGAACCCAAAGTTTACTTTGGGTTCACAATTATTATACCTATATACCAGATATACCTATAAAAATAATCAATATCTTCAAAACCATAACAGCACAAACATACAGAACACATTATGAGCGCGTGCTTAGGTTAACACGCCCACTCCGCTGTAGCCAAGGCTGGTTTATTTGTTGCTGACACAAGTGGAGCTTCTCAATTGAGTTGTTATGGTTTTCCCTCTTCTCTTCACCATTGTCTCCCTTGTCTAGGTTGACCATACATGTCCCTTTTTAGGGACAGTCCCGTTTTTAAGCCACACTGTCCCGTGGGATTTTTACATTTAGTCATTTAGCAGATGCTTTTATCCAAAGTGGCTTTCATTTACCAGTGTTACAGCTGGAACACCACTGGAGGCAGTATGAAGTATGAACAGTATGAACTGTGGGGAAAGCGGGAATCGAACCGCCAGCCTTCCGGTTATAGGACGATCGCTCTACCAAAACAACGATATGTTTAAATACCCTCTTCCTATCCCGATTGTCCCATTTCTTTTTACCGTCAATGCCTATCATAAAGCAGTGTTCCACATGTCTTAAACTCAAAACTGATTGCTCCATTTATGCGCTTGAGCGTGAGGTTATTGCTAAGCATCACTTATCCAGCTCCCTAATAATGGCTTGCTTCACTGATAGTGACAGCTCTTTGGATCTCATATTGAGAGATGACAGCAACAGTTTCCAAATGCAAAAAGCACACTTGAAATGAACTCTGAACCTTTTATGTGCTCCGTGTAAATGGGATGAGGGAATAACACACACCTGGCCATGGAACAGCTGAGCAAGCAATTGTCCCATTTCTTGTGGTCCCTTAAAAAGTGGGAGGCACATATACAAACTGTTGTAGTTTTTTAATAACATAGCCATTTAATAACAAGCTTAAGGAACAATACAACTGCTTTTTATAAAGAAAGCACAGGGTTATTACTTGTAAAATTAATTTAAAAACGTCACTCAGTGCAATCAGTTCACGTTTTTTAAGTGTTTACTGGTGGTATATTGATTTTGCCCAGGATTTTCCATTATGGAATTTCCGTTAAGGTGCTGTGCTTTGATTTGCATTTAGTCATTTTACATTTTACATTTAGTCATTTAGCAGACGCTCTTATCCAAAGCGACTTACATTCACCAGTATAACATTTACGGTTGACGCTTTCATTTAAAGCGACTTACATTAAGGTTCCATTCACCAGTGTTACAGCTGGAACACCACTGGAGGCAAGGTGGGTTAAGTGTCTTGCCCAAGGACACAACAACAGTATGAACTGTGGGGAGAGCGGGAATCGAACCACCTACCTTCCGGTTGAAGGACGACCGCTCTACCACTAAGCCACTGCCGCCCCATTTTGCGTTTTTAAAATAATTAATAGTTTACACTAATACAGTGGCAAGAAAAAGTATCTGAACCTTTTGGAACGTCATGTTTTTCTGAATAAATTTGTCTTAAAAATAGCTGTGAATCAGACCTGCACATTGTTGAGGAGGAATTTTAGCCCATTATTTCTGATAGAATGGCTTTAGCTCTGTCATATTCTTTGGACGTCTCATGTGTATGACCTTCTTTAAGTCAATCCATAGCACCTCTAGTGGGTTGAGGTCTGGGCTCTGACTTGGCACCTCCAAAAGGCTGATTTTGTTTGTAAAAAGCTATTCTGTTGTGGACTTGATACGGTGTGCTACAGTTGTCCTGTTTCAGCTGACATACATACATCCTCACATTATTCTGTAGAATTGTCTGATATACTTAGAAATTCATCTTCCACTCATGTTGTCCAGGCCCTGCAGCAAAGCAGGCCCAAATCATGATGTTTCCTCCAGACTTTACAGTTGGGATGATGTTTTTATGATGATATGCTGTGCCCTTTCTACGCCAGATGTAGCGATGTGTTTTTTCCAAATAGTTCAATCTTAGTTTCATCAGTCCACAAAACATTTTGCAAATACCACTGTGGAGTGTCAATGTGCTCTTTTGCAAACTTCAGGCATGCAGCAAGGTTTTTTTTTTAGTAAAGAACAAAGCAGTGGCTTCCTTCGTGGTGTCCTGCTGTGGATATCCTGCTTGTTCAGTGTTTTACGTATTGTAGACTCATGAACATTGAAGTTCCAATGATGCTTTCACATAATTTCCTGTCATTCGAGGTTGTTTCTTTACCTCATTGATGAGTCTTCGTTGTGCTTTTGTTGTCTTGGTGTCTTGTTTGACTGGCCGTCCACTTCTTGGTAGAGTAGCAACAGTCCCAAAGCATCTCTATTTGTAAATTGTTTGCCTAACTGTAGACTGGGGAATTTCTAAAGTCTTTGAAATAAAAAGTCGATTCCAAAAAAGTTGGGACACTGTACAAATTGTGAATAAAAACAGAATGCAATGATGTGGAAGTTTTCAATTTCAATAACTTATTCAGAATACAACATAGATGACATATCAAATGTTTAAACTGAGAAAATTTATAATTTTAAATGAAAAATTGATTTTAATCCCATCCGTCTGGATGGGATTGATCCCAGTTTTCCAAAAAGAACTTCAAACTTTGATTTGTCTGACCACAGAACGTCCACTTTGCCACAGTCCTTTTTAAATGAGCCTTGTCTCCAGAGAAAACGCCTGCACTTCTGGATCATGTTTAGATATGGCTTCTTTTTTGACCTTTAGCCGACAACAGCAAATGGCACGGTAGATTGTGCTCACCGACAATGTTTTCTGGAAGTATTCTGAGCCCATGTTGTGATTTCCATTACAGTAGCATTTGTAGTATTTTTGGTAGTATATTATTCAAATTGATATTGGATTATTTAATATTAATCTTCTGGGCACCATATCAGATTTTAGTTCTGATAAAACTATTCAGTCTGAAGAAAAACAGTTATGTTTATGATCTAAAGGAGAGTTATCTTGTATTCAAATATTTTCTTTTAATAAACAGATAAACAACCAATGCCACGACTTAACGTTTTATGGAGTTTTATTAAAAAGGTTATACAAATTATTAATAATCATGAATAAAATGATAGGAACATGGAAACACATTTATGGAAAGATGATCAGGACAATTAACACAGAAATGGATGAACCACAGAACGAGAACATTTACTTAGAGAATATTGTGAAACAAAAGGGAGTTTTTGATTATTTAAACTATATTATTGACTTAAGCAAAAGTGGAATTTTGAATGGGCGGATATGAGCGGTCTTTAGAGGCCTGAGCTTAGACCATGTACAGTTTTACAACGCCAAACTCTTTCGTGTCATGTGCGCACTCACTCTGGTCGTTCAGTGGTTCTGGCCCGGTTCGGTCCTTGCCAAAGGTCCGGAGGATTTCTTCAGAACTGTGCCGCGGTCCGTCCGGGTCTGTTGTCCCCACCACAACAAGATGGCCGCCACGTACACGAGGTCTCTAGGTGGGGTCTCGATACGACCGACACAAAGGAGATGGGATGAAGGCGTCCTGTTTAAGGTCTCAAGCGTTGTTATGCCTTTAGTATCATAAGAGTCCACCAAACGTATACAAACTAAAGTCTTTTTAAAAGTTGTCGCTGGACCCACTGATAAGAGTCTTGGAGGCTGTATCCTCCTGGTTTTAGCTTCTGCTGGGAGCGCTTGGTTTGGGTCAAGCTAACTCTTCACGCAGGCAACAGTTATATAATATATATAGCAAAATAAAATATCAAAAATTTAACTTCCGTCGGCGGCCAACGAGACAAAAAGTACTTTGAACAGCTGATTACAAAAAGGAAGTAAATACGCTTAGCTAAGTTCGTAGTATTTAGAGTAGAAAGAAAAATTACCCGTTTCCACGAGGTTCGAAGCTTGGAAAATTACGTGAGTGGGCGAGGTGGTCTAGAGAGACCAGTAGCCATGAGGAAAAGAAGCGGAAGAGAGCAAATAATAGAAGAGAGCGACTGTCTGGCCAAGGGCGTGTCTAACGCGTTTTTCCACACAAAAGGGGGTTTTTGATTTGGAAATGAAATGCTTACTAAACTACGTTTTTACTTCTCTTTGGTTCACAATGACTCAGTTTCCCAGCTTTCGTAACACATTTGTACCATAAAATCAGGGTGAATATTTACCCTGTTGAAAAATACACACATTCAAACATTTAAAAAAAACATGCTGTAAAAGGAATGAGAGATGTCATTTTGTCTTGTCACAAATCAGCATCCTGAAAATCAACATTATAAACCTTAACACATTTGCACAATAATTTTTTTTTTAATTGAAATTTTCACGAAATGTCTTTTATGCGAAGTTCGAGTCATTCGTCCATTCAACCACCAGAGGGCAGTGTCTGATCATACAACGCTCAGGGGCTCCGGTTGATCGAACGCATTCCTGTCGCGTGCCATTCGCGTTGCACCGAAACCAGAGATAAAATTGTCTTTTCTAGAAAGTTGAATCACTAGCTTCAACAGAACGCTTTCCGCCTCAACGTTACCCCCGCCGCACAGCAACCCGTCTGGAGTGGCGTGCGCGTTACAACCACACTAACTTTCAGAACCAGGCAGGACGCCAAATTCTGGAGGATACTTGGAACTTTTGGCCTCCCTGCACCAATCCCAAGACCAGAGTGAGTTTTGCACGTGGCACACACAAAGCCTGGCGTCCTAAACCTAGTCTGTTGAAGCACTGACTTGGTAGACCAAGCTGCTCCCTTCAAATTCCCCTTTGTTAAGTTTCAACAATCTAGATTAACATGTCTAAACATTCCTGGTTTCACGATATCCCCTGAAAGCAAATATTTATCCCTGTGTTTATCCCTTGTTGTGTCAATCATTTCCATGTTCCCATCATTTTATTCACCATTGTTCATTTTTAATAAAATCCCATAAAAGACATTAATGTTTCTCTATTTATATCAAGTTATATTCGAAAACCAGAAGAATTCTCTTCCTTTAGATTAACGAGACTAGATTAAACCTAACAGTTTCTTTGGACCTGTCCAAAACCAGAGTGGTGCCCTTTTAATTAGAAATTAATTTGAATAAATTAATATTAATATCAAAGGTAATTATTAAAATTAATCTGATGTGTTTATGCAACATAATTCTACACATGTTATATTTTAAAGCCATAATATCATAAATTGGATCACTTAAAAAAAGTATAGGATTTAATTATTATAGCTAGCATAAATGAATTTATTGTTTTACTGTTAAACTATGTTAAATAACTATAGTCGCAATGCAAATAGTGATTAGAATTGAGCAAGAAATGCCATGATCTATTTTATATCAAAGCAAACGCAGTAAAAATTATTTTCTAATTCTACCTCAATAATATCTAATCTAATTCTAAATTACCTTAATCCATGTCATCTTGATGGGGGAAAGTTGTTACCTAGTTAACACTTAACACTAATTAGAGCTAGCACTACTCTGTCAAAGCTCTCTGAACTAACCAAAAAATTAAATAATAAATTTTACTCACCAAAAACTAAAGATCACACTCTTGGAGGGTCTGTTAGTACAGCCAACAGCACAGCAAGCCATTTAAACAACGACTTCTCAAAGACATTGTGTGCACAATTATTAGGCAGAGATTATTTTGACCATATCATCATTTTATCCATAATTTACATCTCCAAGCTGTATAAACTTGAATCCTTATTGGATTTAATGCATATCAGGGGATGTGTATTTGTGTAACGCCATATATCGGGGTGTACATAATTATTAGTCAGAGTCTTCTCCTCAGGAAAAATGGGCCAAAAAAGAGGTTTATCTGACTCTGAAAAGTAAAAAATTGTAAAAAGTCTTTCACAGGGATGCAGCACTCTTTAAATATCTAAGATATTGGGGTGTGATCACAGAACCATCAAACCATTATCCTCCAGTGCTGCCATATTCCACAACTGCAACCTACCTGGAGTATCAAGAAGTACGAGGTGTTCAGTTATTAAAGATGAGCTTTCAACCTTTTCAGGTTTAAAATGGACTCAAAATCAACTCTCAGACCTACTGCCAATTTTTAGAAGACACTTTCTTTAAACAGTGGTCCAGGAAAATGTCTGCATCTTTCAAGAAGACTTTGATTTTTATGCAAGAGAACGCTCCATCACATGCATCAAAGTTCTCCACTGCGTGACTGGCCCGTAAAGGCCTTAAAGATGAAAAACTAATGACACCTGACTTAAACCCTATTGAGAACTTTTGGGCCCTTCTTAAGCAGGAAATTTACAGTGAAGATAAACAGTACACCTCTGAACAGTGTGTGGGAGGCTGTGGTTGCGGCTGCACAAAAAGTTGATTCTAACCAGATCAAGAAAATGACTGACTCTGTGAATGGAAGGTTTGTGACTGTTATCAAAAAAAAAAGGGTGGTCACTGAGGTTATTTTTTTTATTTCAGAAATGTTTGTTTGTAAATTATGAGTTTGTTTATTTTTCTCACTTTAACAGGTGAAAATAAAGAAGTGAGATGGGAAAATCTTTGTTGTTCATTAAGTTGCATAAAAAATCTGCACACTAATAGTTGCCTAATGGTGCACATATAGATTTTTTCTCTTAAAAAGCAAAACTTCACTTTTACTACTAAAATGTTCAGGTTTGAGGGTTTGTTTACATTTTGTATTGACCAAGAGCACTGTAGTTGTACAATTATATGGTGGCGCCCATATGTGAGGCCAATTTAAAAGGTTTGATGAGAACGGCTTACAGTAAAAAACAGCGTCAATGAAGTAGTCCGCGTTTAAAGACTGAATGAAGTCTGAAGGTTAGCGGTACCAAACAAATAGGTTACTGTGTATTTGAGAGTTCTTTATGTGAACTTCGGTTCACACTTTTAGGTGTGAGTGGCTGTCTTTCTTCTCAGCCACCAGTGTGATTGTGATGCGCTGATTGCGCTACGTTGTGATGTCATATCTGGAGATAAAGTCAGTGAAGTATGTCACAGACATAAATTATCTTGTGCTAATGTGGCACTAAAAACACAGACTTTGTGGGGTAATTTCTGAATTACAGAGGTCATCGGATAATTCTAACCCCATGCAAATAGGGTTTAAGAACTATTAAATAAATTTGAGAAAATGTAGCTACTTCTGGGCTAAATGTTATGCAGTGCCCCTTTAAAAGGAAAACAATATCTAGTGTGCATATGTACATAATTTACATTTTCCTAAACTTTATTCTTTCTAAAAACTATGATGACATAATCAAATGTTTGTTTTTGGTAATTTGAAGTTAAATCTTTTATTTTAGAGAGGTTAGTGTAGTGGCCAGTACCTGCATGCCTTCCTGGCCGGAAATACCAATCCCAACATCTGCCACCTGGATCATGCTCACATCATTGGCTCCATCACCTGTGGTATGAAAAAAAGCATACAACCGGTTATTAAACTGTCAAAAACTCCACATGATCAAAGAACAATACTGCTGTCCCACTGTACTCAGTAATAGTGTAAAACTAAAATGTTTTTCATAGTTATTTGATGTTTTCCTCTGAATTAATTTTATACACATTCAATAAACCAATATCCCAACAACAGTTGCCTCCAGGACTTTAAATAACCCTTGTCCTTAGACCCTAATCAGGGTGAGGAGAAACTAATGATGACAAACAAATTGTTTGTAGAAAGAAAACAGTTAATGTGCATAAGATGTAGTAAAAACTTCCAGATGCAGTGCAGTTGTGATGCTTTTATTGAACAGTGTTGCTCTTACCCACAGCCAAGGTCAGGACTTTAAGCTTTTCCCGGACAAGCCGAACCACCTGACTCTTTTGCAGCGGAGTGGATCTGCAGCAAATTACAGCTTTGCAATGCTTGCTTAGCTCCAGGAAGTCACTCTGCAGGTCTGCTTGAAGTGCCCAGTCCAGAGTTTGACCATCAATTACCAGAACACAGCCAGAATCTCTGCCTGTGCAGGGATCCTCTGAGCCTTTTACATCGCTCGCAAAGGGTCACTCTCTGATGGAAGTCCTGCACCAATGCTGTGCAGCTCTCCTGATTAAAACACCACAATCAACCCATTAATTTAATGATAGTAAACGGCACAATTGTAATAGTCCAGCCTATGGACTCAGTTCTGTCTTTTTCATTGAGGCTGACTTAACTTAATGAATAACAGGCATCAATAAGAACAGGGAGGCTACATGACCAAAAGGTCTAAGGTACTAAGGTAATTTCCTTTCACCTTTCATCAGTGAATGGTAAAAGTTGATTTTGCCTTTGGGCCCTGTCTAACCCCAAACAAGATGCCCAGTCTGTCTGTGAAGGTTCTCAGTCATCCAGGTCATCTTGAAGAAAAGGAACAAGAGACGAAATGTCTTCACCTTGAAAAATAAGTCCAAATGCATTTGCATTAACCTTTTCTTCAAGATGACATGCATGACTAAGAACCTTCACAGAATGTTTGGACAAAGTGGTTTATGCATTTACCTTTCTCACATTCTCACCAAGAGCATAGGTTTTTGTGCTTCATTAGTAAACTACTACAGTAGACTTCTGTCTACAGAAGTTTTGCGGAAACTGACCTTATCCTCACAGTTGGCAGTCAGCATCGTGTCAGTGGGGCACAGTAGTTTGCACGCAAATGCAATGTTGATGGCTGTCTCCTGTTTATCTCCAGTGAGGATCCAAACTTTGATGGCAGCCCTCTGAAGAGCTTCAATGGTCTCAGAGACCTCCTCCTGCAGCCGATCTAAAATCCCTGTAGTACCTGTGCACACATCCCAGTTGAAGCTGGCCGACCCAGGTAGTGGGTGTGTGAAAAACACATGCTCTGATATCTGGACTACCTGCTTGATCTGAATATGTGAACACACTCTCCCCCATTTGTCACAACCTATAGGGCCCTAGTGAGTCACTGGGTTGCTATAATGTTGTTATCAGCTCACTGCAGAGAATCCTCAATGTCTGGTAGGTTTCATAAATTTAGACTGTTTTCAGATGTTGTCTTCAAAAAAAAATGTATTAAAGCCAATTAACACTGGAGTTCATGCTGGTAATATTCAAATACAATTTCTGAAATATTGATAAAACATTTTCTTGCATTAAACTATTTTCTTGCTGTAATTCTTGTAAAATATTACAGTAAAACCTGTTTAAAAAAAATGTACAGATTTGCTCAAGTTACTCATTAATAAATCAACTCAAGTTAAAATTATTTTGTAAATCACTTATTATTGTAAATCCCACTTTTTTGTTATTTTTGGCAGCTCATGTATGAACATGTTTAGAAATAGCACATTTATACTAAACCAAATTTAATATTTCAATCAAGCACTTTTAAGAACCTATTTTTTTTTCATGTACCTTCCAATCTTGAATCTGCATGTCGGAAATTCAAGTACTTTCAAGAAGTGTGGGAACCCTGTATTAGGAAGGATGTTGCATTTGCTACTGCTCAGAGCTAATCGCAGATCATGTCTTCCTCTGCTCCACTGAGCTACACTCACACTGCAAAGTATTTCTGGACTAATTATTACTTACATGTTTGTTGTAAATGGCTTATAAACCCTGGCTTCATTTTTACTGTAGATTTTTAGCAAAAAATTAACGCAGCTTTCTCAATGACTAGCTAAAGCAGAACAAAACTAAGCCCAAATAGTCACACCCAAGCATAGAGGTTCTGAGAGAGGGAAAGCGCCGGGGCTGAGAGCACAAGCATAGACAGAGAGAGACCGGAGAAACGGATACTCTGATCAAAGGCGCCGGTTTTTAAATGAAGGTTAATTACTTGCGTATTGTTGTGCATGTTTAATTAGTTTAGTTAAAGGACAGCTCATGTGAGTGCTAAAATACATAATTGTGGATATTACATATAAACATATTAATGTTAATGCAAGGTTAATGCAATAACGTTAAGTTGCCCAGCTCTAGATGAACACAAATAAATGTGGTCATTCCACAAACTTGATTTGCATGTGAGAATGCACAAATTATGGGAGAAAGGAGAGCAAGTGTGAAAAGGGTTTAAGTGCATTTGCAGTTACCCAACAGAGTCAGGTCAGTCTCCAGGACCTGAGCTGACTTCTGCAGCAGTTCCTCTCTGTTCTCAATACTGCTCTCTGCCTCCAGCTGAGTCTTCAACCACACCTCATACTCTTCTTCCTCCATTATCTGCCCCAAACACAGACAAGATTAGCCAGGTTTAGTGAAAAGATGGAGGTGTTTTAGTTATGTTACCTTTTTAGCAATGCAAAGTGTGCGGAGTCCTTCTCTGGCATAGCTGTCCAGATGTTTCTGGGTCTGCGCTCGAATGTAACTGTAGACATCTTGAGTCTTCTGCAGAGCTGGACAAACACAGTCTTGTTAAGACCTGGCACTAACATGTAGACATGAGAAATGGGTCTCAAGAGGCCAGTGTTAATGCAAGATGCAAATGCACAGAAAAGAACACAGGCCAGAGTTTATTTTATTTATTTAACCTTTATTTAACCAGTAGAACCTTACTGAGATTAAAAATCTCTTTTTTAAGAGTGTTCTGGCTAAGACAGCAGCTCATTCACTCAGGGGCTGTCCAGACGGAGACGAATCACTGTATCCATATACATTTTGTATCAGACATTGGCGTTTCCCACATGGATCCGGCGTTTTGGGAGACTGAATCCGCTATTATCTGTAACCGGGTTCTAAAGTGGATAAATCTGAAACCTTCACCCTTGCGGTGTCGTGTGTACAGCCAATCCGTATATTCTGTGAAAAACGATGATGTCATCACGCACTTGTCGGCCTCACACACGTAACAGCAACAACAATAATGGCGGACTACATGATTGAGTTCGTGCTGCAGAAGCTACTAAGCCTACTAGCTTTATTAAAGCAAAATCTATTGCTTCTATGCAGTTGTGGTGAGCAACAAGCGATAATGGACAACACCATACGCCACATGCTCTTAGATCCACCATAAAGAGAACCAGGAGAGCAACCTGGAGAAAATGAATGGAGTGAGAATTTCCGCATGTCCAAAGCACACAGAACTCAGTCCGTATATTGAAGAGCAAACAACAAACACGAGGGCACCAATTACTGCGCATGCTCAAAGTCTTCTTCTCCGTGTATAGCGTATATCTGTGGCAGAATTACAGCGCCCCATACTGGTCTGGCATATATACTACATCGTTTTCAGCCGGTCTCAGTGGTTTCGTTTGTATGCGTAGATATTTCCTGAGACGACGCGCCTCAAGATCGGATAGGGGATGCACTGGCTTCATGTGGCCATAGCCTCAGTTTCAACAAACAACAGGTGTAGGAGCCATTGGCTATAAAAGATAAATATTTGGTGTCTCCACTAGGGGTCATGATTTGTCTAGGCTACACACTATAAAGGTGAGTACAGGTGAGGTGGCTAGACAGAAGCAGCACAAAGTTTGTTGACCGCTTACACTAGATGGTGATGTACAGATTTGTATTGTTATGTAAATGGATTTATACTGATTATATTGTTTTTAATAACTTTAAATATTAATAAAGAAGAAGAAATTCTTGACCTGCCTCAGAAGAATTTGTATCCATCTAGCTGTGAGTTAGCGTGTCAGCTGATGCATTCCGTCAGTGCAACAAAGATATCTCAAGTCTAAATTGGCTGCAACAAAGTCTACAAACTCTGCTGTGGTCATTGGTTGTCTACACGCTTGCACTATGGCACTTTGTTCTAAGGTAGTTTGTCTGAATTAAGGCATGAAGGTGGCGTGATCAGGCAGAGCTAAGCCGCTATACGCCAAATTTGTTTGTGTTGTGGTGTAATATTTTATTTTTGTATACTTATTTAGTTATTCATTTAACATGATAAATGAATACAGACACACACACAGGAAAGATCTAAGCTAAAGATCAGTGTTAATTTCGTTGACGAAATATTTTCGTCATTATTTTCGTCACAAATATTTTTTTGCGGACGAAAACGAAACGAAAACTAAAAAGGAAGTCACTGATGGAGACTAAAACTATAACTAAATTGATTGACATTATCGTCAACGAATAAAGGACGAGACGAAAATAGACTGTGACGAAAATCAAATTAGCAGACGGGAGAGATGAACAAAAGAACCAATCCGCAAAACGGAACAGGCGAACACACTCCGGTACAGTAGGTAGGTATGCACCGAAAAAATTGGTTGCGACCCGCCATTAATACTAGAGAAGAAGAAGAACGAAACTGCATGAGAAGAAGAGAACCAATCAGAGACTGACTTATTTGACTGAGCTCCGGAAGACGGCATTCAAAGAGCGACAAAATGTCACAGGTGACCTAACCAGGGAAAGCGTAACAGAGCAAAAGTCACTTTAGCGAAGTGCTTTCTTGAAAATGAATAGAGGTTAGAAGCGTTACTATTCTGTGGTTGAATTGCCAGCATTGTGGTAGCAAGAAGAAAATGTCGTTCAGTGCACTTTAGATTCGAAATTAAAAATGTTTGCACTTATTGTTCAGCTCAGCTGTAAGCTTTAAGGTCCTGGACCTAACTTTATTTTTCTTTTATTGATGGTGAATTGGCAGCTAGTTATTGTTCACATTACCATGACAGTGTTTGCTGCTGCATAAAAGCTTTTGAATTGAAATAAAGACACTGTTGTGTTGACATAAAGTTGAATTTGTGTTTTATATATTTTGGTTAAGTTTATTTTCTATACCAAACTTAAAAAATATTGTAAAAAATTGTCTAGTAAATCTGTTATTGATTTTAGTCTTATTTTAGTCGACTAAAATAACAAGCAATTTTAGTCGACTAAAATACCAAGCAATTTTAGTCGACTAAAATAAGACTAAAATTAAAACAAATCAGATGACTAAAACTTGACTAAAACTAAAAAAAATTATAGTCAAAAGACTAAGGCTAAAACTAAATTAAAATTTTGTGTCAAAATTAACACTGCTAAAGATAAGAGATACTGGTCTGGTCTGGCACCAGAGAAAGGGTCAGAAGGTGACCAGGACAAAGTTGAACACAAAGGAGGGGGCCCTTGGGAAAGGAAGGGGTCTCTGACCAAAGTAAGTTATAAATTATCATAACTGTCATATGTAAAGGTATATAAGCTCTAGGTTAAGAGACAGTCTTCAGTAGAAGCTGTCGAAACTCTACTCGGGTTGTTTTGTTGTTGGTATTGTGAATAATAAAAAAATCTATGGCATTGGAATGGTTGTGCGTTCATAATTTATTCTATACAATCGTGCAACTGAAGGCTGAGAGGTCGAGCCTGAGCCAGGAGAGGATTTGAGAGAGAGCGGTTCTCTTTCTGCTTGACTGCTCAGAGAAAACACCCCAGACGCCGGAGACCAGAAGCTTCGAGGGTGAGTATACCTTTTATCGTTTGCTAGACTGGGATAGGTATCTGTAAGTGTAGATTTGAGAAGAAACGAGTAGGGAAGGAACCGCTTGAAAAACTCACCTCAAAAGAACCTAGATTAGTGTAACTTAGAGAGTAATAAAAGTGTTAGAGTTTAAAAGAAAATTATTAGGGCTAATAAAAGTCAGCAGCAGTGGTGCAGTTAAAAGGAATTTAAAATATTTCTATCTATTGAATACATTCAAAAATAGCGCCATTTGTGGCGTTAATAAAGTTGAATTGAAATCAAAAGAAACCTATTAAAAGGGATAACAGTTAAATAGAATAAGTAAAAGAGGCATAGAGTCTAACTTAAATACAATTGAAGGAGAAAACCGACGGCAAAATTGAATAATTTGGAAAACCTTGCGTTAAAAACAATAAACAACAATAAGGAGAAAACTAAATTAAAACGACTTTGACTAAGGAAAACAAAAAGATAGGGCTGAAACGATTCCTCGAGTAACTCGATTACAAAAAATAGGCAAATTCCTCTGGCTCGAAGCTTCTTTTAATTTATTTTTAAGCTCCGTCAGTTTGTTTTGCAATGATTTTTTTTATGTGACAGCGCGTTTATGTCACCCACAAAGCGGAAGGAGACGGAAGGAGTTAGCAATGTTTTGATTTGAGGGTGCGCTGCGCGCGCAAGCTGCAAAATGGAAGGGATTGATAACAATAGCGATGAGCAAAGAAACAAACAGAAGAAAACGACTCAAACTGTCCAAGGTTTGGGTTTCATATTAAAACGTAAAGAGAACATTGTGGCGTATGTGTCCATTGCAAGATCGAGCTAGCATACCACAAGGCCATGAGGCCATGCGGCAGCAACAGAAAACATCCACTCTACTCAGAGACCGGAGGACCGTCACCCAGGACAAGGTAAATTCAATGCAGCATTAAATAAATGTGATTGCTATTCAAGATGAAAGCTGTTAAATCAAATATGTTAACTATGTAATGGACAACCCACGTTGGGCAGTACAATTATGAGAAAATAAACCACACGCGTTTGCAGAGGGGTTACACCAACAGATTAAACAGCAGTTTATACCACAGCTACCAAAGGACTTAATTTACTGCAAAAACAAGTTGTGATTGGCTTTTAAAATGAAGTATACTAGATTATTTATAATGTGAAAACATGCATGTTGGTTATATCATTTACAGTTTTTAAATATACATTTCAATTTATTTTACACACTCAAAACATTATTCCAGTATCGAACATTGCATCTTGTTAGTTATCGATATCACATTTTTCTTCAATATCGAGCAGCCATAATACAAATTATTCTAGTATTCACAAGTATTTAGTTTGATTGCCATGAATAGGATTTAAAAATACACAGCCATGAACTTGCTGTATAATAATGATATTATAGCTTACTTAGTAATAAATATCAATAATTAGGCCCGAGCCGGTGATGACCGGGAGGGCCTATTGTTTTGCTCGGATGTTTTTTTTTTTTTTTTTTTTCTTTTCCACCTATGATCCTAAATTTGACCCAGTGAACATGAACGAAAAGTCATTTTTATTGGTCCCAGCCTTCAAGCCCGCGAAAAATTTATGTATTTGAAGTCGCCGAAAAAAAAATACGAAAAATGACTCAGTGGCGCTACAAAATCAAAATACATTGGGCCTATGGAAAGTGAAAGTAACTTTTTCCAACATAGAAAAATGAAACTTGGTACATCCATAGGACACCTCAGGGCAAACAGAAAAGTCAATGACAGTCACACCCTAAACTTAACAGGAAGTCCGCCATGTGGGGTGAAACGCATGGCCACTAAAATCGCACCCCTTGCGCAGAAAGATGCAAATCATTGTGTTTTAATCTAAATGGCCCCAAATTTGGTGAGTATCATCTAGACACGTGTGCCAACCAAAGTTGTGACTTTGTTGTTGATATCTTATCGGGTATGGGTGTGGCAAGCCTGTAACGAGGTGGCCATTTTTGTGAAAATAAAATGTCTCTTAACTCTCAAACGCCTTCTCGGATCGAGTTGGACCCAAAAAGGCGTTTATGCACATTTATGACCTGAACACAAAGATATGTAAATAAAAGGGTTATCTTTAGAAATGGCTCTCCAGCGCCCCCTACAAACTTATAATGGGACCCAAGAATTTAGTTTGTCATAGAGACATGAAATTTTTGTACACACATCTCTTATGTCATGACGAGCATAAAAGCCAATGACAACCACCCCCTATCTATAAATGTGTTGCCATAGCAACGTCCCAAAAATGTGGAAAAAGTCAATGGGAAGTGAAATTTTTAGTTTGTCGTAGGCAAATGAAACTTGGTACACACATCCAGCATGGGCTTATGAACAAAAAAGCCAATGGGGACCACACCCTATCACACACTGGAAGGCGGCCATTTTGAATTGAAAATTTGGTCCGACTTAGAATACACCTCTTTTAAAAAAACAAAAATAGCTGCTTCATTCCACAGACACCAAACTTGGGCAAAATGAGCTAAACACATGTATGTAAAATAGACAAGTGTTTTTCTAGACTTTTTTGCTCGAGTTATATTTTTTTTTATTATAATTCGGTATATATTTTTTTATTATAATTTTTCTGCAAAATGATCCTCAATTTGACCCAGTAAACGTGGAACTAAAAGTCATTTGTATTGGTTCCAGACTTCAAACCCGGCGAAAAATTTATGCATTTGAAGTCGCCGGAAAAAAAATACGTAAAATGACTCAGTGGCGACCCCTACAAAAGTCAAAATACATTGGGCCTATGGAAAGTGAAAGTAACTTTTTTCCAACGTAGAAATACAAAACTTGGTACATCCATAGCACACCTCAGGGCAAACAGAAAAGTTTATTACAGCCATACCGTAAACTCAACAGGAAATCTACTATGTTGGGTGGAATGTGTGACCACCTAAATCTCACCCCTTGTGTCTAAAGGCTTTTCATCTAAACAGCTCCAAATTTGGTGAGTATCATCTAGACACGTGTAACAAAAAAGTTATCAATTTGTTTTTTGATACATTTGTGGCTGTGGTCGTAATGAGTTTGTGAATTGGCAGCCATTTTTTTGGGAAATAAATGCCATTTACGCTTTAAGGCACAAAATGCAATCCTCCGAGTGCATGTGTCCCCGCGGTCTCAAGGGAGGCGAGGGCCTTTATCGCCGCTTGCGGCTTTAATTATTAGGCCCGAGCCGGTGATGACCGGGAGGGCCTATTGTTTTTGCTCGGATTATTTTTATTAGGCCCGAGCCGGTGATGACCGGGAAGGCCTATTATTTTTGCTCGGATTTTTTATTTTTTTTTTATTTTTCTTCCGACCCAATGATCCTAAATTTGACCCAGTGAACATGCACGAAAAGTCATTTTTATTGGTCCCAGACTTCAAGCTCGGCGAAAAATTTATGTATTTGAAGTCGCCGAAAAAAAAATACGAAAAATGACTCAGTGGCGACCCCTACAAAATCAAAATACATTGGGCCTATGGAAAGTGAAAGTAACTTTTTTCCAACGTAGAAAAATGAAACTGGGTATATCCATAGGACACCTCAGGGCAAACAGAAAAGTCAATGACAGTCACACCCTAAACTTAACAGGAAGTCCGCCATGTGGGGTGAAAGCGCTGCCACTAAAATCGCACTTGCGCAGAAAGATGCAAATCATTGTGTTTTAATCTAAATGGCCCCAAATTTGGTGAGTATCATCTAGACACGTGTGCCAACCAAAGTTGTAACTTTGTTGTTGATATCTTATCGGGTATGGGTGTGGCAAGCCTGTAACGAGGTGGCCATTTTTGTGAAAATAAACGTCTCTTAACTCTCAAACGCCTTCTCGGATCGAGTTGGACCCAAAAAGGCGTTTGTGCACATTCATGACCTGAACAAAAAATATGTAAATAAAAGGGTTATCTTTAGAAATGGCTCTCCAGCGCCCCCTACAAACTTATAATGGGACCCAAGAATTTAGTTTGTTATAGAGACATAAAATTTGGTACACACATCTCTTATGTCATGACGAGCATAAAAGCCAATGACAACCACCCCTATCTATAAATGTGTTGCCATAGCAACGTCCCAAAAAATGTGAAAAAAGTCAATGGGAAGTGAAATTTTTAGTTTGTTGTAGGCAAATAAAACTTGGTACACACATCCACCATGGGCTTATGAACAAAAAAGCCAATGGGGACCACACCCTATCACACACAGGAAGGCGGCCATTTTGAATTGAAAATGTGAACCGACTTAAAATACACCTCTTTTAAAAGTACACAGAAAAAGCTGCTTCATTCCACAGACACCAAACTTGGGCAAAATGAGCTAAACACATGTATGTAAAAGAGACAAGTGTTTTTCTAGACTTTTTGCTCGAGTTATATTTTTTTATTATAATTCGTATATATTTTTATTATAATTTTTCTGCAAAATGATCCTCAATTTAACCCAGTAAACGAACAACTAAAAGTCATTTTTATTGGTCCCAGACTTCAAGCCCGCAAAAATTTATGTATTTGAAGTCCCAAAAAAATTACGAAAAATGACTCAGTGGCGGCCCCTAGAAAAGTCAAAATACATTGGGCCTATGGAAAGTGAAAGTAACTTTTTTCCATCGTAGAAAAATGAAACTTGGTATATCCATAGGACACCTCAGGGCAAACAGAAAAGTCAATGACAGTCACACCCTAAACTTAACAGGAAGTCCGCCATGTGGGGTGAAATGCCCGCCACTAAAATCGCACACCTTGCGCAGAAAGATGCAAATCATTGTGTTTTAATCTAAATGGCCCCAAATTTGGTGAGTATCATCTAGACACGTGTGCCAACCAAAGTTGTGACTTTGTTGTTGATATCTTATCGGGTATGGGTGTGGTAAGCCTGTAACGAGGTGGCCATTTTTGTGAAAATAAAATGTCTTATCTCTCAAACGCCTTCTCGGATCGAGTTGGACCCAAAAAGGCGTTTGTGCACATTCATGACCTGAACACAAAGATATGTAAATAAAAGGGTTATCTTTAGAAATGGCTCTCCAGCGCCCCCTACAAACTGGGACCCAAGAATTTAGTTTGTCATAGAGACATGAAATTTGGTAGACACATCTCTTATGTCATGCGAGCATAAAAGCCAATGACAACCACCCCTATCTATAAATGTGTTGCCATAGCAACAATCCAAATATGTGGAAAAAGTCAATGGGAAGAGAAAATTTTAGTTTGTAGGCAAATGAAACTTTGTACACACATCCAGCATGGGCTTATGAACAAAAAAGCCAATGGGGACCACACCCTATCACACACGGGAAGGTGGCCATTTTGAATTGAAGATGTGAACCGACTTAGAATACATCTCTTTTAAAAACAACAAAAAATAGCTGCTTCATTCCACAGACACCCAACTTAGGCAACATGAGCTAAACACATGTGTGTTCAATAGACAGGCATTTTTCTTGACGTTTTTGCTCGAGTTATATTTTTGTTAATTATAATCTTTCTGTAAAATGATCCTCAATTTGACCCAGTAAACGTGCAACTAAAAGTCAAATTTATTGGCCCCAAAATTCAAGCCCGGCAAAAAATTTATGTATTTGAAGTCCCCGAGGAAAACGAATGAAAAATGACTCAGTGGCGACCCCTGGAAAATGAAAATACATTGTGCCTATGAAAAGTGAAAGTAAATTTTTTTCAAATGTAGAAATACAAAACTTGGTACATCCATATTACACCTCAGGGCAAACAGAAAAGTTTATTACAGCCATACCGTAAACTCAACAGGAAATCTACTATGTTGGGTGGAATGCGTGACCACCTAAATCGCACCCCCTGTGCTAAAGGCTTTTCATCTAAACAGCTCCAAATTTGGTGAGTATCATCTAGACACGTGTGCCAAAAAAGTTATCAATTTGTTTTTTGATACATTTGTGGCTGTGGTCGTAATGAGTCTGTGAAGAGGCAGCCATTTCTTTGGGAAATAAATGCCATTTCCCAATTGCCAGGATCCTTCCTTTGGAGGAGGCCCCTCCAGAGCCAAGGCTAGAGTCTTTGAAAACTCCTCAGAATCCTTTGGAACTTGTAAACTTGTACTTTTAGACAGGTAATATTTACATTTTTCCTTTTTAAACAGGGGGGTGCAGGGATTCCTGAGTCATCTCAAATCTCCAGCCAGTACTTTGTTTTTCTCGCCTTAGCCCAAGCATAATCTATTATTTTCAAAAGTTCAGACAGCTCCCAGGAAAACCAAGGATTGTGGAGACCTTTAACTCTAATTTACAAGGTGGTGTAGCAGGCCCCAGCAGTAGCACAGGCCCGGTTATTTGACATTACCGTGAAGTTTACGCTTTAAAGCAGGAAATGCGATCTTCCGAGTGCATGTGTCTCCGCGGTCTCAAGGGAGGCGAGGGCCTTTATCGCCGCTTGCGGCTTTAATTTTATTTGTTTTTGCATCTCATAAAATGCTTTATTTAAAACCCCTAATGAATGGCACTTAAATGCACTTTATTTTTATTGTTCACAGTACAAGTACAGACAGAGAAACAATGGGTAATAACTAAATGTTTATTTTTGATGTATGCATTGCATTCTATGCATTTAAAAAAATAATTAAAATTTTCTTTAAAAAAAGGAAACGTAGTTGTTCTTTTTAAGAGACCTAGAGTCTTATTTTCTCTTGCATATTTAATATTGCACTTTAATTAAGTAAAAATCCATTTTATCCGATTACTCGATTAATCGATACAATTTTCGGTAGAATACTCGATTACCAAAATATTCGATTACTACAGCCCTACAAAAAGAACAAAATAAGTAAAGCGTATTCAAAAGTTTGAGCAAAGATAGTAATAGCTACATTAGCCATAAGTATAACTCGATTTAAAACGGCGTGCTGAGAATTATTAAAAGTAGCTGTGGTCTCAAGAAATTTTGAATTTATCTCAAAGTAAGGTCTAGTTGTGGTGCAAACCGGTAGCGCTTTAGTTTATTAGAGAGACATTTAGAATTCCTGGAGACGACTTCCGGTTAGCGATTGGGATGGAGTAGCGGTGTTTTTCCAAGCTCCAACCACACAATCTCTATTTTTGGTACTATTCAGTCAGTTTAATCTTAACCTCGCTATAACTGCCTTCAAATAGTAGTTGGACAGTCCTAACAACTATGTCTAAAGCCGTCAAACAATCAAAGAAAGAACTTGCATCACCGGACTCTGCTATCGACAATGCTACTTTGGCTAACATGCTAGCGGAACTACGCGCGCAGACTTGTTAACGGCCTGACTCACTGTCCCCAGATTTGAAAACAAACTCGCGGTCATTGACGCCGAAATTAAACGGTGTGCAGACCACGATCGCTAATCATGAACAACGATTTCGACCTGAATCTGGGCTGAATCAAATGCAGTCACTGGAATCTCAGCTTTCCAATTTGGCCAAGACAACGCTAAACTGAAAGCCAAACTTACTGACCTGGAGGAGAAGCAGACGGTGTAACGTCGTCTCATCGGGATACCCGAATCTGTGGAGGGAACACGACCAACAATAATCTTCTCTAATCTCCTGATGGACATACTGGGCCAAGATGTGCTGACTTCTCCACCGGAGCTTGATAGGGCTCATCGTGCGCTGAGACCCAAACCGGCGGAAGGGGGTAAACCTAGAGCCGTGATCATTTGTTTCCATAAATTTCAGACCAAGGACATGGTAATTCGCGCTGCCCAAGAAGCGAGACGACCTAAAATACGATGGCAAGTCAGTGTACTTATACGATGATTACTGTCCTGAGGTGATGGACCAACGAGCTGAGTACAACTGACAGAAGTCAGCTGTTTACGCTCAAACTCAAGCCGTCACTGCTATATCCAGCGCGGCTGTTTATTAAGACTAATGACGGGGAGAGACGACGCCTCTTCTCAGTGAAGGAAGCTCAACAGTTTCTGGCATCATACCAGAAATCCGGATCATTGATCGCAAGTGGTGACTGATCCCTACAAGAGGCAACTTGCTACTCATGGTACTCTTGACTCTGGGTTTTTGTACTTACATGGACATGACTGGTAGCCCAGTTAAACTATGTTCTCAGTTGGTCTGATGGGTTTACAGTTAGGCAGTTTTATTTTCTGTGTGATGTTTTTGTTGATATATACATACTTACATGCATATATTTAATTTCATTCTAACCTACAATTCAATGTATCCCCTGTTTGAAATAAGTGTGACTATGGGCTATGCAACAGTCATCACATGTACAATGAGTAATGTGGATTATCCCGTGAGTGCAGGCCAGTGTGAGTTGCAGTAAAGTGTCGTCTTTTGTTTTGGACTGTATCAATAACTCAGCTGTCCATGTTGACACGGAATGTATAAGGAGAGGGGAGGAAGAAGGGTAGGGGAATGCCTTCTGCCTTTCAACTCTGGAGTGACAGAGGTATCACAGCTATCAAAGTCCTCTATGACAATGGTATCTTCATGCCTTTCGCCCTATCAGCCAAATTTCAACTCCCTGCCTCTCACCTTTTTCGCCTCTTTCAAATTAGGCATTTTGTACAAAGAAATTACCCTGACTTCCCAAATCTACCACCAGAGACTTTGGTAGACACTCTTCTCAAAGTAAACCCCAATCAAAGAGGAGCTATTTCTCAAATCTTTAAAGCTCTTGATTCCACTCTCTCTAATTTCCCCCAAAAAACCAGAGATCTATGGGAACAGGACTTGGGACATATAGAGGAAGATCAATGGGACCAAATTCTAGAGCTAGTCCATAACTCTTCCATCTGTGCACGGCACGGATTGATTCAATGTAAACTAATACATAGGACTTACTACACTAACCACAGATTGTCTAAGTTCTACCCCAATGTTATAGATGTCTGTAACTGTAACTGGTTCTGGTCCTCCTGGACCAGAACCAGTCTGGGTTCAAGAGCGGTCATTCCACCGAAACTGCCCTGCTCTCAGTCATCGAAGCTCTGAGACTGGCAAAGGCAACATCCAAGTCATCTGTACTCATCTTACTGGATCTGTCTGCTGCTTTTGACACTGTTAATCATCACATCCTCCTGTCCTCTCTCAGGGCGATGGGTGTCTCTGGAATGGCGTTGCAATGGTTCAAGTCTTACCTCTCGGATAGGTCATTCAGAGTATCCTGGAGAAATGAGGTCTCTGAGTCCCAACATCTCAATACAGGGGTGCCACAGGGCTCAGTGCTCGGACCACTACTCTTTTCCATATACATGACATCCCTTGGCTCTGTCATCCAGAAGCATGGCTTTTCCTATCACTGCTATGCAGATGACACTCAACTCCACCTGTCATTTCATCCTGACGATCCGACGGTCTCTGCTCGCGTCTCGGCATGTCTGAGCGACATCTCACTTTGGATGAAGGACCATCACCTGCAGCTGAACCTTGCAAAAACAGAACTGCTTGTGATTCCGGCCCATCCAAAGACCCACCACAACCTCTCCATTCAACTAGGCCCATCAACCATTACACCGTCCAGCACTGCCAGAAATCTGGGAGTGGTAATTGATGATCAGCTAAACTTCACAAGTCATGTCGCCAGCACCACCCGGTCCTGTAGATTCATCCTCTACAACATTAGAAAAATTAGACCTTTCCTATCAGAGCACTCCACGCAAATTCTAGTCCAGGCTCTTGTCTTGTCCAAACTGGACTATTGCAATGCCCTACTGGCTGGACTCCCGCCTGCACAACCAAACCTCTGCAGCTGATCCAGAATGCAGCGGCAAGAGTGGTCTTTAATGAACCGAAGAGAGCGCACGTATCTCCTCTATTCATTAGGTTACACTGGCTCCCGGTTGACGCCCGCATCAAGTTCAAAGCTATGCTCTTGGCCTACAAGACCACCTCTGGTTCTGCACCCCCATATCTCCACTCATTAATACAGACCTACGTTCCTACCAGATCCCTGCGCTCTGCAAATGAACAACGCCTGGTGGTACCGTCCCAAAAGGTACAAAATCACTCTCACGTACCTTCTCTGGATCTGTTCCACATTGGTGGAATGATCTACCTGCTGCTACAAGATCAGCAGATTCTGTAGCCATCTTTAAAAAACACCTGAAAACACACCTCTTCCGTCAACACCTGACTGACAAACACTGAGTCCTACTTCCTTTCTATCGATTCCTTTATTAAAAAAAAAAAAAAAAAAAATTTCTCTTACCCTTAGCATTGTATACTGCGCTGAGTTTAAACTGACTAGTTTTTTGTGCACTTATGCTTTTTGTACCTTGTGTTGTTAAAATTGCTTCCATTGTTATCCTCACTTGTAAGTTGCTTTGGATAAAAGCGTCTGCTAAATGACTAAATGTAAATGTAAATGTAATAGGTGCAATCAATCTCCTGCAGATTTAATTCACATGTTTTGGTCATGTCCAAAGCTAACAGACTTTTGGTTTAAAATTTTCAACACTCTTCACACAGCCTACCATTGTATATCAAACCCAAACCCTTTGTCTGCCCTTTTTGGTATTTCACATGGCAGCACTCTAACAGCTGAAGCACAACATTCTTTGGCCTTCTGTACTCTGCTTGCTAGGGGATTGATCTTACTTAACTGGAAACAAGCCTTACCTCCATCATATGATAGATGGATTAAGGAAGTTTTGCATAGCTTAAAACTTGAGAGGTTAAGGTTCTCCCTTAGAGGCTCCTTGAGGAGATTTGACAAAACTTGGAACCCCATGCTTTCCATCATAGATTCTCTAAATATCATTCCTGATGAGTGAAATGTTTATGTCCTTTGGACATACAGTGTAACTAACAACAATGTTACTTATTATTTTTTTTGTTATTTATTTATTTATTTTTTTTCTCTTTTTCTTCTTGTTTGTTATCTAGGAGTGGGGGGCGCCAAGGTTTGGGATCCCATGTAGGGACAGGGATAGTGTTATGTTGGAAGTGTGGGGGAGAAACTGGAAAAAATGTGAGCACTGTTGTATTGTACTGTTTCCTGGAGACATCACAAATCTATGGTTGGACATTGCCGCTGTTAAAGAATTGCTGTGGGGAGACAGAAGCATTAAAATATCTTAGAAAAATCAGAAAAAGGTCCAATTTAAAAAAATCTGTATTAATAGAATTAATTTGAAAAGGGTGAAAAGACCTTTTAGTCTTAGGTTGTGTCAGAATGGGTGCGAACACTACAAAATTTGTGGCTGCTCTGACTCCGCTGGAAACAATTATTGGACAAAAACCTTTAGAAGAAAAATGAATCGGAAACTATATGAAAAAATGGCATAAAAGAACGAGTATGTTACAGTGGCCCCTTACGGGTAGTTTTGATCTAATGCGCTGTAACGAAATTGAAATTAACATTAAACATTACAAGGCAAAAGATAATAGTGATAAGAGAGAGGGGAAACACACGAAAGAGCGTGAAGTATTGGTATGGTTTAGACAAGAAGCCAAGAAAAAAATCAATACAGGCCAAACGAACGCAATCAGCTGATATGGGGTCTAAAACAATTGTTAAGCCTTGTGCCGAACCCACAGCTCCTCCGCTTTATGCCGAAGTTGCTGGACAATACCCAATGGGAAAAGTATCTGAGAAAATTGATGGTGAAATAACTGGAAAATTTAAACTCGCTTTAAATAAACCAAAACAGGGGACACGAGGTAAAGACTACAGCAGCAACTCCAGTTGTGTCTCTCCCTCCGAAGATAGCACCCCCGAGTGATATGGAGGAAGAATATGCAAAAGGCCGCTCATTTCGTAAAAACTCAAAAAATAACCACGACAAAAAAAGCAGTAAAAGAAAAGATGCTGAAGATTTGGATAAAACCAGAGGAAGCCAGTCTAGACAAGATAGACATGACTACAAAAATTAACAGTGGCAGAGAGACTTTTAAAGCAAACTTATAGAAGCGAGGGAGAAAGTTCCTCTGAAGAAGACTCTCCCTCAAAACAAAGTCCGAGTGTTTCATCCTCTAAATCTAAACAAATCCTATACAAATCAAGTACAAAGGATTATAAAAAGAAACTTAAAGAGAAGGAAGAAGATTATGAAATTAAGAAATTAGCAGAAAAAGAACAATGTTTGAAAGGTTGAAATCAAGCTTCCCTGAGGAATTTACAACGTTAAGTGCTAAATCACCCGCCATAAAATCTAACCAGGCCAAAACAGCAGAGGAAGAGGAGGCAGAAGAAATGCACAGACGGGCAAAAGAGAGAATAAGCCTTCTTGAAAAAACATTAGCAGATCTGGAAGAAAATAAATATGAAAGCATGAAGGAAGGTATGACTCTTAGGGGCTGTCCACACGGAGATGCGAATCACTGTATCCATATACATTTTGTATCTTATTGGCGTTTCGTCCACACGGATCCGGCGTTTTGGTAGAGACTGAATCCGCTATTATCTGTAACCGGGTTCTAAAGTGGATAAATCTGAAACCTTCACCCTTGCGGTGTCGTGTGTAAAGCCAATCCGTATATTTTGTGAAAACGATGATGTCATCGCATCACGTGTCGGCCTCGTCTGCGTAAACAGCAACAACAATAATGGCGGACTACATGATTGAGTTCGTGCTGCAGAAGCTACTAAGCCTACTAGCTTTATTACAGCAAAATCTATTGCTTCTATGCAGTTGTGGTGAGCAACAAGCGATAATGGACAACACCATACGCCACATGCTCTTAGATCCAAAAAGAGAACCAGGAGAGCAACCTGGAGAAAATGAATGGAGAGAGAATTTCCGCATGTCCAAAGCACTCAGAACTCAGTCCGTATATTGAAGGGCAAACAACAAACATGAGGCACCAATTACTACACTCAAAATAAATGACTGCAACAATTTGAGAACTTGTTTTTATTAGAAAATAAATATTTAGGTCTTCGTCTTCTTCTGCAGCGCGCAAGGTTATGTGCATGCTCAAAGTCTTCTTCTCCGTGTATAGCGTATATCTGTGGCAGAATTACAGCGCCCCATACTGGTCTGGCATATATACTACATCGTTTTCAGCCTGTCTCAGTGGTTTCGTTTGTACGTAGATATTTCCTGAGACGACGCCGTCTTAAGATCGGATAGGGGATGCACTGGCCTTGTGTGGACATAGCCTTAGAAATCGGAAAATAATAACCCCTCCCCCGCAAGAGATTGAAGATAACGAAGGGACAGGAATGTTCCCCATACTGACAAAAGGACGCAGTGATCCACAATATATTCCATGGTCATTTACAGATATTATTGGTTTGGCTAATGGACTGCCTGACCTATCACAAGTTGCGAATAAATTTGTTTTTGATTTAGAATCCAAGACTGCAGGGGTCCGTTTGGCTCTGGGGAACATAAAAGCATTAATTATGCATCTGTCTGGAAAGCATATAACTGAAGAATTGTTCACAGCAGTGGAGCTGCCATTGGCGGTAAAAAGAAATCAGGCCGTAAACAGAGCAGCTGAAACACTTTCCGCCCCCAAGCCTAATATGGGCATGCCGTACATCAATTTACTCAGCGGAAACTCCGCTAAACGCACATGTAAGCCATACATCAACTTCAAACACAGACCAAACAGTAAGCAAACAAAAGACAACATGTCAAGGTGTGAAGTGCGCCACCTACTCAGCTCAGTCGCCACATTTGGGGGCTGTCCACACGGAGACACAAATCACTGTATCCATATACATTTTGTATCGTATTGGCCTTTCGTCCACACGGATCCGGTGTTTTGGGAGACTGAATCCGCTATTTTTTGAAACAGGGTTCTAAAGTGGATAAATCTTTCGACAACACCTTCGCGACACCCTTGCGGTGTCGTGTGTACAGCCAATCCGTATATTTTGTGAAAACGATGATGTCATCGCATCACGTGTCGGCCTCGTCACAGTAACAGCAACAACAATAATGGCGGACTACATGATTGAGTTCGTGCTGCAGAAGCTACTAAGCCTACTAGCTTTATTACAGCAAAATCTATTGCTTCTATGCAGTTGTGGTGAGCAACAAGCGATAATGGACAACACCATACGCCACATGCTCTTAGATCCACCGCGAAGAGAACCAGGAGAGCAACCAGGAGAAAATGAATGGAGAGAGAATTTCCGCATGTCCAAAGCACTCAGAACTCAGTCCGTATATTGAAGAGCAAACAACAAACATGAGGGCACCAATTACTACACTCTAAATATATGACTGCAAAAATTTGAGAACTTGTTTTATTAGAAAATAAATATTTAGGTATTCGCTTCTTCTGCAGCGCAAGGTTATGCGCATGCTCAAAGTCTTCTTCTTCGTGTATAGTGTATATCTGTGGCAGAATTACAGCGCCCCATACTGGTCGGGCATATATACTACATCGTTTTCAGCCGGCCGTGTGTACGCAGATATTTTCTTGAGACGACGCCGTCTCATGATCGGATAGGGGATGCACTGGCTTCGTGTGGACATAGCCTTTGGCAAACAGCTGGCCACTACTTCAACCAACAAACTTGTGCCAAATGAAACTAGAGAAGCTAACAAATACAATGATACCAAGCAAGCTAAGCTACTTTCAAATATAAGTAAACCAGCAACAAAAGAATACCAACAAAAAAACACTTCTGTACAGCTATGATGGTAAACGCTGCCTTACCTTTGCCGATTAGTGTTGAAAGATGGCTTTTCTACCCAAAAAAACGCTGCTTTACAGATAAATCCAGCTTCCATTTGCGTCTATCCGTAACATGACACCTTCTGTCAGGGTGCCGTTCACTGAGTGCGTGTCACACTTGGGGGTAGACACTATCATTGGCTTGGGTACCAGTCCATCATGTGACATCAGAGCAAGGTTCAAATGACCGGGATATAAACAGTTTCCCTCGATTCTATTGGCCCTGACGATTCCAACGAGGTATTACATGTTCAATTCGACCAATCGGCAGCGGAGCACCGTCTATGCGCCTTTTTATGACCTTTACTCAGGAACAGCCTGCGCATTTATCTGAGGGGCAGGAGGAAGAAAGGAGACTGAAAACCTATTTAAGTTCTCAAAAATGTATTTAATGAACACCATTAGTGATATAAACATTAAATATATAGTATTTACATGACTAAAATGAAATGGAACAGACTGGGCCAAAGTGGGCCTTTTGGAAATCTCGCCTAATCTTTCTGTACTAAAACCCCTTGAGTTTTATTCTGCTTCACATTATCAGTTTAAAACTTTGCAGGGATAATGTTAACATGTTTTATTTACATGTTATGAAGTACAGGAGTCTTGAATGCTGCATTCCAAAGAGTTACTCATCATAAAATACAGGGTTTTTTTTTTTGGGCGGAACTAAAAAAATACATTTTAGCTGTGTGCCATCTTCATTTTCTCTTCATTAGTAACACATATTTATATGATAAACACTTGTTAACAAATCCCCACAATGTTCCCTTTACAATGACACCAAACTTACTCAAATACACCTTATGGTTGCTGAAATACAATCATTTCTTTATTGGTATGCATTTTTCGAAAAGTGGTCTTGAAAATAGGCCTCGGGCTTAAAGCCAGGATTTGGGCAAAATTGCGTCGGATATTTCCGGGAAAAATTAGATCCATCTAAATTGGAATCAGAAAGAATAAATGACACCGACTGTCCGTCAAAATTCCTGTTTAACTTTCAAAAAAGATGGAGGGATGAAACAGGTAGCGCTTGGAATCTCAACGAAACCACACAAAGTTTATTCAAAGTAATGGTAAAAAAAGCAATGCCTCCTGAAGTTCAAATTAAACTGTATTCAGTGGTGGGATTAATGAAGATGGAGTGGACTTTGTTTGCTGAACATGTTATACACCATGTTGAAGCTTGTAGAAGGGAGAAGAAAAGAGAAGAGGAAGCAAGTCAAACATTGGTGAATAAATTAACACACTACAAGTAAACAAACTAAATAATAGAAATAAAAAAGAGTAAAATGCAAGCTCCAATTATGACATTAGAGAAGCATCCGCACCCAGAACAACAAGTACTGCACGAAACGTAGCCACAGCAACTACAGCCGCAGACGCAGTAGCGTCCAGCTGCAGTCAGGGACATGAATCACTCTTTTGAGTTCCAACCTCCCATAGCAGGACAAATGTCACCTCAACAAGCTAACTGGACTCAGGTCGGAGCTCCATGGGCATGCAGAGGGATGCCGGCACAGAGAGGTAGAATCGGAAGAAGAGGCAAATGTAAAAATGTACAAATGTAAAAACAGTGGGATTCTCCGGGAAAATACAAATTATTCCTCTCACGAAAAAGGTGCAACTGACAGTTGCAGGAAGGACATTGAGAACGTCATTATTATATTCTAAAACTATTCCAATCAACATTCTAGGAAGAGATGTCTTATGCATACTAAAAGCTAATATCACATGTACGCGAAGAGGTCTCCAAGTGGATTTCCCAGATAACACGGAGGGCAAAATGATGTCCGCAGCGGCAGTATTAGACACAAAAATAACAATTCAACCAGTTGTATATTGGCTATGATGGCCCAAAAACTCTAATCTCGAACAAAATTTGTTGAAATGGAACATTTGGATTAAGAAACAATTCAAGACTTTACGCGTACCGAAGACACCACTACATTGTACAATGATGTACGATGAAAATCAAGATAATATGGACAATGAGGAAAGTTGGCAAAAACACATGAATGGAAACAGCATTCCTGTTACAAGCTACCACATATATGTTGGCAAGCTAGGACCTGTGGCGGTACCGCTTATAACCCAAATTGAAACTTGGTTAAGGGTGTCCATCAGTGCACGTGGCACCAGGACACCCTAGGTCGGAGATCGATGATCGACTTTGTAGTTGTTTCATCTGACCTCCGGCCGTATGTCTTGGACACTCGGGTGAAGAGAGGGGCGGAGCTGTCAACTGATCACCACCTGGTGGTGAGTTGGATCCGATGGCGGGGGAGAAAGCTGGACAGACTCGGCAGGCCCAAACGTACTGTGAGGGTCTGTTGGGAACGTTTGGCAGAGCCCCCTGTCAGAAAGACCTTTAACTCCCACCTCCGGCAGAGCTTCGACCAGATCCGAGGAGGTTGGAGACATTGAGTCCGAGTGGACCATGTTCTCCACCTCCATTGTCGATCGCGCCACTGAAGCTGTGGCCGTAAAGTCTCCGGTGCCTGTCGTGGCGGCAACCCGAACCCGGTGGTGGACACGGAAGTAAGGGATGCCGTCAAGCTGAAGAAGGAGACCTACCGAGCCTGGTTGGCCCGTGGGACTCCTGAGGCAGCTGATAGGTACCGGCAGGCCAAGCGGACTGCAGCCCGGTGGTCGTGGAGGCTAAAACTCGGGTCTGGGAGGAGTTCGGTGAGGCCATGGAGAAAGACTATCGGTCGGCCTCGAAGAAATTCTGGCAAACCGTCCGGCGCCTCAGGAGGGGAAGCAGTGCCCTGCCAACACTGTTTACAGTAGAGGTGGGAACCTGCTGACTTCAACTGGGGATATTGTTGGACGGTGGAAGGAATACTTGAGGATCTCCTCAACCCCACCGACACGTCTTCCACTGAGGAAGCAGAGGCCGAGGGCTCGGAGGTGGACTCGTCCATCACCCGGGCTGAAGTCACTGAGGTAGTTGGGAAGCTCCTCGGTGGCAAGGCACCGGGTGGATGAGATACGCCCTGAGTACCTCAAGTCTCTGGATGTTGTAGGGCTGTCTTGGTTGACACGCCTCTGCAACATCGCGTGTGATCGGGGACAGTACCTCTGGACTGGCAGACCGGGGTGGTCCCTCTTTTCAAGAAGGGGACCGGAGGGTGTGTTCCAACTACAGAGGATCACACTCCTCAGCCTCCCCGGGAAAGTCTATGCCAGGGTACTGGAGAGGAGAATGCGACCGATAGTTGAACCTCGGATTCAGGAGGAACAATGCGGTTTTCGTCCCTGGTCGTGGAACACTGGACCAGCTCTATACCCTCTCCAGGGTGCTGGAGGGTTTATGGGAGTTTGCCCAACCAGTCCACATGTGTTTTGTGGATCTGGAGAAGGCATTCGACTGTGTCCTCGTGGCGCCCTGTGGGGGTGCTCTGGGAGTATGGGGTCCGGGGCCCTCTGCTAAGGGCTGTCCGGTCCCTGTACGACGGAGCAGGAGCTTGGTTCGCATTGCCGGCAGTAAGTCAGACCTGTTCCCAGTGCATGTTGGACTCCGGCAGGGCTGCCCTTTGTCACCGGTCCTGTTCATTATCTTCATGGACAGGATTTCTAGGCGCAGCCAGGGGCCGGAGGAGTCTGGTTTGGGGACCACAGGATCTCGTCTCTGCTTTTTGCAGATGATGTTGTCCTGTTGGCTCCATCAAGCCAGGACCTTCAGCGTGCACTGGGACGGTTTGCAGCCGAGTGTGAAGCGGCTGGGATGAGGATCAGCACCTCCAAGTCTGAGACCATGGTTCTCAGTCGGAAAAGGGTGGCTTGTCCCCTTCAGGTTGGTGGAGAGATCCTGCCTCAAGTGGAGGAGTTCAAGTATCTTGGGGTCTTGTTCACGAGTGAGGGAAGGAGGGAACGTGAGATTGACAGGCGGATCGGTGCAGCTTCTGCAGTGATGCGGTCGATGTACCGGTCTGTCGTGGTGAAGAAGGAGCTGAGCTGTAAGGCAAAGCTCTCGATTTACCGGTCAATCTACGTTCCTACTCTCACCTATGGTCATGAGCTTTGGGTCATGACCGAAAGAACAAGATCCCGGATACAAGCGGCCGAAATGGGCTTCCTCCGCAGGGTGGCGGGGCGCTCCCTTAGAGATAAGGTGAGAGCTCGGTCACTCGGGAGGCTCAAAGTAGAACCGCTGCTCCTCCACATCGAGAGGAGCCAGCTGAGGTGGCTCGGGCATCTGTTTCGGATGCCTCCTGGACGCCTCCCTAGGGAGGTGTTTCGGGCATGTCCCACCGGGAGGAGACCCCGGGGAAGACCTAGGACACGCTGGAGGGACTATGTCTCTCGGCTGGCCTGGGAACGTCTCGGTATCCCCCCGGAAGAGCTAGAGGAAGTGTCTGGGGAGAGGGAAGTCTGGGCGTCTCTGCTTAGACTGCTGCCCCCGCGACCCGGCCCCGGATAAGCGGTAGAAGATGGATGGATGGATGGATGGATGGATGGAAACTTGGTTTCTGATCACAGACTCTATTCCCCATGTCACATTAATGTTGGCGGAAGGAGTGGAGTCGGGTGCTCTTAAACCAATGATAAAGGCTGTGTTATGCATTAATGATTGGATGCCAACTAAAAACGAAGGGATATATATCTCAAAATAATATCAATATTTTAAAATAGAAATAATAGCCTGTGACATAGTCCAGGCTGAAAGGATAAATGTAGACAGAAACATTTCAAAGCAATTAGTCTTATTGGAGAGGCATAAAACCTTGTTAGAACAAGTACCAGATGAGGTCTAAAAGTAAAACAGACGTAGGACTGGTTAAATCATCACCTCCAATACAGATACGCATTAAGCCTGAAAGCATATTACCAAATAAGAGACAATACCCCTTAACTCAACAAGCAGTGGAAGGAATTAGACCAACGATTGAAGGATTACTAGAAGCAGGAGTATTACTAGAATTAAAAAGTCCTTGTAATACGCCAATATTTCCCATAAAAAAGACGAATTAAAATGATTATAGGCTGGTCCATGATTTAAGAGCAATTAATGCAATTATTGAAGACAAAATCCCTATTGTTCCTGATCCGTGTCTGATATTGTCTAATATTCCAGCTGAGGCAGAATGGTTCACTGTTATTGATTTATGCTCCGCTTTCTTTAGTGTTCCACTGCATCCTGATTCACGCTATCTATTTTGTTTTACATTTCATGACCAAGACGGGAGAGAAAAGAGCCTGTCTTACAGTCAACTCTCTCAAGGTCAAAAGTTATCCCCGTCAAAATTCAACCAAATAGCAGACGACGGATTTGTGATTTTGCCCAATTAGTTGCCCCACTACGAGGCCTAATGAAATCCGCAGGTCAGAGAGATAATAAGGCTAAATTAAATTGGAACGAAGAGGCTGATAGAGCATTCTCAGCATTAAAAGCAAAAGCAAACAGCTCCAGCGCTAGGAAATCCTGATTACAAAAAGATGTTTCATGTATACGTTGCGGAGAGAGATGGCTATTCATCAGCAGTTTTGATGCAGGATTCTGCCGTTGGTAAACAACCAATTGCTTATTACAGTTCAAAATTAGACACTGTTGAAGAGGGTCTAGCACCTTGTTACAGATCATTAGCATCGGCTGTGACAGCATTTAAAAAGGCTTCAGTGATAACCATGGGTTTTCCAATCACCATGTACACAACACATCAGTTACACTGTTGACTAGTCCTAAATTTGTTTTGACACAGGCTAGAAGAACGGGATACAAAGTAATACTTTCTGCCCCAGAATTAATAATACAACGATGTAATACTGTTAATCCGGCCACGGAAATGATAACGCCTCTGGATGGGAAGCCGCATGATTGTTTAAAGGCAACAGATACATTTCTAAACAACCTATTGAAGCTGACTTAACATTATTCGTAGATGGATCATGATTTCACGATGATAAAGGAATACATGCAGGATATGGTATTGTTAAACTAAATGCAGATAACACTTACAACAGTAAAGGCTACAGTAATTCCACAGCCGTGTTCAGCTCAATTGGCTGAAATAACAGCTCTTACAGAAGCATGTAAATTAGCTAAAGGTTTAAGAGTCAACATTTATACAGATTCACAGTATGGATATGGCGTTGTACACTTACACGCAAAGACGTGGGAACAGTGGGGTTTCCAGAAAGCCTAGTGATACACAAAGAGGCAATAGCGGATTTACTGGCGGCAATAAAATTACCAGTTAAGCTTGCTGTCATGAAATGTGCTGCTCATTAAAGAGTAAAAAAACTCTTAAGTGACGGTAATAATACAGCGGATGTGGTCACAAAACAGGCAGCTTCTGGAGTATGTCAAGTTCCAGTGTTGGTGACAGGGGATTATGAAGCTTTAAATGATATAGATAACATAGGTAGGGAACAGGAGAGGGCTGGTCCATTTGAAAAGGCAGAATTGATACGGAAAGGCGCCATAAAAACCACTCAAGCGGGATCAGACCAAAGTTTATGGAGGGGTCTGCAGGGTCATTTGGTATTACCGAATTCTTTAGCAGAAACTGTTATAGAACAGGCGCATGGCCCAGATCATAGATCAAGATCAGAGGTTTTGAGGAAAATCCAGATAACATGGCCAACTCCTAGCCTCCACTGTGGACCGTTGGTTGAGAAACTGCCAGGTCTGTAATCTGAATAATGTTAAGAAAGTTTTCACGTCACCTCTTGGTCACATACCAATTGTTTCAGGACCATTTTTATATTTATATATGGATCATATAGATATGACGGAAAGAATAGGAGGATTCAGGTATATCTTGGTAGTGGTTGACAGGTTCAGTAGATGGATTGAGGCTGTTGCCACACAAAGCCTGACACAAAGTCAGCAGCTAGATTAATTTCCTAGATTTGGAATTCCTAGAAGATTGTCCAGCGATAACAGATCTGCCTTTGCATCAGCAGTAATGCATCAGGCAATGAAAATGCTTGGAATCAGACAAAAATTTGGCTGTGTATATCACCCACAAGCCCAGGGAACTGTGGAAAGGGCAAATGGCATATTAAAAGGGAAATTACCTAAAATAATAGCAAATAGCCAATATAAGATTAATTGGTTAGACGTATTGCCTTTAGCGCTTATGTCTATGAGAAACCAGACAAATAGGATTACGCATTTGACTCCGCATGAAGCGCTAACAGGAAGGCCATTCCCGGTGCAGAATTATAATGGTCCAGGTGAGAACCTACCTTTAGAACAATGTGAGAAAGGATTAATAAATTATCTACAACATTTAACAGAAATCCATAAAGTTATATTTCAACAGGTCAAAGCAGCGGGAGAGAACTCTGCTGAGATAACGGAAGCATCACCACAGGTCAAGCCTGGTGATTGGATATACACACGTGGACAAAATTGTTGGTACCCTTCGGTCAATGAAAGAAAAACTCACAATGGTCACAGAACAACTTTATTCTGACAAAAGTAATAATAAATAAAAATTCTATGAATGTTAACCAATGAAAGTGAGACATTGCTTTTCAACCATGCTTCAACGGAATTATTTTTAAAAAATAAACTCATGGAACAGGCCTAGAAAAAATTGATGGTACCCCTAGAAAAGACTGTAAATAATGTGACCAAATGGACAATTGAACTAATTAGCATCACAGGTGTGTACAATCTTGTAATCAGTCAGTGGGCCTATTTATAGGGCTTCAGGTAGTCACTGTGTTGTCTGGTGACATGGTGTGTACCACACTCAACATGGACCAGAGGAAGCGAAGGAAAGAGTTGTTGCAGGAGAATAGAAAGAAAATTATAGACAAGCATGATAAAGGTAAAGGCTATACAACCATCTCCAAGCAGCTAGATGTTCCTGTGACTACAGTTGCACATATTATTCAGAAATTTAGGATCCATGTGACTGTAGCCAATCTCCTGGACGTGCGCAGGAGGAAAATTGATGACAAATCAAAGAGACGGATAATCCGAATGGTAACAAAAGAGCCTAGAAAGACTTCTAAAGAGATCCAAGGTGAACTCCATGCTCAAGGAACATCAGTGTCAGATCGCACCATCCGTCGTTGTTTGAGCCAAAGTGGACTACATGGGAGACGACCAAGGAGGACACCATTGTTGAAAAAAAATCATAAAAAAGCTAGACTGGAATATTCCAAACTACATGTTGACAAGCCACAAAGCTTCTGGGAGAATGTCCTATGGACAGATGAGACAAAAATGGAACTTTTGCCAAGGCACATCAGCTCTATGTTCACAGACGGAAAAATGAAGCATATCAAGAAAAGAACACTGTCCCTACTGTCAAACATGGAGGAGGCTCTGTTGTGGGGCTGCTTTGCTGCATCTGGCACAGGGTGTCTTGAATCTGTGCAGGGTACAATGAAATCTGAAGACTATCAAGGGATTCTAGAGAGAAATGTGCTGGCCAGTGTCAGACAGCTTGGTCTCAGTCGCAGGTCATGGGTCTTGCAACAGGACAATGACCCAAAACACACAGCTAAAAACACCCAAGAATGGTTAAGAGGAAAACATTGGACTATTCTAAAGTGGCCTTCTATGAGCCATGACCTCAATCCTATTGAGCATCTTTGGAAGGAGCTGAAACATGCCGTCTGGAAAAGACACCCTTAAAACCGGAAACAACTGGAGCAGTTTGCTCATGAGGAGTGGGCCAAAATACCTGCTGAGAGGTGCAGAAGTCTCATTGACAGTTACAGGAATCGTCTGATTGCAGTGATAGCCTCAAAAGGTTGTGCAACAAAATATTAAGTTAGGGGTACCAACATTTTTGTCTAGGCCTGTTCCATGAGTTTATTTTTTTTAAAATAATTCTGTTGAAGTATGGTTGAAAAGCAATGTCTGACTTTCATTGGTTAACATTCATAGAATTTTTATTTATTATTACTTTTGTCAGAATAAAGTTTTTTCTGTGACCATTGTGAGTTTTTCTTTTATTGACCGAAGGGTACCAACATTTTTGTCCACGTGTGTAGGTAATAAAAAGGACTAAACTAAAAGTACACATTTATAGGCTGAAACTAAACCATCTCTCAACCTCAGAACTTAACCAAGACTTCCGACCCTAACTGGTCACACAGTGGACCTCATAATGTAAGGCCTCTGTTATGAAAGACTTTGGACTAGGTCTGTCAAGATAACCACTTTTTGTTGTGCGATATATTGCACCAAAATTAATTGATAGATAAAAACTATTTGCAGTGTTTCCTCTGGACAAAGTGCCTTGGAGTGGGGCCCAAAGGTCACATGACCTGATATAGGGGGTTTGGGAGCAGGGAGAGTCATAGTCTACAATTTTTTTATAGCAGAGACTAAATGCATTTAAAATATTTTAAACCCTTTTATTTGCTCTGCTTATTAACTAAACTGTGGACCTATGAACAGATATCAATATCAACAGAAGAACAAGAGATAATTCAATATTCTATATTTATATCATGATTTGTTTGACACCTTCACAGCTCTACCTTCATTTAACAAACCAGAGTATAGCCTATGTTTAATTTAAATTAATAAACCTAGAGCAGTAATACAACAACAGCTCATTATCAAAGCTCTAGTCTAGATCAGTGAGTAAAGGCGCTTGTCGGGTCTCCACGGTAACGCTCAGAAAGAGGAGTTTTTAAAACTCCAACAAACTGTTGCTCATAAAGTTAGCTTTCCTTTAGCTCGCTACTACAACAGGCTGAACACAAACTCTACAGATAAATAGTGAAATAAAACACAGATACACAAAAATAAAAATAAAGCAATAAAAGTAGATGCAACAGTAATACAGTAAAAGTCAACCCTTAAGGCCGGTACACACCAGGACGAATATCGGCGCGCGTTATTCGCCAGCGTTTTTCAAGGCGTTTTTTGTGTTCACACCCAAGCGATTTTCGCTGACGATGAGCCGAGTGAACATGCAAATTCATTCCCTGACATTAGTTGGCGCTTAATGTAAAACAGAAATACCCCCATTTGCTGGGCAATACTACTCCATAATAGTTCTCTTTTATCATGATTTTTGTAATCGCTGTCGCGTTTGTCATATAGTTCTTTGTGTTCCGACACCAACGAGACCAGCAGCTCTACATTTATCTTGCCTTAAAAGACGCTACTTGGCGTATATCTTCTTCGGCGTTACGTATGTGTGCTCGGCAAGACCGTTTTGTGTTTGAGCGCCCCCAAGTTGTGTTTTACTGTAACTTTAGAAGCTCCAGACACGTGAGCAAAAGCGCCAATCTCATTGGTTGTAAAGTTTTTAACGCGGCGCGCCAAACCAAAAAAACAAACCCGAGGCGTTTTTTTTTAAATGACGCTTTTACGTGTGGCGTTTTTCGCGTTGGTGTGCACACTCACATTGGCACCCTTTGTTTAGTCACGAGGCGTTAAACGTCGGCGAATATCCGACCTCTGGACCTAGGGGGTTCTAGCTCAGACAGCAACCCACCCCCAGCTACCCACAGAACCCCAGCAGTGCCCCCTCCAGAGAGGTAGGGCAGTCCTTTCAGGGGTGGCCCCCCGCATCCCGAACCTCCAGTTGGGTTTGTGATGGCGGGCGGGCTAATGCATCCTCCTGTTCAGGGCATGGTGCGCCCTCTATCGCACTTCTTGGAGGCGTGGACACGCCTTCTCGGCCCTCTATCGCCCTGGCTGGACAGGACGTTGAGGAGGGGCTATGCCCTGCAGTTTGCCCGTCGCCCCCCTCCCTTCTGCGGTGTACTTCGCACACAGCTCACAACCCGGGCAGCGGCTATGGCACTCCAAGAGGAGGTCTCTTCACTCCTGCATTGTGGTGCAATTTCGGAACTGGACCGAGGGGAGGCGGAGATAGGGTTTTACTCTCCCTATTTCTTTGTCCCAAAGAGAAACGGGGGAGTGAGGCCGATCCTGGACCTGCATCCTGAACGTATGTAACCACCAGGAGGTTCCGCATGTTAACAATCAGGCACCTCCTGGAAAGTGTCCACCCGGGGGATTGGATGACCTCAATCGACCTGATGGATGCCTATTTTCATGTCTCCATCCTGCCGAGGCACAGGAAATTTCTCAGGTTCGCCATCGGGGAGCGTTTTTTTCAGTTCAACCGTCTTCTGTTCGGCTACTCCCTCGCCCCACGCACCTTTTCCAAATGCGTGGAGGCAGCACTGGAGCCGCTTCGTCGACAGGGTCTCAGGATCCTGACTTACATAGACAATTGGCTCATCCTTGCTCCCTCTCGCCAGGAAGCCGTGGAGCATACGGACAGAGTACTGCGTCACATTTTAAAGCTGGAGTTCGTGGTGAACCAGGCCAAGATCTTGTTGTTGCCAGCTCAACAGATTGGACTGGAGTTGGATGCACAGACCATGCGTGCACGGCTCGCCGTGGAGAGACAGGTGGCGCTCAGGAATTTGGCTCAGAGGCTGGTGGTAGCTCCATCAGCACCGTCTTGTCTGGTCCGGTCCCTACTGGGCATGATGGCGGCAGCTCATATGAAGGAGGCCCAAGCGGTGCTACGCTTGGGCCTCCTTCATTCGAGACGGCTCCAACGCTGGTTTGCTTAGCTCCGATTACATCCCACGCAGGACAGACAGACCCGGTCTCACTGTCCTCGGGGGCTCGGCAGGACCTGGAATTCTGGCTCACCCCGGACCCTGTCTCCAACTGGGAGTGCGCATGGGATGCGTCCCACACTATGTGGAGGTGTTCACGGACGATCACTCACCGGATGGGCGGACCTTAGGCCGGCTCGCAGGGGCGGGCCTGGAGCCACAACGCTATCCCATATAAATGTACTGGAGATGGTGGCGGTGCAGAGGGTGCTTCTGCACTTTGCCCCAGCTTGAAAGGAGATCACGTGATGATCAGGACAGACAACAGTTGTGGCCTACCTGAACAGACACGGAGGAACCAGGTCACCCCTCCTTCATCGGAGGGCAGCAGAGATCCTAATGTGGGCAGACACACACCTGGCCTCCCTAAGGGCACGGCATGTGCCCGGGACACTCAACGCAGGGGCAGACAGGATGTCCCGGGGTGGTGAGGTCGCAGGGCCTTAACATCCTGGTGGTGGCTCCAGACAGTCCGGGTGACAGATGGCGGTGACGGACCCGTGGCCTCTCCTCGACCAACACGACACACTGTTGCAGGCCGGGGGTTCCCTTCAGTCCCGACCATTCCTGACCCGCAGGCTCCTAGTCTGGAGGTTGAAAGGGGGAGGCTTATGAGTATAGGACTTCCCCCGGCAGTGATGTCCACCATCCAGTGTTCTAGGGCACCTTCCACGGCCAGAGCATACAGCACCCGTTGGCGTCTCTTTGACGCTTGGTGTGGTGACAGGACGTTGGACCCTTGTAGCTGTTCAGTCAATGTAGTCCTGGAATTTCTACAGGGACTTCTGGATAGTGGTCGTGCCGCATCTACTCTGGCGGTGTTTGCGGCAGCCATCACAACGGGCCATGAGGGCTTTGGGCGCTTCTCTGCTCGTAGTCACCCTTTGCTGCGCTTTTCTTGGGGTGCACGCAGGGTGAGGCCCCCCTCTACGCAGGTGGTGCCTCCCTAGGACCTTCAGATGGTTTTGGATGGTCTGTCTGGACCTCCTTTTGAGCCCTTGGAGCGGGCGGAAGTCTGGCTGCTCTCCTTCAAGACTGCCCTTCTGTTGGCACTATCCTCCGCCAAGAGGGCGGGGGACCTGTGCGCCTTGTCGGTTCATCCTTCGTGCATGTCGCTCAGTGAGGATGGAAGCCTAATTCACCTTTGGCCCAACCCGGCCTTTCAGCCGAAGGTTATCACCTCGTCCTTCCGGTCCAGGGTGATCAGGATTAGAGCTCTCTGCCCCACCTCAGACGGGACGACAGCAGATGCGCGGTTACTCATGCTGTGTCCGGTCAGGGCTTTGCGCTGCTATGTAGAGCATCAGACCACTTATTTGTGTGCTTCACGGCCAGGGGGCATGGGACACCGTTGTCGGCCCAACGTTTGGCACACTGGATCTGTGGGGGTATTGGAGCGGCCTACGTGGCTCAAGGCCGCCCTCCCCTAGCCTTGATCAGGGCACACTCTACCCGAGGGGTTGCCACGTCGGTGTCCCTGTGTAGGGGTGTCTCTGTGGAAGATATATGCTTGGTGGCATCTTGGTCCTCTGTATCCACGTTTGTGCGGTCCTATCTCATGGACGTGTCTGCGAGCTCTGTCACTCATTCAGTGTTGAATAGAGGCCAGAACCTCGTCACCTAGGCTGGCGCACACTGCAGATGTTATTGTTATTGCGGCTGAGGACACCTGTACCGCAGGGAGTGGCTGTTCTTTTTTGGATGTGTTTGTCTGTGCAGCCGTGTGGGGGCCCGTGTGCTCTTGGGAGAGGCGGTCACGGGCTCGGCGGGCAGGATGGATCCATCCCCCGACCATGGACACTCAAGTTTTGGAGTTTGAACAGGGTGCCAGGATGCTCTTAGGAGAGGCGGTCCTGGGCACAGCTTGATTAGGCTCACATAGGACAGCGTCAGATGCTCTTGGGAGAGGCAGTCTGGACGCCGTGGCCTGTAGTGGGGCGTGCTTGGCTGCTCTTGGGCGAGGCGGGCCCACATTGCTCCTGACGTTGTTTGTTCCCGCGCCAATTGTTGTGAACCTGTCCAGCTGTGAGTACATTTATCCCCTACGGCCTTTGCCTTGGTAGGTAACCACTAGCGAAGCCCGTAGGTGGGCAGAGCACACACGAAGTAGAAATTATAGTTACCTGATGTAACTACAGTTCTACGAGTGTGTGTGTAGCCAACCTACTCTCAGGCCCAGCTGGACTGCTTCCCTCTTTTGAGCTGGTTCGAAGAAGGGAGAGCGTTGGGCAAGGGGGTTTATATAGCCCCTGAGGCTGTGCCAGTACACTGGCATGATTGGCGCGGTGAATGCTTTGATCTTTCAGAAGTCTGGCTTGCGCCAGAGAAAGGTAACCACTAGCGAAGCCTGTAGGTGGGCTACGCACACTCGTAGAACTGTAGTTACATCAGGTAATTTCAAGTGTGCTCCGTTTCGTAAGATTCGTTTAAAGACAGAGGCATTAGATTAAATTAATTAGATTAAATTAAATTAGTGAGCTTTTATTTTACCGGCTAATTTAGCTACAGGAAACTGAGTCTGAGGTATTTTGAGAAATAATATATATTCTAATGATTCAAATAAAGCAGAATAGCAAAATAGTATAGGCTATTAATACCCACTGGTATTGCAATTGTTATGATTATCACAATTACAATCACAATTACTACAAAACTTTGTATTTTTTGTCCTAGAGTGTCACTGTAACCGGTGTGCCGGTCACCACTGGTTGCAACCCACCACTGCGGTGGCACCGTCACAGCCGTAGTCCGCAATTTAAAACCACAGAATAAGCTGTGTACTGGACCTATGAAACAAGTGGGAAAGCCATGTGCTGCATAGGGAGTGATAAAAAGTGACAGGCTTCTGACCTGCACAGATAGCAACATATTGAAGAATCAAAACCACGGGTTGTACCTGCGTGCTCGTGTTCTTTATGTGCACACTTTGTGTTAGCGGATTTATCCCTTTGATTTTGTGAAAGACGATAGTTCACAATATCTTATGAACTGGCTTATGATGGACTTTTGGGTGGCATTTCTTTACTATGTACACCCCAACGGGCATATACATAACATAAACAGGCGATCTGCTAAATTATTACAATAGAAGTACTGTTTATTTATGTACAGTCTTCTCCATGTTCCTTTTTGATATCCAGAAATAAACGCTAATGCGTTAGCATGCGAGGCTAAACAAAGAACTCAGAAAACGCTTCTTTCGAAAATACACACGTAATTTGAAAAGATAAAATATAATTTTTCACATTTTAAAAGAGTCAGATTGCTGTCACAATGCAGTCATAATATTTACAGTACCATTTGAAATGTTTTTTTGGCATGTTACAATGTTACATTTGGTTTGCAAAATAAGCATCCACAATTTGCTATGCTTTATAGTTATTATTGTTATATTTATGCCTTTTCCAGAGCTCAAGGACGCTTTACATATCAATTATTCATTCACTCCACAGTCACACACTGGTGGTAGTAAGCTACATCTGTAGCCACAGCTGCCCTGGGGCAGACTGACAGAGACGTGGCAGCCATTCCGCGCCTACGGACTCTCCGACCAACACCTTCAACATTCTTACACATTCATACGAGGCAAGGTGGGTTAAGTGTCTTGCCCAAGGACACAACGACAGTATGAACTGTGGGGAGAGCGGGAATCGAACCTACTACCTTCCGGTTGAAGGACGGCCGCTCTACCACTGAGCTACTGCCGCCCCACACATCTGTGTGAGTGCCGCATATTGTTTCACCACGGTGAACAGTAATTGTGTCAATTTACTCATCCCGCTGAGGTGGGTTTATGAATATGTCAAAAAGAAACACATAGCAAGCTTAATTTTTGTTTTTTTGCCGTAAAGCTACACATAGTACTTTTAATATCATTGTCTAACACTGATCTACTTAGCCAGGTTTTGGTTAAAACAATGACATCTAAATCTGTAGAAGGTGCCCAGATACGCAGCATATTCATTTTAGAGATAAGACTGCATACATTGATATGTAAGAAACCAAGGCCATATCTCTCTTTAAAATCATTGCAACGTTCTCTGTCAGGTCTGATGTGTGGTGCAAAATGTGTGGTGCTAATGACAATAATAAATGTGGTGATGGGAAATTGCTCATGTAGAGCCATAACACTCGAAAGATACATTGAGTCCAGCTTGCTGGAATGGTAGACAGAAGCAAAGGAAAAATGAGGACAGTCAGCATACAGTCAGAGCCTCGCGTTCCCTGGTGTGGGAATTTTTTGATTTTGAACACTGGACTGGATTCACCATTCTGTTTCCAATAACCCCCATTAAAACCACTCGTGGAAAATAAGAACTGTAGTGTAGCAAATAAGCAAAAAATAAATAAATGAATGTAAGGTCTGAATAGACCAGGCTGAGCTGGACTCTTGTGATTGGAGAACAAAAAGATACATAAAAATGCAGTACCTGTGGGTGTCTGAGTCAGGTCCATGAGGACTGAGTCAGCCCCCTTGGTGTATACCACCACCTGTCTTGTCAGAGGGTGACGGACCACCACCGACATCCTTCTCCTGTTGGAGTCAAAAGGCAAGACATGGAGCACCTGGACCAGGAAAGACCCCACACCCAGCAGATCCACCAGCAGGTTGTCTGCAGACCGGGCCCTCAGAGTGCAATTGTATGCTCGGGCAGCATACACTAGAGCTGCCTCATCTGGACTTTCTGCCTCATACAGCAGTGTGTCATCAGTCTCACTGTTCACTGCTCTGAAGTTTTCCAGACCTTTTGGCCTGTCATGTGTCATGCACTTATGTACATGCTCAACTTCAGGGGCATCCAGCTTTTCAGCTTCTAAAAAGGAAAAAAAGATCATTACAAACTATGCTACTGTGTTTCGTAATCAGCAAACAAACACATTTTCACGACTCTTACTACATTTAAAGTCAGTGTGTAAAGGCCCTTGGTTGAATTTAATCTAAGGACTAACAGTCCAGAGCAATCGGGAGTGTGGGAAAGAGGTGAAGAAGTGTGTGCAGGCAGGTTCGATAGGGTAGAGAAAAGTGTCAGGTGTGTTATGTGATAAAGGAGAACAGTTCTTTTTGCCACCTGTTGCCATCTTGCCTCTTGTTTGTCCACTTGTCTTTTGTCCTGTTCTATGTGCTTCTGTTTTGTGTTGTAGCATTTTTATATATTAGGTACTTTTTTGTAATGTCCTATAACTGTGTAATTTTTAATTTGTCTTTTTTAGGATGACTTAACCCATCTATCTTATCTGCCCAGAAACTACAGATAAAAAAAATTGTCTCTTGGCTCTGGCATATTTACAAAAATGTTTATTAATGAGAATGGTCCCTGAAAGAAAATAAATATAAGAATAAAAGGAAAGGTGTACAGGACAGTAGATGTTGTATGGTTTGGAGACAGTGGCAAAGAAGAAGAATCTTTAGAAGCAGAGTTAAAGATGCCGAGATTCTCTTTGCATCACAGTTTGATTTAATGCTGTTTTTGCACAATGATTAAGAGAAAAAAGTAAATGTCCATCACACAGAAGACCATAATGATACTGTGATACAAGTCAATCATTTGGAGTATATTGTGCAGCCCAACAGTTATGCTGATAAGTTTGGCCATACCCTGGCAGAATTTGTGATTATTTTTGGGGCCATTTTTCAGAGAATATAAATGATAACACAAAAACATTGCTTGGTTGGATAAAGCCATTTCTTGTGTTTACTTTTGAAATCAAGACAACATAAACTACCCAAATGACCCTGATCAAAAGTTTACATACACCAGTTCCTAACACCATTGTATTTCCACCTTTAACAATGGCACAGGGGCGGCAGTAGCTCAGTGGGTAGAGCGGTCGTCCTTCAACCGGAAGGTAGGCGGTTCGAATCCCGCTCTCCCCACAGTTCATACTGTCGTTGTGTCCTTGGGCAAGACACTTAACCCACCTTGCCTACGGTGGCTGTAACACTGGTAATTACATTAGATTAATGTAAGTCGCTTTGGATAAAAGCGTCAGCTAAATGAATAAATGTAAATGAATAAATGTAACATCAATGACAGCTTAAAGTCTTTTGTGGTAGTTGTGGATGAGGCTCTTTATTTTCTCAGATGGTAAAGCTGCCCATTCGTCTTGGCAAAAAGCCTCCAGTCCCTGTAAATTCATGGGCTGTCTTGCATGAACTGCACATTTGAGAACTCTCCAGAGTGGCTCAATGATATTGAGATCAGGAGACTGAGGCAGTCCAGCACCTTAACTTTATGCTGCTGTAGCCATTTGACTTTGCCTTGTGCTTTGGATCGTTGTCATGTTCACCTTCCGGGCTCCATCCATCCATCCATCCATCCGCTTAGCCGGGGCCGGGTCGCGGGGGCAGCAGTCTAAGCAGAGACGCCCAGACTTCCCTCTCCCCAGACACTTCCTCCAGCTCTTCCGGGGGATACCGAGGCTTTCCCAGGCCAGCCGAGACATAGTCCCTCCAGCGCGTCCTAGGTCTTCCCGGGTCTCCTCCCGGTGGGACATGCCGGAACACCTCCCTAGGGCGTCCAGGAGGCATCCGAAACAGATGCCCGGCGACCTCAGCTGGCTCCTCTCGATGTGGAGTCTGGGTGACCAAGCTCCTCACCTTATCTCTAAGGGAGCGCCCGCCAACCTGCGGGAGAAAGCTCATTTCGGCCTCTTGTATCCGGGATCTTGTTCTTTCGGTCATGACCCAAAGCTCATGACCATAGGTGAGTAGAAACGTAGATTGACCGATAAATCGCGAGCTTTGCCTTATAGCTCAGACTTCGAAGTCTGGGACCAATAAAAATGACTTTTAGTTGTTCGTTTATGGGTTAAATTGAGGATCATTTTGCAGAAAAATTATAATAAAAAATATATACCGAATTATAATAAAAATATAACTCGAGCAAAAAGTCTAGAAAACACTTGTCTCTTTTACATACATGTGTTTAGCTCATTTGCCCAAGTTTGGTGTCTGTGGAATGAAGCAGCTTTTTCTGTGTACTTTTAAAAGAGGTGTATTTTAAGTCGGTTCACATTTTCAATTCAAAATGGCCGCCTTCCTGTGTGTGATAGGGTGGTCCCCATTGGCTTTTTGTTCATAAGCCCATGGTGGATGTGTACCAAGTTTTATTTGCCTACAACAAACTAAAAATTTCACTTCCCATTGACTTTTTCACATTTTTGGGACGTTGCTATGGCAACACATTTATAGATAGGGGTGGTTGTCATTGGCTTTATGCTCGTCATGACATAAGAGATGTGTGTACAAAATTTTATGTCTCTATGACAAACTAAATTCTTGGGTCCATTATAAGTTTGTAGGGGCGCTGGAGAGCCATTTCTAAAGATAACCCTTTATTTACATATTTTTGTTCAGGTCATGAATGTGCACAAACGCTTTTTGGGTCCAACTCGATCCGAGAAGGCGTTTGAGAGTTAAGAGACGCTTTATTTTCACAAAAATGGCCACCTGTACAGGCTTGCCACACCCATACCCGATAAGATATCAACAACAAAGTCACAACTTTGGTTGGCACACGTGTCTAGATGATACTCACCAAATTTGGGGCCATTTAGATTAAAACACAATGATTTGCATCTTTCAGGGTGCGATTTTAGTGGCACATGGCGGACTTCCTGTTAAGTTTAGGGTGTGACTGTCATTGACTTTTCTGTTTGTTCCCTGAGGTGTCCTATGGATATACCAAGTTTCATTTTTCTACGTTGGAAAAAGTTACTTTCACTTTCCATAGGCCCAATGTATTTTGATTTTGTAGGGTCGCCACTGAGTCATTACTTCAAATACATAAATTCGAGCTTGAAGTCTGGGACCAATAAAATGACTTTTCGTGCATGTTCACTGGGTCAAATTTAGGATCATTAAAAAAAAAAAAAAAAAAATAGGCCCTCCGCCCTCGCCTCTTGAGACCGCTGGGAATCATGTACTCGGAGGATTGCATTTTGTGCTTTAAAGCGTAAACTTCACAGTAATGTCAAATAACCAGGCCTGTGCTACTGCTTGAATCTTCTCTTCTGGCTTCACACCGGGCCTGTGCTACTGCTGGGGCCTGCTACACCACCTTGTAATTTAGAGTTAAAGGTCTCCACAATCCCTGGTTTTCCTGGGACCTGTCTGAACTTTTGAAAATAATAGATTATGCTTGCTAAGGCGAGAAAACAAAGTACTGTTTTTTTAAAAGAAAGGTGTATTCTAAGAAGATTCTCACATTCAATTCAAAATGGCCTTCCCGTGTATGATAGGGTGTGGTCACAATTGGCTTTTTTGTTCTTAAGCCCATACTGATGTGTGTACACAAGTTTCATTTGCTTACGACAAACTAAAATTTTCACTTCCTATTGACTTTGTCCACATATTTGGGGCGTTGCTATGGCAACACATTTATAGATAGGGTGTGGTCACCATTGGCTTTTTGTGTTCATAAGCCCATACCGGATGTGTGTACCAAGTTTCATTTAGCTTATGATAAACTAAAATTTTCACTTCCCATTGACTTTGTCCACATATTTGGTGTGGCATATGGCAACACATTTATAGATAGGGGTGGTTGTCATTGGCTTTTATGTACCAAGTTTTGTATATACATGTGTATCAAATTTGAAGTCTCTATGACAAACTAAATTCTAAGCTCCCATTATAAGTTTGTAGGGGCGCTGGAGAGCCATTTCTAAAGATAACCCTTTTATTTACATATTTTTGTGTTCAGGTCATGAATGTGCACAAACGCCTTTTGGGTCCGACTTGATCCGAGAAGGCGTTTTAGAGTTAAGAGACATTTTATTTTCACAAAAATGGCCACCTCGTTACAGGCTTGCCACACCCATCCCCGATAAGATATCTACAACAAAGTTATAACTTTGGTTGACACACGTGTCTAAATGATACTCACCAAATTTGGGGCCATTTAGATTAAAACACAATGATTTGCATCTTTTGCGCAAAGTGCGATTTTAGTGGCCGCGCGTTTCACCCCACATGGCGGACTTCCTGTTGAGTTTAGGGTGTGGCTGTCATTGACTTTTCACACAATAGCACATAATAAAAAATACTCAAGAACAACAATTAAAAGCAACAATTAATAAACAACAATAAAAACAACACTTATAATGATGACAGGACAGTGCAGTTATGGTGGGAGTGAGGAGGCCAGTCTGAACAGATGTGTTTTGAGTTTGGATATGAAATGTGGCAGTGTGTCTGTGTTGCAGAGGTCAGGGGGGAGAGTTCCAAAGCTGGGGAGCAGAGCGACTGAAGGCTCTACTCCCCATGGAGATAAGACGGGCAGGAGGGACTGAGAGCCGTAGAGAGGAGGAGGAGCGGAGGGACCGGCAAGGGGTGAATCAGGGTCATTTGGGTAGTTTCTGTTGTCATTATGATTTAAAAAGAGTAAACACAGTTGTTTTACAATTAATAGCTTCACCCAACCACTAACTATGAGTGATTAAAGGTTTCTTTTGTGTTATTCATATTCTTTGAAAAAAAAATCCCAAATTCTGCCAGGGTATGTAAACTTATGAGCACAACTGTATATAAAAGCTTATACACACCATCATATAAGACAGAAAATCACCATAAATGCAGAAGTCAGGAGGTCATATCAAATACAAAGCTCTAGAGATGCTTTTAGTGCGTGTTGACACATTTGACAAAGCTGTAAATGTTGTCCTGCAACTTTAGCACAGCGTAAAGTTGCAGGACTCTGGTAGACAGACTTTACCATTTAGGCTGGAGGCCTCTAGGTTTGGTCCATGATCAGACCCCTCTGCAGCGGTGGAAGGCTTAGAGAAGGTAAAAGAACCACTCTTTCCTCGGGCAAAAAGCTTGCTGGCCTGGCTGCGGGGGCTTTGCTTCATCAGAGGGGGTGGCAGGGAGGGTCGCACCGGGCGCGTGGAAAGATTAAAACGCTGGAATATCTGCTTTATCTCCTCCAGAGATCGAAGGGGTGTTTGAGACTGAGGCAACTGAGAAGATAGCAAAGAGAAAAAACTCACTAACCATTGTGTTTTTTTCCGTAGTTGATAGCTAGCAGCTACCAAGCCTAAAATATGACAATATATAACAATAGGTGGATAGGATTTATATCAAATTATTCATTTTGTGTTGTTTTCATTTTCACAGTTGCTTTAGCAGCATTAACACATGTTATCAAAGACAGTAAAGGTCATTTTCTGTATTATACACATTAGTGTTTATCTAATGTGTTTAGTTTAAGTGGTGTTGCTGTATCCTTGATGGCAAACAGCTCACCTTATTTATGAACTCTTATACAAATACATTTTCTACTACTTATATCGGTAAGGCGTTGGGTGCACGCTGGAAAGGGCTAACACTTACATACAAAAAAACTGACAGACAACTCTTCACTCTCACATTCATTTACCGGGGGCAATTTAGGGTCACCAACAACTATACATGCATGTCTTTGAGCGGTGGGTGGGTGGGGGAGTCAGAGTACCCAGAATGGCTTTCACTTTATACTATTTTAAGGCATACCACTACCACAAGATGAAAGCCTCAAGTGGGAGGAGTCAGGTAGGCTTGCTGTGTACAGTAAGGTCACAACTGGCAGGGAGATACAGTATTGTTCAAAATAAAAGCAACAATGTGACTAACCAGAATAATCAATGGTTTTTAGTATTTTTTTTTTTTGTTTAGTTTTTTATTACTAAATGGCTAACAGAAACATTCAGAAAACAAACAAGACCCAGCATTCATGATATTCACGCTCTTAAGGCTGTGCAATTGGGCAATTAGTTGAAAGGGGTGTGTTAAAAAAAATAGCAGGGTCTGACGTTGACTGTACAAACTCAAAACTATTTTGTACAAACGTTTTTGTTTCTAGGATTCCTGTGAATCACTAAACTAATATTTAGTTGTATGACCACAGTTTTTTTCAAACTGCTTCACATCTGTGTGCCATGGAGTCAACCAACTTGTGGCCCCTCTCAGCTGTTATTCCAATCACTCCATGATTCTTTAAGCAACGTGAATGAGCAACGTATATTGACTATATCTCTGCAACTACAAGGTGTATTTTAATAAATCTGATGTCAAAATGAAGGGGGCACTTGTGAGATTTCCCAGAAGGGAAATTTTGATTGTGCAGTGGTACAGTTTCAGAATAAATCAAGATGGAAAACAGCAAAATAACCCCAAAAACATGTCCGCCTAAAAAAAAAACAACAATGTTTGGATTATGATCTTTTTAGATAAAGGCTCTGGAAGCTCAAACACTTTTTTTAGATTACATCCACACATGTCAACATTTACCTGCACCAAATATAATTGTTCTAATGTGAAACAAACCAAAACTATTACGATTTTTTTCCATTATAAAGAATAGGGCAGAATTTGGCATATTTTGGTACCACCTGTTTTTGTTTGCTTGCTGTTTGGTCTTTGTTTGGAGAAAAATGTAAATGGCCTACTTGTGCTTGTAGCTGAGTCTCAGAGATGTCATCCCCCCCCTTTGCTTCAGAAACAGATTCTCGATTGGATTAAGGTAGAATTAACATACATTTTGTTGGTTTGGAACCAAGACTTTGCGTGTTTACTCATATGTTTGGGGTCATTGTCTTGTTAAAACAAACATTTCAAGGGCATGTCCTCTTCAGCATAAGGCAACATGACCTTTTCAAGTATTTTGACAAATGCAAACTGATCCATGATCCCTGGTATGTGATAAATAGGCCAAACACCATAGTAGAAGAAACATGCCCATATCATGATGCTTGCTTTACTGTCTTCACTTCACTATGTATAAATAAAAAAATAATAAAAATTAAAGCCGCAAGCGGCGATAAAGGCCCTCGCCTCCCTTGAGACCGCGGGGACACATGCACTCGGAGGATTGCATTTCGTGCTTTAAAGCGTAAACTTCACGGTAATGTCAAATAACCGGGCCTGTGTTACTGCTGGGGCGTGCTACACCACCTTGTAATTTAGAGTTAAAGGTCTCCACAATCCCTGGTTTTCCTGGGAGCTGTCTGAACCTTTGGAAATAATAGATTATGCTTGGGCTAAGGCGAGAAAAACAAAGTACTGGCTGGAGATTTGAGATGACTCAGGAATCGCTGCACCCCCCTGTTTAAAAAGGCAAAATGCAAATATAACTTGTCTAAAAGTACAAGGTTACAAGTTCCAAAGGATTCTGAGGAGTTTTCTAAGACTCTAGCCTTGGCTCTGGAGGGGCCTCCTCTAAAGGAAGGATCCTGGCAATTGGGAAATGGCATTTATTTCCCAAAGAAATGGCTGCCTCTTCACAGACTCATTACGACCACAGCCACAAATCTATCAAAAAACAAATTGATAATTTTTTTGGCACACGTGTCTAGATGATACTCACCAAATTTGGAGCTGTTTAGATGAAAAGCCTTTAGCACAAGGGGTGCGATTTAGGTGGTCACGCATTCCACCCAACATAGTAGATTTCCTGTTGAGTTTATGATATGGCTGTCATAGACATTTCTGTTTGCCCTGAGGTGTCCTATGGATGTACCAAGTTTCATTTTTCTACGTTGGAAAAAAGTTACTTTCACTTTCTATAGGCCCAATGTATTTTGACTTTTCTAGGGGCCGCCACTGAGTCATTTTTCGTATTTTTTTTTCGGCGACTTCAAATACATGAAGTTTTCGCCGGGCTTAAAGGCTGGGACCAATAAAAATTACTTTTAGTTGCACGTTTACTGGGTCAAATTGAGGATCATTTTGCAGAAAAATTATAATAAAAAAAAATATACCAAATTATAATAAAATAAAATATAACTCGAGCAAAAAAGTCTAGAAAAACGCTTGTCTATTTTACATACATGTGTTTAGCTCATTTTGCCCAAATTTGGTGTCTGTGGAATGAAGCAGCTATTTTCTGTGTTCTTTTAAAAAAGAGGTGTATTTTAAGTCGGTTCACATTTTCAATTCAAAATGGCCGCCTTCTCGTGTGTGATAGGGTGTGGTCCCCATTGGCTTTTTTGTTCATAAGCCCATGGTGGATGTGTGTACCAAGTTTCATTTGCCTACGACAAACTAAAATTTTCACTTCCCATTGACTTTTTCGACATATTTGGGACGTTGCTATGGCAACACATTTATAGATAGGGGGTGGTTGTCATTGGCTTTTATGCTCATGACATAAGAGATGTGTGTACCAAATTTCATGTCTCTATGACAAACTAAATTCTTGGGTCCCATTATAAGTTTGTAGGGGCGCTGGAGAGCCATTTCTAAAGATAACCCTTTTATTTACATATTTTTGTGTTCAGGTCATGAATGTGCACAAACGCCTTTTTGGGTCCAACTCGATCCGAGAAGGCGTTTGAGAGTTAAGAGACGTGTTATTTTCACAAAAATGGCCACCTCGTTACAGGCTTGCCACACCCATACCCGATAAGATATCAACAACAAAGTCACAACTTTGGTTGGCACACGTGTCTAGATGATACTCACCAAATTTGGGGCCATTTAGATTAAAACACAATGATTTGCATCTTTCTGCGCAAAGTGCGATTTTAGTGGCCGTGCGTTTCACCCCACATGGCGGACTTCCTGTTAAGTTTAGGGTGTGACTGTCATTGACTTTTCTGTTTGCCCTGAGGTGTCCTATGGATGTACCAAGTTTCATTTTTCTACGTTGGAAAAAACTTACTTTCACTTTCCATAGGCCCAATGTATTTTGATTTTGTAGGGGTCGCCACTGAGTCATTTTTCGTATTTTTTTTTTGGCGACTTCAAATACATAAATTTTTCGCCGGGCTTGTAGGCTGGGACCAATAAAAATGACTTTTCGTTCATGTTCACTGGGTCAAATTTAGGATCATAGGTGGAAAAGAAAAAAAAAAAAAAAAAAAAAAATCCGAGCAAAAATAGGCCCTCCCGGTCATCACCGGCTCGGGCCTAATTAAAGCCGCATAGCGGCGATAAAGGCCCTCGCCTCCCTTGAGACCATGGGACACATGCACTCGGAGGATTGCATTTCGTGCTTTAAAGCGTAAACTTCACGGTAATGTCAAATAACCAGGCCTGTGCTACTGCTGGGGCCTGCTACACCACCTTGTAATTTAGAGTTAAAGGTCTCCACAATCCCTGGTTTTCCTGGGAGCTGTCTGAACCTTTGAAAATAATAGATTATGCTTGGGCTAAGGCGAGAAAAACAAAGTACTGGCTGGAGATTTTAGATGACTCAGGAATCGCTGCACCCCCCTGTTTAAAAAGGCAAAATGTAAATATTACTTGTCTAAAAGTACAAGGTTACAAGTTCCAAAGGATTATGAGGAGTTTTATAAGACTCTAGCCATGGCTCTGGAGGGGCCTCCTCTAAAGGAAGGATCCTGGCAATTGATCTTTTGACTTGCGCCATTTTCTCTCAGCTAACCGGAGGCTGGCACGATGCTTGCGTAGAACATCGGATAACCAGGGGGCAGACGAGGATGTACGGGCTGATCTAGATGTAAGAGGGCATAAGTTGTCCAAGCAGGATGTAAGCATGTAGCACAGAGTGTCGGTGGCATTGTTTTTGTTTAAAAAGAGAGAGCTCCTCAGAAGAGGGGAGTGCAGAAGAGACAGCAGAGGAAAAACGTGAGGGACTGAGTGTACGCAGGTTGCGTCGGAAAGTGACCAGTGGTAAAGCAATTGCAGTGTCTGGAGAAGTTAGGTCAAGGTCGAGAGTAATGAAGAAATGATCGGAAGTGTGCAGTGGCGTGACCTGAGTGTGCCGAGTGAAGCAGTATCTTATGTAAATAAGATCTAGTTGATTACCAGACTTGTGGGTTACCGATGTGGAAACCTGCTTGAGGTCAAATGATGCAGTCAGGTTATTGAAATTAGCAGCCTGTGGCTTTTCAAGGTAGATGTTGAAGTCTCCTAATACCACCAGAGGAGTACCATCCTCAGGGAAGGATGAAAGAAGCGCATCCAACTCCTCCAAGAAATGTCCAAGCTGACCTGGGGGCCGATAGATAACTACAAAATGACCTTTAACAGGGTGGGTGATGGTAACAGCATGGAACTCGAAGGAGCTGTTGTCACACAAGGGTGATAGCTGTTTAAACATCCAGTCGGTAGGAATAACTAGTCCGGTCCCTCCGCCCCTTCCTGTGATGCGAGGACTGTGGGAGCCCCTCCCCCCCTGCGAGGACTGTGGGAGCCCCTCCCCCCCCCCACCCCCGTGTCGCCTTGCCTTACCATAGTGGCAGAGCGGCAGCGGGTCCTCCCTCACCTTCCTTACGGAAGCCGATGCTGCTGTACTGTGTCACCGCCGTATGCTATTGGAGGATAGCATGTAGTAGGCGGTGTTACAGTACACAGCAGTGCGCATGCCCTTCACTCCAGTCATATAATTCAAATATTATTCTGTTATACTTTATTAAATATTTTATTACACTATTTGGTTCAGAATATTTTTTTTCCTATTTTTCTCCTCTAAAAACCAGGTGCGTCTTATGGTAGGTTGCGTCTTATGGTCCGAAAAATACGGTACTTACTTACTTTAATAAGGCAGTATAATTTGATTTCTTATGTCGTCTGTTGGGACCAGTCTCAAAAAAACAGTTAGCAGGCTCCTTGAAAAACTGTTTAGAAGACTCTAGTTGGGGTAGTGGAGCATTGGACAGCAACAGGACAGATGCTATTCTGAACAACATGGACCATCCCCTGCACTGGGCTTTTGATCAACAGAGAGCAGCCAGTGGACGTCTGAATTCAGGACAGAAAGCCCCAAGAACTCCGGACTGCAATAAGACTGTACTAATCAATCTGTGGAAGATGAAGTCCAAATCAATTCATTTGTAATTAATCAACTGATTTTCCCCTCTGGAATTAATAAGTTAAATTGAGAAAAGCACAAAATAAATCTAATTCATTATTATTATTATTTGGTACCACACAGACACTTTGAGGGCTACGGTAAATATGTAAGGGCCATAGCTTTTTGAGCACACTTTTATTCTACTAAATATACACGTGATAACATGTTATATGTTAATGTTCTAATTTGGTGTTTTTAACTTTTTGACAATACAATGGAATAACAAATTACTGAAACTTTTGTTTCCACAGTTGCCTTGTGCATCATTTAGTTGACTAGCCTGTAAAATCTTAATCTGAAGAATATATTGTGCGCTGACAGGACAGACTCACCACATTTGGAGGTTGGCTGGGTGAGGACACAACTACACTGTTGCAGATGGCCAGTGCCAAGAAGAAATCTATAATAAAGGTCAGTTCTTGGCTGGACGAGGTGTCAGAACCATCGGCCACTCTCAGGTCAGGAGAGCACAACCAATTCAGCTTTCTCACTAGCTCAGAATCTGGCACCACCTCCTTTGCCTAAAAAGCAGAAAAAACACAAACAAGTAAATGAAGTGAAATGGAATTTATTTTGCAAGTGACACTTAAAATCATTAATTGTATGTATTGTTGTAGTTTACATACCATGGCAGAATTTGTAATTTATTTGAAATATAAACATGAGAAAATATGAATTATAACACAAACACCTTTCTTTCACTCATAGTTAGTGGTTGGGTTGTAGTGTAATATTTTGGATGATATGAATAACTAAATAAGTACACAGAAATAAAACACATGAGTTTATATTAAGTGTCTTATGGTTTATAATCAAGTAAGGGATGTCATATACATCTAGAAACATATTAATAGAAAAGAGAAAACATAATGTCTGAGTGTACGGTTTAAAACATGATTAGTTTAACTAACACAGACACACACAGACACACAGACACACAGACACACACTCACACACACACACACACACACACACACACACACACACACACACACACACACACACACACACACACACACACACACACACACACACACACACACACACACACACACACACACACAACTGTGAAACTAGGACGAAGGTTAAAAGAAAGTGGGCTCCACTAGAAGGAGGGGGTCCTCTGCCCCCCCGAAGAAATGGTTGTAAATTGTGAAACTGTCATGAGAAAACTGTATAAAAGCTCAAGCTCAATACAATACTCAGTACAATCTTTAGTAGAGCTGGGGATAGTCTACTCGGGTTGTTTGTTGTTGTTACAATAAAGACAAGAGAGGATCTGAGAGAGAGTGGTTGTCTTTCTGCTTGACCACCCAGAAGAAGCATCCCAGACTGATCGCTTCGACTAAACAGGTCAGGTACATAAACACACATGTACATACACACACATAAACACGGACCACATGAGACACACATCTACATATTTGAAGAAGTTAAAGATCCAAAACCTGGATCCGAAATAAGTCGCTATTTTGATTAACAATTTTATGTATCTATTGAGAACTAATAGAGGTCCTTAATATCAGTGTGGTTCCAACCCCACACGAATGAAAATGATCACTTTGTAATGGAAAGAATCGGAATATGTGTCTTAAATTTCAATTGCGCAGAAGAAGTTAATAAAGAGAATACAAGTTTATAGATATTTGAGTCATAAGCTCATTTATTAAGAAAAAAATGTTACCAGAACCTGGGAAAAGAATTATGTATTTTTCTTTCACACACACACACAAAAGATCTGGTTAAAGATAAGAGATATGGGTGCCTGATACCAAAGAGTTAACTGTGAAACTAGGACGAAGGTTAAAAGAAAGTGGGCTCCACTAGAAGGAGGGGGTCCTCTGCCCCCCTGAAGAAATGGTTGTTAATTGTGAAACTGTCATGAGAAAACTGTATAAAAGCTCAAGCTCAATACAATACTCAGTACAATCTTTAGTAGAGCTGGGGATAGTCTACTCGGGTTGTTTGTTGTTGTTACAATAAAGACAAGAGAGGATCTGAGAGAGAGTGGTTGTCTTTCTGCTTGACCACCCAGAAGAAGCATCCCAGACGCGGAGACCAAAAGCATCAAGGGTGAACAAACCTTTTATTATTTGCTAGATTAGGTTAGGTGTCTGTGAGTGCAGCTTAGAGTAACAGGTAGAAAAAGACTGCTTTAAAAAAAAAAAAAACTCAACTCAAAAGAACATAGATTAAAAGGCTTAAAAAGCCATAAAAGAGTCAGAGTTAGAGGACTTTCTTAGGGCTAATAAAATTGGCGCGCATGTGGAAGCAGTGACGACAGACACACTGGTGCAGTTAAAAAAAGTGTTAAAAGTCATTTCTATCCACTGGATATATGCTAAATATGATGGGTATATGCGTCAGGGAAGAAATTAAAGAGTTATTTCTATCCAGTGGGTACAGTGCCTTGCGAAAGTATTCGGCCCCTTGAACTTTGCCACCTTTTGCCACATTTCAGGCTTCAAACATAAAGATATGAAACTGTAATTTTTTGTGAAGAATCAACAACAAGTGGGACACAATCATGAAGTGGAACGAAATTTATTGGATATTTCAACTTTTTTAACAAATAAAAAATTGAAAAATTGGGTGTGCAAAATTATTCAGCCCCCTCAACTTAATACTTTGTAGCGCCACCTTTTGCTGCGATTACAGCTGTAAGTCGCTTGGGGTATGTCTCTATCAGTTTTGCACATCGAGAGACTTAAATTTTTGCCCATTGCTCCTTGTAAAACAGCTCGAGCTTCGCACCTGTTCCTTTTCAGCAGAAGAAGCTGCAGACGAACAGCAGCAACACGAAAGCGGTAAGACAAACAAATTCAAGCGTTTATTTAAATTTTATCTATTGAGATTGACCAAAAGCAGAAAGGGAGGAGGCTGAGACTGGGTCCAGACGAGAGGAGGATGATTTTTTTTTCTTTCTTCTCCCCATATGACTGATCGCCAGTGACTAAACATTTTATTGGTCATTTTATTGGTACATAAACACATAAACACACATGTATTCATACACACTGTCACAGTGGCTCAGGACTCTGCTCGGTTATCCATAGGCTTATCCATAGGACACCTCAGGGCAAACAGAAAAGTCAATGACAGTCACACCCTAAACTTAACAGGAAGTCCGCCATGTGGGGTGAAAGCGGCCACTAAAATCGCACTTGCGCAGAAAGATGCAAATCATTGTGTTTTAATCTAAATGGCCCCAAATTTGGTGAGTATCATCTAGACACGTGTGCCAACCAAAGTTGGGACTTTGTTGTTGATATCTTATCGGGTATGGGTGTGGCAAGCCTGTAACGAGGTGGCCATTTTTGTGAAAATAAACGTCTCTTAACTCTCAAACGCCTTCTCGGATCGAGTTGGACCCAAAAAGGCGTTTGTGCACATTCATGACCTGAACAAAAAATATGTAAATAAAAGGGTTATCTTTAGAAATGGCTCTCCAGCGCCCCTACAAACTTATAATGGACCCAAGAATTTAGTTTGTCATAGAGACATAAAATTTTGTACACACATCTCTTATGTCATGACGAGCATAAAAGCCAATGACAACCACCCCCTATCTATAAATGTGTTGCCATAGCAACGTCCCAAAAAATGTGAAAAAAGTCAATGGGAAGTGAAATTTTTAGTTTGTTGTAGGCAAATAAAACTTGGTACACACATCCACCATGGGCTTATGAACAAAAAAGCCAATGGGGACCACACCCTGTCACACACAGGAAGGCGGCCATTTTGAATTGAAAATGTGAACCGACTTAAAATACACCTCTTTTTAAAAGTACACAGAAAAAGCTGCTTCATTCCACAGACACCAAACTTGGGCAAAATGAGCTAAACACATGTATGTAAAAGAGACAAGTGTTTTTCTAGACTTTTTTGCTCGAGTTATATTTTTAGGCCCGAGCCGGTGATGACCGGGAGGGCCTATTGTTTTTGCTCGGATTTTTTTTTTTATCTTTCTTCTTCTCCCCATATGATCCTAAATTTGACCCAGTGAACATGAACGAAAAAGTCATTTTTATTGGTCCCAGCCTTCAAGCCCAGCGAAAAATTTATGTATTTGAAGTCCCGAAAAAAATACGAGAAATGACTCAGTGGCGGCCCCTAGAAAAGTCAAAATACATTGGGCCTATGGAAAGTGAAAGTAACTTTTTTCCAACGTAGAAAAATGAAACTTGGTACATCCATAGGACACCTCAGGGCAAACTGAAAAGTCAATGACAGTCACACCCTAAACTGAACAGGAAGTCCGCCATGTGGGGTGAAACGCGCCACTAAAATCGCACTTGCGCAGAAAGATGCAAATCATTGTGTTTTAATTTAAATGGCCCCAAATTTGGTGAGTATCATCTAGACACGTGTGCCAATCAAAGTTGTGACTTTGTTGTTGATATCTTATCGGGTATGGGTGTGGCAAGCCTGTAACGAGGTGGCCATTTTTGTGAAAATAAACGTCTCTTAACTCTCAAACGCCTTCTCGGATCGAGTTGGAACCAAAAAGGCGTTTGTGCACATTCATGACCTGAACACAAAAATATGTAAATAAAAGGGTTATCTTTAGAAATGGCTCTCCAGCGCCCCCTACAAACTTATAATGGGACCCAAGAATTTAGTTTGTCATAGAGACATGAAATTTGGTACACACATCTCTTATGTCATGAAGCATAAAAGCCAATGACAACCACCCCCTATCTATAAATGTGTTGCCATAGCAACGTCCCAAATATGTGGAAAAAGTCAATGGGAAGTGAAATTTTTAGTTTGTTGTAGGCAAATGAAACTTGGTACACACATCCACCATGGGCTCATGAACAAAAAAGCCAATGGGGAGCACACCCTATCACACACGGGAAGGCGGCCATTTTGAATTGAAAATGTGAACCGACTTAAAATACACCTTTTTTAAAAGTACACAGACAATAGCTGCTTCATTCCACAGACACCAAACTTGGGCAAAATGAGCTAAACACATGTATGTAAAATAGAGTTTTTCTAGACTTTTTTGCTCGAGTTATATATTTTTTTATTATAATTCGGTATATATTTTTTTATCATATTTTTTCTGCAAAATGATCCTCAATTTGACCCAGTAAACGTACAACTAAAAGTCATTTTTATTGGTCCCAGACTTCAAGCCCAAAAAATTTATGTATTTGAAGTCCACGAAAAAAAAATACGAAAAATGACTCAGTGGCGACCCCTAGAAAAGTCAAAATACATCGGGCCTATGGAAAGTGAAAGTAACTTTATTCCAATGTAGAAAAATGAAACTTGGTACATCCATAGGACACCTCAGGGCAAACAGAAAAGTTTATTACAGCCATACCGTAAACTCAACAGAAAATCTTCTATGTTGGGTGGAATGCGTGACCACCTAAATTGCACCCTTGTGTCTAAAGGCTTTTCATCTAAACAGCTCCAAATTTGGTGAGTATCATCTAGACAGGTGTGCCAAAAAAAAGTTATCAATTTCTTTTTTGATACATTTGTGGCTGTGGTCGTAATGAGTCTGTGAAGAGGCAACCTTTGGGAAATAAATGCCATTTCCCAATTGCCAGGATCCTTCCTTTAGAGGAGGCCCCTCCAGAGCCACGGCTAGAGTCTTAGAAAACTCCTCAGAATCCTTTTACCGTGAAGTTTACGCTTTAAAGCACGAAATGCACTCCTCCGAGTGCATGTGTCCCCGCGGTCTCAAGGGAGGCGAGGGCCTTTATCGCCGCTTGCGGCTTTAATTGTAAATTGTATTTGTAACTTGTATGAAACTTGAAATTAATATGAATGTAATGTATTTCTCCGAGGAAAATGGACCATTGCCATGGAGACCGAGAGCGAGGTGGAAGTGGGAGTGGCAGACGAGAGGGCACTGAGAGAGAGCAGAAAAGGGAGGAGGCTGAGATGACTGACTGACTAAACTAAACAGGTCAGGTACATAAACACATAAACACACATGTACATACACACTGTCACAGTGGCTCAGGACTCTGCTCGGTTGGCCGCGGCTTCCGCCCCCGGCTCCCCCGCCCCCGGCTCCCCCGCCCCTACAGATTCGCAGAGGGGAAACAGGTGTGCGGGAGCGCCGGCAGAGCGAGACAAGCTGATCCGAGTTGGTAATCAACAGGGGTTAAGAAGCACCGCAGCCTGCTCCTCGATGCCAGATCATAACACTTACTACAGTTAGTAATACGTCTCGCGTTCGAATGACCTGTTGTACTTATGTTTACTTACCTGTTCTTTTGCTCACCTCAGATCCTTCCAGTCCTGCCGTCAGTCCTGTTCCCGTTCCACCTCTGCCTTCTCCTGAACCGTCAAGTCCCGTCGTCAGTCCCGCTCCAGCCCAGCCCCGGCCTTGTCCTGCTGCACCTCGCTATCCACGAAGAACTCGCTATTCCTAAGTTGTTTTTTCAATAAATCTGTTTTTGAGTGATTTTACGTGTGTCTGCGTTTGGGTTATCTGCCGGTCCATAACAGTACGATCTGGCCAGAATGAACCCAGCAGAGCCTCATACTCTTCCGCAAACTGTCGCTGCTCAGACCGCGCTCTTGGAGCAGCATGACGCTACTCTCCAGTCTCTCATGGGCCATATGAAGGAGTTTTCCCGCAACCTATCCGTGCTGAGTGACAAGTTGGCTTCCTTGAACACACCGCCGTCTACCAGCGCTCCGGCCTTCTCCGCGCCGACTACGGAAGCCCCGCCTCCGGAAGCCCCGCCTCCGGTGTACAAAGAAGCGTTTGTACCGCCGCCTGCACCATATAGTGGACACAGTGCTCCTTAGTTTTTGAACAGCAGTCACAGACTTATCAGAGTGAACGTTCAAAGATTGCTTTTTTAATTGGTTGTCTAAGGGGTCAGGCGTTACACTGGGCCTCCACTGTCTGGGAGAAGCAGGAGTCTGTGTGTTTCTCTTACTCCGCATTCATCACAGAGATGAAATTGATTTTTGATCACCCAGTTCGAGGAGGGGAGGCTACTAAGAGACTGTTTTCCATTCGCCAGGGGAATCGCAGTGTGGCAGAATTTGCCATTGAGTTTCGTTCACTCGCCGTGGAGAGCGGTTGGAATGAGGATGCTCTTCACGGGGCTTTTTTGAATGCGATTTCTGATGAACTTAAGGACGAGATGGCGGCGCGGGAGCCACCAACTAGTCTTAACGAACTCATAAAGGGGGCCATTAGGATTGATAACCGCCTCCGGGAGAGTAAGAGGGAGAAGGCCGGCCTGCAGGCGTCGCTGAGATCCTCTACAAATCCATGGTCTGGATCCACAACACATCAGGGTGGCTTTCCCCAGCCTCAACGAGAGAGGACCGGGGGGTGGTGGACGCAGACGGTCGATGGAAGAAGCTCAGCCAGCTCTACTGCAGATCCGCCGGGTCGTCCACTGCAACCAGCCGCACCCGAACCCATGCAACTGGGCCGGACCCATTTGACGGAGGAGGAGAGACATCGTCGGGTCACTACAGGGAGTTGTCTTTATTGCGGGAGGTTAGGACATTTTCGTGCTTCTTGTCCGCTCCGTCCGGGAAAAGGGTGGGCTCGGCAGTAATGGGAGAAGTACTGCTGAGCCAAGTCCGATGCTCATCTCCCAAGCCTGTGCGAATGGAAGGAACTATTATTTTAGCAGATCAGACTCGGACCTTGGATGTCATAATCGATTCCGGAGCCTTTTGGACCGTGGGGTGGCTAAGAGGTTGGGTATCCGGACTTTGCCATTGGCGGTGCCTTTAGAAGTTAAGGCTTTGAACGGAGAGGTTTTGACCCAGATCGGGGAACAGACTATTCCCGTAACCTTCCTTCTGTCGGGTAATCACAAGGAGACTATTAGTTTTTACATTTTTGACTGTGTTCACACTCCAATAGTTTTGGGGTTACCCTGGCTGAAAATACATAACCCTCACATAGACTGGGCCGCATACCAAGTGTTGTCATGGAGTAATTTTTGTCATTTACATTGTCTGCAGTCTGCTTTGCCTCCTATTTCTTCTAGGTCCACCCCGGCACCTGAACCTCCGGATCTGTCCTCGGTTCCGTCTACCTACCATGACTTGTCGACGGTGTTCTGCAAGCATCAGGCCTTGTTGCTTCCACCTCACAGAACAAACGACTGCGCCATCGACCTCCTCCCCGGTGCTCCTCTGCCCAGCAGCCGTCTCTATACCCTCTCGAGGCCGGAGAATGAGGCGATGGAGAAGTACATCCAGGAGTCATTGGCAGCTGGGATAATACAACCCTCGTCCTCTCCGGTAGGTGCAGGGTTTTTTTTTTTGTGGACAAGAAGGACAAGTCCTTGAGACCCTGTATCGATTTTCGGGGTCTGAACAAAATTACTATCAAGAACAAATACCCACTCCCCTTGATCAGTTCCGTTTTCACTCCCCTCTGTGGATCCATGGTTTTCACAAAACTCGATCTCCGCAACGCCTACCACTTGGTGCGTATTAGGGAGGGGGATGAGTGGAAGACCGCTTTTAACACACTCTTAGGACATTTCGAATATCGTGTGATGCCGTTTGGACTCACGAATGCCCCAAAACCAGATCCAAAACCTGGATCCAAAATAAGTCGCTATTTTGATTAACAATTTTATGTATCTATTGAGAACTAATAGAGGTCCTTAATATCAGTGTGGTTCCAACCCCACACGAATGAAAATGATCACTTTGTAATGGAAAGAATTGGAATATGTGTCTTAAATTTCAATTGCGCAGAAGAAGTTAATAAAGAGAATACAAGTTTATAGATATTTGAGCCATAAGCTCATTTATAAAGAAAAAAATGTTACCAGAACCTGGGAAAAGAATTATGTATTTTTCTGGTTTGGTTTGGTCAGTGGCGGACTTAGCAAATTTGGGGCCCTAGGCAACCTTTGAGAAGGGGCCCCTCCCTGCCTCTCCCCTTTTATTAAACCATTATTAAATAATTAAATTTTATTATAATTAATCCTCATTCATTTTATCTTTCCTTGCAATGTCTGTGTTTACCCAACAGATGGCGCACTCCAAAGACAATGACCTTTGTTTGGGTGCGATTCACAATATTAAGTCAATAGATTAACTGGTTAGTGATGAAGCTGTCAGTGGCTTACAGCCATATTGCTTACATTTGACCCCATTTTAATTATGAAATCAGAAACTTGGCTACACTCTGTCGTATATTTTTTCACAGGAAATGGACTGCTCAGATCACATATGAACATCATGGATTACAATGAATTACTCAAAACTGTTAGTTAACAAGTGTAACAATATTGTTTGTTCCCTGTATGCTAAACAACAGCCAAACATTTTTAAAATATAACTGGTTGCTCATATATTGACAATATTAACTACTGTGATTTATTGTGCTCACCTGAATAATTTTAACCGAGCTGATTGTCAGTTTAGTATGACAGAATAAACAGTTTTGCTTATTATTAGGTTGTGATGTTTGGCGGCTTATTTACACCTTAATAATCCTCAATAAATCGTGGTCCGTTAACATCCGGGTATATGTTATGAACACTAGCTAGCTAATCAGCTAGCTAGTGTTCATTACATATACCCGATTCAGAAACTTTATAATTGAAAAAATCGTCCGTCTTTTGTACATTAAGGGTAAACAATCTCTCTTAAACCAGGTTTTAAATGCGTGTGCTCTGTGACTGTGATTATTTAGCACAATACACCTCATTACTGCAAATTGCTCTTCTTTGTCTAGCAGCTGAAGTACATGACGCCGTGAAGAAATGTGTCAGTTTTGGCAACGTGGCAATGTATTTTTCTTTTATCGGCTCTGCTCGGATAACTCCGCTTCATCTTGATTCCCGCTATCTCACTCAAACACAGAATGAGAAGCCTGTCGTGGAATGGAATAGTCCATTGTAGTATTGAGAGGGGGGGGTGCAGTATAGATCAACGACTCTGTAAATGTTTTAGGTGTTTTTTAATTGTAAATTAAATTGTTTCTATAAATATAAAATCATAACAAGAAGTGCAATAGTAGTTGGGAAGGGGCTGCTTGTTGGGGCCCTTGCATGTTCGGGGCCCTAGGCAATTGCCTTACCTTGCCTAATGGTAAGTCCGCCACTGGGTTTGGTTCTGACAAATAATTTGAGACAGTGGATTTAAATCCAATGTAACACAACCACTGTTTGAGATCACGAAGAATGTTCCCACAGTAACACAAGATAACATCACCCTCCCTTTCTTTGCTCACTTTTAGGAGCTAGAGATGTTTTTTTTTAGTTTTTTAGTTTTTTTTAAGAGCTGGAGTTTTAGCTTAAAACCTTTTAATGTTGAAAAATGCTTAGTTAGAAATGTCAGTGACGTCTACGCTCACTTGCTAGCGGGCTGGTTTAGTTTGAATTGTTTGCGTGTGATCTGGAGGCGTATCCTGCTGAATTCAATTACTTGAATCAGACGAGTATTTAAGTGTGAACCAAGTGCGAGTCATCGAGTGAAGACCGAATAGGGTAAAGACCATTGACTCTACCTGCACGCGACTCCACCGAGCAGGGACACACCAACAGAGGACCTGAGTATAACTTTTTTTGTCAAGATCAGCAGATTCTGTAGCCATCTTTAAAAAAAAACGCCTGAAAACACATCTCTTCCATCAACACCTGACTGACAAACACTGAATTCTAATTATTTTCTATTGACTCCTTTTCTTTTTAAATAAATAAATAAATAAATTCTTTCCTATCCTTACCTTTGTATACTGTGCTGGGTTCTAACTGACTGGTTTTTTGTGCACTTGTGCTTTTTGTACCTTGTGTTGTTAAAATTGCTTCCATTGTTTTCCTCACTTGTAAGTCGCTTTAGATAAAAGCGTCTGCTAAATGACTAAATGTAAATGTAGTCGTGGACCGCCGGGCCCAGTTTGAGACTGTTGTAACCCTTCCTTAGCCATACACCCAGTCATAACCAAACGATGGCAAAAGCCGTTAACAAATCAATCAAGTTTTTTGGCAGCTTAGCATCCACAAAATCACTTTTTAAGGGCCGCGCACTGAGTGGCCAAAAACAAGTTTGTTTGGGCACTGTACTCTCTTGTACAGCTTCTCTGGCATGAGCCAGGGGAGCCCCTCTTCCCAGTTCCCATCAAGCCCGGTACAATACGAGCGTAGGAGAGACTTTAAAATCTGGTGGAACCGTTCAAGCACTCCCTGACTCTGATATGCTGTGAATTGATTGTGCCTAATCCCAAGTATTTGAAAAACTTGTGCGAACATGTGAGATGTAAAATTTGACCCACGATCACTTTGGATTACTTTTGGAATTCCAAACACTGATATGAACTGTGACAGCGCTTTTACAACTGCCTTGGTTGTAATGGACCTCAAGGGATATGCAGCAGGATAACGAGTGCTCTGACACATCACAGTGAGTAAATACTTGCAACCAGACTTTGAACTAGGCAACGGACCAACACAGTCAATGACAAGATATTCAAAAGGCTCACTCACCGCTGGGATGGGCTGTAATGGTGCTGGTCTAATGGTCTGATTTGGCTTGCCCAGTTGGCACACATGGCACGTTTTAATATAAGCGCACACATCCTTTTTAGACCGAGGCCAGAAGAAATGTTAAAGAAGATGCAAGTTTTTCACACCAAATGACCAGTCTCATCGTGCGCCACTTTTAGCTCAGCAGAACCAAATTTATTTGGGACTGCGAGTTGAAACACCGCACTATGCGTCCACTCGGCCATGGCCATTCTGCAAAAAATAACCAGTGGCCATACTGTCTTTCTAATTATTTAGGTCCACAACTGTGGGAGTTTTTAGAATAAATTACATTATGGCAGTGTTTCCCAACCTTTTTTGAGCCGCGGCACGCATTTTACACACAGAAAAGTCACAAGGCACACCACCAAACAAAAATGGCACAAAAACTATATTTATTTATGAATTCATATATTTATTTAAATATAATAAAAATCTAGTCTCAATTTACTCAGTTTACTGAAACCTGGGCCTGTTTAGTTAAACACACATTTAATATTCTAACAGGAATTGAAGAAAGACACACAAAAATCTAAGTCTCTCTCTTTTTTTCATCTTTATGGCCGTCATGCTTGAAAAGCCCACCTCACATAGATAGGTTGCGGAGTAAGGGAGCGGAAAAAAAAATAGAAAAGGTAAAAACGTAGTTCTCATTTATCCAGTTGAAGAAAAGAATAGAAAATGTTGTCCTACCAGCTCGCCATCTAATAAAAACAATAAAAAACCTGACCCAAAAATTATTTATAATATATATAATTATTTAAAATAAATCCTTTCAGTCTTTAAGTTACATTCATTCACAAAAAAAAAATTTAATTAAAAAAAAAAAAAAAAATACCATAAAGTTCACTTCATCAGTTCACAATAATTTCCCCTTACCTCCAAAAGCCATAGTTATAACATGGACAATTTAGCATTAGCAACACGTTACCTTACCCATTGAGCTAACAAGCAGTTAGCACAAACAATTTCTCTAAACATGCCAAAAAGAACAGAAATAGCGGCATTAGAAGAGCCGAATTTAAAGTACGATGTAGCACAATCATATATTGTAAACCAATATATCATTCTTTGAATCAAAGCTTTGTATTTTGAAAGTATATCTAACAATTACCTGTTTTCGTAATGATATTTCGTTCAAAAACGGCCATCAAATAAATCATAATTAAGGCCATTTTAAATAAAAAGACGCAGCGGTTAGCAAAAAGACCTTCAACAGAACACATTAACAAGACTAACCGCTGAATTTAAATACTATCTTCCAAAGTTTTGGAAGTATGAAGCCATGTGAGACTCTGAGATCTCGCCGTGTCAATGTTTACTACACGCCGTTCGCTTAAAGGACCAATCAGGTGAAATTTAATAATTTTCCACGGCACACCTGACAATCTCTCACGGCACTAGTGTGCTATGGAACACTGGTTGAAAAACACTGCTTTATGGGCTTATCTTAAATTAGTCAGATATAAACATAATTAGTCAGTTGAAAACATTTGTACAATAATATGTAGTTTCAGTGAGAATTAAAGAGTTTAGGCTGCATTAAATTGTTTTGATATGATCTGCTGTCATCTCTGTGGCTTCTTCTCGGTTGACATGTATAACCAATTAAAACCTGATCTGAGAGGGGAAAAGAGCCAGATGGACCAATGGGAGAATGTGGACTGGTGCAACGCTGGGAACTTTCCATGGAGTATGTGGGGTCGCGACCTACCTCATCATGAGGGTTTTCCAGCAATGCTTTGTGAAATTAGAGGCTTACCTGGTGTTTTGGAGTCTGGAGTGAATGGCGAGGTTTGGAGAAAGCAGAGGAGATACATCGCTCCCGGCATGGAGACAGGACTTGAGAACGTCTGATAGAGACCAACAAACGTCGACCTGGACAGCCGATGGCAGAGCTGTTTCCAGGTTAGCGGCATAGTGGACAAAGAGAGAGAAAGTGACGTGCAGCTGCAAAGCAAGGATGTTGGAAGAGCCAAAGTGTGAGAAAACAGTTGCCTTAGCAATGCGTCATAGCGGTAGAAGACGTCAGTGATGATGATGCTGTGAAAGAAGAGTCTCTTGGACAGCAGGAGAAATTTCTGTATGTGGGTATTATATGTGATTTGGAGATGTAGTAGATTCAAACATGTCTTTGTCAGATCCACTCCGTGTGTCTCAGGGATCCGCTCCACTTTCCTTCTCTCTCCTTCATCTCATCACTGCCACCTGTCCCAAGCACCTGTAACCTATTACCATCAGTGAGGTATTTAAATCTCTCCTGTCCACCTCTTCCCTGCCAGATCGTTCAGCATACTTTGTGTGAATGTTTCCAGCGTTTGTTCCAGCTCTTGTCTCAGCCCTCTCTCCAGCCTTCACTCCAAGTCTCAGGTTTGGACTTCACTCTCAGCCCAGCTTCCTAGCTTGGTTCCAGTCACCGGCTCGGCTCCAGGCTTCGGCGCAGCTCCACGGCTCACTCCAACTCTCGGCCCAGCTCCCCAGCTTGGCCCCAATCACCGACTCGGCTCCAGGCTTCGGCGCAGCTCCACGGCTAACTCCAACTCTCAGCCCAGCTCTCCAGCTTGGTCTTCAGTCACCGGCTCGGCTCCAGGCTTCGGCGCAGCTCCACGGCTCACTCCAACTCTCAGCCCAGCTCTCCAGCTTGGTCTTCAGTCACCGGCTCGGCTTCGGCGCAGCTCCACGGCTCACTCCAACTCTCAGCCCAGCTCTCCAGCTTGGTCTCCAGTCACCGGTTCGGCACCAGGTCTCGGTTCAGCTTCACGGTTCAACTCCAACTCTCAGCCCATCTCTCCAGCTTCCTATCACTATCTGTACTTTAATAAAGTATCACTTACCTTCACTGTATTGTGCGCACTTGAGTCCTCATTCCAGCATTACAGTCTTTTAGATTGGCCATAAGAGGGGACTCGGATAAATAGGAAATGATACTAGTTCTGAGATGTGTGAACTGGGAAAGTGTATTTTTACATTATGAAAGTTTGTACTCATATGATTATATTTTAATTTGAGATAAAATTTTACATTCTTATATTGCATGCTTTAACATTTTAAGTGAAGGTTCGACAAACTGACCATATGTTGTTATGGTAGGATGATGGGAAATGTTCAAGCTACATAAGTATAATTTGGATCTATGTGATAATTTAATGCACATGTATTATGAACTAGTTGTAATATTTAGCAAAAACGTCACTAAGAGGGGATTATAGTGTAATATTTTGGATGATATGTGTTTTATTTCTGTGTACTTATTTAGTTATTCATTTATGCATAAGTTTATATTAATTGTCTTATGGTTTATACTTTTGTATGGTTTATAATCAAGTAACGGATGTTATATTAATACATCTAGAAACATATTAATAGAAAAGAGAAAACATAATGTCAGAGTGTATGGTTTAAACATGGTTAGTTTAATGAACACACACACACACACACACTCGGATCGTTTGTTGTCGTTACAATAAAGACTCTATGGCATTGAACAGGTTGTGTTCATGAGTTGTTGCATTCAATTGTGCTGAAAGCTGAAGGGTCAGAATCAGACACGAAGAGAAGCCATTTATTGTCAAACAATTGTGTTTACTCTTTTTAAATCAAAATGAAAACAGAAACTACCCAAATAACCCTGATCAAAAGTTCAAACCCCCTGTCAAAAGTAAAAAGTTCAAACCCCCCCTGTCAAAAGTCACCCTGACTTTTGACAGGGGGATAGCACCGTCTCCAAGCAGCAGGATATCTCTGTCCTTCACTTTTCTGTCTCCTGTTTGCCTGGTGCTTTTCCACAGATTCATGTCTCTTGTTTTCCATAGTAAAGAGTCACAGTTTTCTGGTTCATTCACATTTACCAAAGTTAATGGTTGGAATCATTTTTCTTCAAAGAAATTAAATTAAATTCAATGGAGTTCATACTGGTAAAATTTAAATACAATTTCTTAAATATTAAAAAAAAATGTTTTCTTGCAATAAACTATTATTACTATTAAGCTATATTTTTTGGAAAACATTTGAATTAGAAACAATTTTAAATTTGGTTTAAAAGTGGTTAAATGTAGTAATATTAAAATTAAACCTGTTAACATTAAAAATGTACAGAGATGTTACTCATTATTAAATAAACTCAATTTAAAATGATTTTGTAAATCCCACTTTTTTTGGCAGCTTATGTATAAAAAGTTTTAGAAATAGCACACATACTAAACCAAAATGTATTTAAATTTTTAATCAAGCACTTTTAAGGACCCATTTTTGTTTTTAAGTACTTTTCAGTCTCTGATTCTGCATGTCTGAAATTCAAGTACTATCAAGAAATGCAGGAACTCTGAAAATATGACAAAACATTTAGTGTCAAATCTGTTTTTATTTTTCAATATGAATTTTTAGAAATAAAATAAAAATATAGAAAGTTTACATATAACTCTCACCAAAAGAACTTGTGTGTGTAGGGGTGTGTGTGTGTGAGAGTGTCTAACCATGTTGCTGTAGAAGGCACTGGTGCGGTGCAGGCTGTGACAGGACAGCTTCTCTTCCTCCTCCTCTGACTCAGCAGTGAGTGTGTTCAGAGACACAGAGCTGCTGTTACAGCTGAGAGAGCGACAGCTACGAGATTTGCTGCTGCAACCGGACTTCAGAGTTACAGAGCAGCCATGTGCCTCATTCTTCTCAGCACTGTACACATCCAGCCTCCGACCTAAACCACAGGGAGAGAAAAAAGATAGAAATAGAAAATAGAGAAAACCTCTCAGCAGAGACCACAGCTAGGGATGGATATATCAGTATTAATATATCTATATTTTAACCCTGGCTTCTAATTTTTAAGTATTGATTCTTTAGTTATAGTTATAATTGATATTTACAATTAATTTAAAGATGGAGTTTGTAACTTTTTCAAAGTTCTGAGAAAGAAAGAGGGCAGAGGCAGGGGAATTTTGAATATACACAGCCCCTGCTCCCTCCCCCTCCTTCTCTGAGTCGCTCTAAGCCATGCCCTCTTCCACACGTGAGTGTAAGGGACGATTAGATTTGGTATCAATCCGATATCAAGTAAATACAGGGCCAGTGTCGCCAATACCGATACCAATACTTCAGGGGTTGACATTAACACCTGCCAACCTGCCAAATGCTTGTAGATTTCAGCTGTGGTGAGTAACACAGTCACTTCCACTAGCAACTTTGGTCGGTGGGAGTTGAAGCCAAGTGTTAATTGGGGGATTTCGGCTCCGTTTGTTGAGACCGGCCCCGCCCACGAGCGCCAAACAACGTTTTGCTTCTTTACTTTTATTACACTACATTTAGATTAGATTAGATTCAACTTTATTGTCATTACACAAGTACAGGTACAAGGCAACAAAATGCAGTTTAGGTCTAACCAGAAGTGCAATAGCAGCAAGTGCAGGATATATACAATGGTTGCATACGTGCAGGATATGGAGATGTACAGGATTTACCGGTAATATGTACAATGAATATAAATATACAGATGGTTATTACTATAACAGGTGAGTGTGTGCCATAAATATAATTACAGGTGTCTCTTCTATAAACAGCATTTACAGGTGAATATGTACTCTAAATGTAAATGTAATATACAGATGTCTCCAACTATAAACAGAATTTTACAGGTAGATGTACACAATTGTATGTTAGCTTAAGGTAAGCAGTAGATTTAAGGTAGTGCAATGAGCATGGACAGTGCAAATAAGTATGATGCGAAATGTAAACAGCTGGTACTGTATGAACAGTTGGTAGCTAAGGTGCAGTAGTGCAAGGGTAGTGGGATGGTGGGGATGAGAGGAGAGTCTGTGAGGGGAGTGGGATGGTGGGGGATGAGAGGAGAGTCTATGAGTGTAGTGGGATGGTGGGGATGAGAGGAGAGTCTGTGAGGGGAGTGGGATGGTGGGGGTAGAAGAGTCTATGAGGGTAGTGGGATGGTGGGGGTGGGAGGAGAGTCTGTGAGGGGAGTGGGATGGTGGGGGTAGAAGAGTCTATGAGGGTAGTGGGATGGTGGGGGTGGGAGGAGAATCTGTGAGGAGTGGGATGGTGGGGGTAGGAGAGTCTATGAGGGTAGTGGGATGGTGGGGATGGGAGGAGAGTCTGTGAGGGGAGTGGGATGGTGGGGGTGAGAAGAGTCTGTGAGGGAGTGGGATGGTGGGGATGAGAGGAGAGTCTGTGAGGGAGTGGGATGGTGGGGGTAGAAGAGTCTATGAGGGTAGTGGGATGGTGGGGATGAGAGGAGAGTCTGTGAGGGGAGTGGGATGGTGGGGGTAGAAGAGTCTATGAGGGTAGTGGGATGGTGGGGGATGAGAGGAGAGTCTGTGAGGGGAGTGGCATGGTGGGGGCAGAAGAGTCTATGAGGGTAGTGGGATGGTGGGGATGAGAGGAGAGTCTGTGAGGGAGTGGGATGGTGGGGGTAGAAGAGTCTATAAGGGTAGTGGGATGGTGGGGATGAGAGGAGAGTCTGTGAGGGAGTGGGATGGTGGGGGTAGAAGAGTCTATGAGGGTAGTGGGATGGTGGGGGTGGGAGGAGAGTCTGTGAGGAGTGGGATGGTGGGGGCTAGAAGAGTCTATGAGGGAGTGGGATGGTGGGGAGGTAGAAGAGTCTATGAGGGTAGTGGGATGGTGGGGGTGAGAGGAGAGTCTGTGAGGGGAGTGGCATGGTGGGGATGAGAGAGAGTCTATGAGAGGAGGGGATGGTGGGGGTAGTGGGATGGTGGGGGTGAGAGGAGAGTCTGTGAGGGGAGTGGGCTGGTGGGGGAGGTAGAAGAGTCTATGAGGGTAGTGGGATGGTGGGGGTGAGAGGAGAGTCTGTGAGGGGAGTGGCATGGTGGGGGTGAGAGAGGAGTCTATGAGAGGAGTGGGGTCAGCAAGGGTTAGAGTTCAGTAAAGAGACAGCTCTGGGAAGAAACTGTTCTTTAGTCTGCTGGTTCTAGTCCGGAGGCACCTGAAACGCCTGCCGGAGGAGGAGGGAGAACAGTCTGTGGGCTGGGTGAGAGGAGTCTTTAAGGATGCTGCGAGCTCGACGCAGACAGCGTTTCCTCTGGATGCTCTCGATGGCAGGAAGTGGAGTCCCTGTGATGTTGGGCAGTTTTCACCACCCGCTGCAATGCCTTGCGCTCATGACAGAGTAGCACCCATACCATACTGTGACACAGTTCGTCAGGATGCTTTCTATTGCGCAGCGGTAGAAGTTCACCAGGATGGCCGAGGAGAGCTGGTTCTTCCTCAGTGTCCTCAGGAAGAAGAGGCGCTGGTGAGCCTTCTTGACCAGGCTGGAGGTGTTGGTTGTCGAGGTCATGTCAGCCGAGATGTGGGTCCCCAGGAACTTGAAGCTGGAGACACGCTCAACGTCCATTCCATTGATGTGGATGGTGTCGTGTGTGCCTCTTGACTCTTTCCTGAAGTCCACGATGAGCTCCTTCGTTTTGGTGGTGTTGAGGAGCAGGTTATTTTCGTTGCACCATGTGGACAGGTGCTGGATCTCTTCCCTGTAGGCAGTCTCATCGTTGTTGCTGATGAGACCAATCACTGTAGTGTCGTCTGTAAACTTGACGATGGCATTAGATCCAAACACAGGCTTGCAGTCGAAGGTGAAGAGGGAGTAGAGAAATGGGCTTAGCACACAGCCCTGTGGTTACACCATTTAAACAGACTGTGTAAATAAGTTTAAAAGTGCTGCACAGACGCAGCGCCACAGTCCCTTTTACCACAGCCAAGCAGCTCCAGAGGAAATGCGCGCTTACGAGAAGCTGCGCACTCACGCCAGTGGGGTCACAGTGCTGTGGAGGTGGAAGACAAAGTAATGCCATATATTCAGCTGTTTTATTGCCATTTTCAAAAGTCCCTCCCTCCTCTGCAATGCCTTTAATGACAAAAACTATTGTCTATCAGTAAAGTTTAATCAGCAGAGTATCACAGACTGCTGCTGTAAACCTACTCTTATAAGTGGATAACAATTTACAATTCTCTTTATTGAGTTTTTTTTACAAATGACCCTAAGTGGATAACAATTTACAATTCTCTTTATTGAGTTTTTTTTTACAAATGACCCTTTATGTCTTTCATTAAGGCTGAGTGAGCAGGGGGCATTTTTTGTTTCCAACACAAGAGAATCAATCTCCGTGCTAACAAGGTCACAAAACAAACCATGCTGTTTTGGGTGTCCGAAAGTTGTACATTGATAGGTTTCACACCAAAAAGATCCCAAATTGGTTTTGGCTTAAGCTGTTTTTTCAAAATCTTGGAACGGGTCTGAAATATAGTGTTGCAAAAGGTCGTAATGTGAGGACAATTCCAAAACATATGTGCAAGAGAGGCGTGCCCTTGTGAACATCTATCACAAGAAGGACTAATGGAAGGAAACATCTTTGACAACTTTAATTTGGATAAATGCAATCTGTGAAGCACCTTGAACTGCAAAAGACCATGTCTAATACAAACAGAGGTAGAATGAACATTTCTTTGGGCGTTTGACCATTGATTGTCTGTAATAGACACCCCTAGGTCATCCTGCCAGGCTCTTTTCAAATGGTCCAATGTAGGTGTTGTTTCTTCCTGTGATAGCACATTGTGGATTTTAGCAATTAGCCCTCTTTGGATTAGACAAAAACATTGTTTCCATTGTAGAATTTGGGGGCTGATTAGGGAAAGACGGAAATAAGCACTTAACAAAACTTCGGATCTGTAGGTATTTAGAAAATCTTAATTTTCCAAACTGTATTTGCTCTGTAAATGTTTGAATGTGGGAAATATATTTTCAATAAATAAATCTTTTAGACATCAAATACCTTTATATTCCCACTGAAGAAATGTCACATTTAAGACTGATGGAGGAAATGTATGATTATTAGTCAATGGACTTAAAGCTGACGCGTCCCTCCATCCGTAATGCATCCTAATCTGGGACCAGATTTTAACTGAATAAGAAACTACTGGGTTCTCAAGTTTCTGTTTTGAAATAGGCAAAGCTGAATAAAGTACCGTATTTTTCGGACTATAAGTCGCACCTGAGTATAAGTCGCATCAGTCCAAAAATACATCATGACGAGGAAAAAACCATATATAAGTCGCACCGGACTATAAGTCGCATTCATTTAGAACCAAGAGAAAACATTACCGTCTACAGCCGCTCAGTGCTCCTGTAGTCTACCACTGAAAACAACTGAAAACTGTTAACTGAAATATTAACTTCATTTATTTAAAATCCAAGACCAAGAACAGATATTGGTAATCTGGCAAGTCTGGCAAGGCAAGTTATTCAGCTAATGGTACACAATAGTACACAGAACAACAGGCTGAATATGTATGTTAACGTAACACATTAACAGTTAGCTACATATTAGCATAGCACTCACTCCAAACTTTCTTTCTGCTGCTCGATTACCGCTGGCTGTATATTTTACTATCTGCAGTTTGTAATCTGCAGAATAGGATTTTCTTTTGGTGGCATTTTGTTTGCATTCAGTCTTTCTCAGTTGTCTTTAAGTTAATATTTCAGTTAACAGTTTTCAGTGGTAGGCTACAGGAGCACTGAGCAGCATAGAGCGCCCTCTCGTGGCTGTAGACGGTAATGTTTTCTATTGGTTCATTTCTCTTGGTTCATTTCTCTCGGTTCATTTTTATCGGTTCATGTCAAATAAATTGATAAATAAGTCGCACCTGACTATAAGTCGCAGGACCAGCCAAACTATGAAAAAAAGTGCGACTTATAGTCCGGAAAATACGGTAATGCTTTTGAGGAGGATAACAGCTTTCACTCTCCATCCTATTCCAATCAGCCCCCTGAGTGGACAACCAAAACGACATTGAGCGGATATTACATGACCAGTAGTAACGTCGGAAACAGGGTAATCCCATTCCTCCCTGGCAAGTTGGTCTTTGCAAGAACATTTTTTTGATTCTAGGAGTTTTTCCATTACATATAAAATATGACATGAGGGAATCTAGTTTACTAAAAAAGTCTTTGGCTATCCAAATAGGAATACATTGGAAGAAGAACAAAAACTTAGGCAGAACGTTCATTCTAATAATATTTATTCGACCTGCTAGTGAAAGTGGTAGATTTTTCCATGAATCTATATCCTTTTTCGTTTGCTCAAATTATTTCAAAAAGTTGTGCTTAAAGAGGCCGTTATATTCCTGCGTGATATTTATCCCAAGATATTTAAATTCAGTTGAGATTGTAAAAGGAAAGATATTAAACACATTAGTATTCATACGGACTTTAGAATTAATTGGAAATAAGACACTTTTTGATAAGTTCAATTTGTAACCTGATACTGCTCCAAAATCTTTCAAGATTTCCATTATCACAGGAACAGATTTAACAGGGTTTAAAATGTATAGTAACAGATCGTCCGCGTACAAAGAAACTGTATGTTCCATTTTTCCCCTTTTAATCCCAATGAACTCCTCCGTTGCCTGTAATAAAAGAGCCAAGGTTTCTATTGTAAAAAGTAATGGCGAGAGCGGGCAGCCCTGTCTCGTCGAGCGGCTGAGAGGGAAATAACTTGAATGCATTATTGTTAGTCTGCACTGAAGCATGAGGTTGGGCATATAATAATTTTACCAAAGATATCATTTTTGGGCCAAATCCGAACTTTGACAGGGTCGAAAAGAGAGAATCCCATTCGACCCTGTCAAAAGCCTTTTCCGCATCCAAGGAAAGTAAAATTTCAGGGTGTAGATTTTTTTTTTTATCCTGAGTGTGAATTATATTTAGTAATCTTCTAATATTAAAAAAACAACTGTCTGTTTTTGATAAACCCAGTTTGGTCCTGTGAAATGATTGTCGGTAAGATTGTTTCCAGCCGTGTAGCTACAATTTTTGCAAGTATTTTATTGTCCACGTTGAGTAGGCTCACCGGTCTATAAGACGCGGGGTCTAAGGGATCCTTGTCTTTTTTGTGAATAAGAGAAATGCTTGCATGGTAAAATGTTGGAGGTAGAGAGCCCCTATGTAAGGCTTCATTGAATATATCTAACAGCAATATTGAGATCTGCTCTTTAAAGGCTTTGTAAAATTCTGAAGTGAAGCCGTCTGGACCAGGCGCTTTAGAATTTTGCATACTTTTTATAGCTTGTTCAATTTCTTGCTTTTTTTATGGGTTTTTCCAGTTGTTCTAGATTTTCTAACAACTAATTGTTGGAATAGACATTTTATCAAAAAACATATCTATGAGTGTGGGGTTTTTCTTAAATTCTGAAGTATATAGTTTTTAGTAGAAACATTTAAATGTATCATTTATCCCCTGTAGGTCTTTTGTAACTTGGCCTGAATCTGTGCGGATTTCCGTAATCATCCTTGATGCAGTTTGTTTTTTAATTTGTTGAGCCAAAATCTTACCCATTCTTTCCCCTTGTTCATAATATCTATGCCTTGCTTTGGTCAACATTTTAACGGTTCTTGGAGTGTATACTAATTCCAGTTCTGTCTGCAAAGCCAGCTTTTTCTTATGTAGAATTACTGAGGGACTAGATGAATGTTGTCTATCCGTTTCTGTTATTTCTTTTTTTAGTTGAGTTTCTTTTTCCCTTTGTTGCTTGTTTTTCAGGCTTTTCCATGAGATAACCTGGCCTCTAATGAATGCCTTTAGCGCTTCCCAGAGGGTGGACTTTGTGACATCTGGAGTGTCATTAAATGATAAATACAAATTTGTGTTTTTTTTATTTCTTCTATTCCTTCTTTGCTCTATAGTATGCTGTTATCAAACATCCAGATTTTTGATGTTTAATTATATCCGAAAGTTAAATGCAGAGTTAGAGGACTATGATCTGACAACATTAATGTATTCTGGTATAAGTCTGATGAACTGGGGAATAATAATAATATTGCCGTGTATTGGGGTCCAGGGTTCTCCATGGATCTATTATTTTATAAGTATTCATGAATTTCTTAACACTTTTCGGCATTTTAGTCACAGTAACTGGTCTCCGTGACAACCTAACCAGGTCAGAATCAAGTACTAAATTAAAATCTCCCCCAATTATCAGTTGATGAGAGTCCATGTCAGGTATTTTTAACAACAATGAGTTTATAAATTGTTTGTCATCAACGTTGGGCGCATATATATTTACTAATATGATCAAATTATCATAAAGTTTACCAGTGACAATGATGAATCTGCCTTGAGAGTCTGGTATTATCTTTGAAGCGATAAACGGTATTGTTTTTTTTTATTAATATTGCTGTACCCCTACTCTTTGCACCGAAGTTAGAATGAAATATCTGTCCAATCCATTTATTGCGTAATCTGTTGTGATCTTGATTTTTCAAGTGCGTTTCTTGTAGAAAGCAAATATTCATATCTAGTTTTTTCAAATGTGCTAAAATATTACACCGTTTTATGGTTCCATTAAGCCCTTTGCAATTCCAAGTCACAAATTTGAGTTGTGCGGAATTGTTTTAGTCAACATCGTGTTAACCTTGGTCATCTTTAATTAATGCATGGCAGTGAAAACTATTTTGTGTGACATCCTCTGAAGTAGAACAAAGACTGAACATAAGAACTTTTTCAACATCCTGTCACAGGCCGGCTCATAGCCTGTGGCAAATAATGAGGGGACACAAACAACAAGGGTAGGCCAATCAAAAAGTATTTATTAATTAAACTCAAATCAATAACTTTAACAAAGAAAAGGCATGGGGTGTGAGTATGTCTGAATCAGTGGTGTAGGTAGGGTGCCTGGATGTGTGAATCTGTATGTGTAACATGGACTGAGTGCAAACCTAAAAAGAACAACAACATAATAACTAACCAAACCATACCTGGTGTAGCTGAGAGAGAGACACAGCCCAGTAGCTGGTGGTTTAAATACCTGAGCCCAGGTGGCTCCAATTACTCACGACCCTCCTCTGCCAACAGGAGGAACCGCCCCTGCCAGGCAGAGGAGGGGCCGTGACAATCCCTAAACTAAACGTGCTAGGGTAAAAAAAAAAAAAAAAAGATCTTCATTAAGATCCCTACCTTCCTAATCCCTAAGTCCGTGGACACTTGACTTTCATTTACATTTACATTTATTCATTTAGCTGACGCTTTTATCCAAAGCAACTTACATTGTTCTAATGTAATTACCAGTGTAACAGCCAGTGGAGGCAAGGTGGGTTAAGTGTCTTGCCCAAGGACACAACGACAGTATGAACTATGGGGAGAGCGGGAATAGAACCGCCTACCTTCCGGTCGAAGGACGCAGTAGCTCAGTGGTAGAGCGGTCACTTAACTTACTCAATTAACTCCTAAAGTTGTATACTATATACTCCTGGGTCAGATCTCTTGTATAATAACAATAAAATACAGTAAAATAAATATACATGTGCATATACCTACATAAATCCCCCACGCATTCACACACACCCACACCTTTTCTTTCTATCAACCTTACTCCAATATCCTCTAAATTAAACATCTGTTACAGGCAAAAGAGAATTGTCTTTTAGTATGTTTTTCTTGGTGGCATCCCAATTGTCTGTTGAAAGGAATACTCAAATACCTTTAATCCTCTACTCCCTGTGCAGTTGTTGAGGCCTGGGTTTTGATAAAGTTTTCAGCTGCCCTTGGGTCCGTGAACGAATGTTTGGTGTTGCCCATCGTTATGATCAACTTGCCGGGTAGTACAGACTGTAGGGTATTCTAGCATTGCGTAGTTTCACCTTAACCGGGTTGAAAGAAGCTCGCAGCTTGCTGACCTCTGAACTCATATCCGGAAAAATATGTATAGGTGATCCTTTGTAAAATAGGTTGCCTTTGCTCCTGGATAGTTGCAGAATCTTCTCCCTGTCGGTGTAGTAATGTAGTAACCTCTGCTCGGGGTTTAGGGTTCTATGAGCTCGATCTATCAGGATTGGTGATTCAAAGTTTTCTTCACCGAGCACTTCTGGAAAAAAAAACTCTGCTATGAAGCGGCTTGGGTTCCCACCCTCCATCTCTTCGTTGATTCCCACCACGCGTAGGTTTTGCCTGCGACTTCTGTTCTCCAGGTCCATGTATTTTTCCTGCAGTTTATTGTAGTCCTTCTGTAAGGTTGTGTGTGCTTTGTCCATGGCGGTTATTTTATCCAAAACATCGCAGAGAGATCTTTCCATCTCTCTCTGTGTGTCTGCCGTTTCAGTGTGGGCTTTGTGCAATATTTCTATTTTCTGTAAAAGTTTGTTTCGGAGCTTGTTGATGTCCGCTATAGCTTCCTCCCGCAGCGATGTGATGTCTTTGCGTATATCTTGATGCATAATCTCGATTTCCACTTTAATATCATTCTTTAAATTTTTGCGGTAAGCACGTAGTTCATTTCGGAATATTCCCACAGAGAAAGGCGTTTCTACTTCCGCCATCACGCCTCCATCTTGTGAGCAGGCCATATCTTCATTATCGGGAGCAGTGTTAGCCGGGGCTTTGTCAGCCTGTGTTGCAATAGCATTCGCAGTGCCGGTTGAGGCCTTGTTAGCAGAGTCGTTAGCCGGAGCAGTGCCAACCGGTGCGGGTGTGGCTTGTAGAGTTTTTTGTGTGTATTTCCGAGTGCCCTTCATATCAAATTATTTTTATAGGTAAATTACTGACAAAGGGCGATGTTCGTTGACCCAGGATATTTAAATTGTTAAAACTTTTGCGGTGGTTAAAACTACCAATTGATAGTGTTGTACATTTAATATCTTGAAAATTTAGCCTAAATTAATTTAACTAGTTACTAACACAGGCCATAGATTTAATCATATACAAAATCAACAACTTAAATTTTGGTCAGTTAAAAATGCTTGGTGGTTGGTGATAAATCTGAATGAATTTTCATGACCTTTAAGTGTTTTTGTGATTTGCCTTTTGAATTATTAATCAGTTAAAATCCAGTACAGAATTTGGGCAAAGTTTATAAATAAATTGAAAATACTTTACAATCATATGTTCAGAAACATCACAAAATTATCACTTGAGAATAAGTGTGAAAAATGTTTGAAGTGTTCAGAAACTACCTCTCCCTTCATTGGACAAATATAAAAATTTTCTCTCTGCCAGATCGCACCAGAGCGGAAACTGTCCATGCACAACATATGAATTTCCAAAGTAATACAAATATATACCAAGACATTTTCCCCATTCAGTTTTGAGCGGGGATGCTGACCATGGCCTGCTACCCCTGGCCACACAGGCAGGGGGGGGGGCCGTCCCCCTTCCATGGCCTCTGAACCTAGGGGGTTCTAGCTCTGACAGCAACCTACCCCCAGCCACCCACACAACTCCACCAGGGCACCCTCCTGAGAGGGTAGGGCAGCCCTTTCGGGAGGGGTTCCGCACATCCCGAACCTCCAGATGGGTTTGGGATGGCGGGTGGGCCGATGCATCTTCCTGTTCAGGGCATGGTGCGCCCTCTATCGCACTTCTTGGAGGCGTGGAAACGCCTTCTCGGCCCTCTATCGCCCTGGCTAGACAGGACAATGAGGAGGGGCTATGCCCTGCAGTTTGCCCGTCTACCCCCTCCCTTCTGTGGTGTCCTTCGCACACAGCTCCCATCTCGGGCAGCGGCCATGACCCTCCAAGAGGAGGTCTCTTCAACCCTACATTGTGGCGCAATTTCGGAGCTGGACTGAAGGGAGGCGGAGATAGAGTTTTACTCCCCCTATTTCTTGGTCCCAAAGAGAAACAGGGGAGTTTTATGATTATAAAATTATATATTAATATTAAATTATGTAGACAATGTCTAGTTTATAAAGAGTGCAGAGCCATTATGAACAGTAAAAATTAGTACTTGTAGTAGTTGATATAGTGTGGCTGTTTCAATTAAGTGTTTGGTTCTGAAGATGAAGTATAAAACAGAGATCCTGAGGTATGGAAGACATGATCTTTATTTTCAGGAGCTGCAGGTGAAGCTGGTCCAGGTTCTTCTTTGTCACAGTCACAGTTTTGGCACAGGTCTAATCTTCATGTAACGGCTCCACAGTGGTTTACAGGACGTCCTGCTCTTCCTCAAAGACCACACAGAGACAGGGACATAAACAATAGTCATTAATGTTCAGCCATTAAAACAGAGAAATACATGTTACCAGAGAAATACAAGTTACCAGACTTTGAGATTATACATGTGTGACTAAATACTTGAATGTTTCTTAATGTAAACACTATCAGTTATTCAGGTGACACTAAAAGAAATAGACATCAAAAGTGGATCTGAGAGTAGTCTGAAGCTTCATCTGTGTTCAGAGCCCACTGTCTTGTTTTTTTAAACCAGTTTATGTGTAAAATGACAGATCTTTCTAAATGCTGCACGTTTGCTATAGGCTTCTGGCTTTACCACTGTATGATCTAAAAGATCATGTATAGCATTATAAATCTATTATTTTAATATATCTGCGTGTTATCTGATTAAATATTACTATTTTATTATTAAAAGATAGTAATGAGGCTTTAATTTAGTGTAAAAATGTGCCTCCCTCAAATACTTAAGCCTTAATTCAAGACTCGCAACTGAAGGGCAGATATGAAGAATATAATGATATATTTGACAAAACAGTTTCATTTTGAACAGAACTGGACAGGTTAAAAATGTGCTCATGCTTAAAATAATGAAAAATTATCATAAAAAAGCTCTAATATTGATAATAATGATCTGACATTAACAGCAGGAACTGAAACAAAGTTTGTTTTAAAGATTTGCAGACTTACCTCTGGCTGAGAGACGAGAGGAGACGTGAGTGGAGAGGCCTCGGCAGATGTTAACAGCAGCCGTTAGCATGACATTAGCCTTTAGCGTTACCTTGTTCAGCTCGGGCTCTGAGATGAAGGCCGTGTTTATTGAATGGCGCATTTGAAAAGCCCGCCCTGGAGCAGTTCAGATACTAACCTATCTGCCCATTTTACTAATATCTTCTTACGCAGGAGTCAAAAAAGCCCGGTGGTAACCGCCATCTTATTACCCTGTGGTAGGCCAATATCGGTCAATTGAAGAGCAATGGGCGGAAGATATCCATTATTTTTACAATCATTGCCAACTGGCTGTGTTCGAATCAACACACTAATCACTATATAGTGCACTATATGGTGATTTCACCATTTTGTAGTGGTGTCCGAATGTCTAGTGACTGAAATGTAGTACACTTAAAATTTCCCACAATGCATTAGTAAAAGTAGTGACCAAGCCTCTCCCATGGAACCTTTAAAATGGTCCTCATGTAAGGGCGCCGCCATATGCTATCAAAAAACTATTGTTTTACGATGGAGTAAAAGCCGAAAAGGCCAGATGTTACTGCCATTTTATTGCCCTGTCGTAATGACAATATTGGTGAATAGGGGACCAATGGGCGGATTACATCCATATTTATTTACAATCTATGGTAGTGACCAGCAATGGTCGCTAGACCATAATGCTTTGCGAATTGAATCAGAGGAGAGCAGCGCGAACGTGACAAGTCTTTAAACTTGACACAACAGGTTTAAAATGGTACGAGTTAGAGGCACAAGTTTGACTTTCTGTGGAAAGGTAATTTATCATAAATTGTTATCAATAAACCATAACGAAGGTAGAATCACTAGCATTATCTTACCTGAAGTCATACATACGGACACATAAGAGATTCCCTCTTGAAGCATAAAAGAGTTGCAATAATCCAGTCAGTTTCGTTTATTGAACAAGAGTTGTTGAATAAAACACAAACTTATTCATATTGATACTTATATCACTAAAGTGTTGTTTGTTTTCTTTATAAATAAGTCTATTATCAGCTGAGTTTTTTTTAACATGTACGCCATAGTCACATGACTAATAGCGACAGAAAAACAGCTGTGTAGTGTCTGAAACAAGCCTCTCCCATGGAACCTCTTAAATGGTCCTCGTGTAAGGACGCCGCCATACTGCAATTTTACAGCGAAATACAGCAATATACCGCCATCCACCAGAGGGCAGGCTCCAAAAGCAGAAATATAAGGAGAAACCCAATGGCAACTTTACAAGAGTAAAACTCATGTTTACAGCCTGGTACAAAAGATGGCTCTGGTCTCTAGAGCTAAGTTTTTACTACGTCACAACTCAGTATGTCCGTTAATGCTATCTGAAAACTATTGTTTTACTATGCAGTAAAAGCCGAAAAGCCCCGATTTAACCGCCATTTTATTGCCCTGTCGTAATGACAATATTGGTGAATAGGAGACCAATGGGCGGATTACATCCATGTCTTACAGTCTATGGTCCGAAACCGTTCATTAATTGAGTGCACTATAGTCCTGTATAAGGCACGGGAGCTGTGTGTGTGTGTGTATGGTGAACAGGTGGAAGGAAAATTTGTTTACAGTAACAAGTTACAGATTTAAATGAGAACCACAATTATACAAATATGATTGTATAGAAAGAAAATGCATTTAATTAATTGTACAAAATTAATTAATTATAAATTACCAGCCAGGATTGAAATGTTGATATTTTGGTATTTATACGCCCATCCCTAGTTTTAATTATTTTAAACATTTGTTACAATTTTCCTGATTTGGAAAAGTTACAAACTCCTACATGGCTTTTCTTTCTCTACAATCATGTACAATCGTGTGGCGGTGCGAGCAGAATCCAATATACACAGAGCAAGCTCAAGGACCTACGCTTTACGGGTTATGGCAAACTTACACCAGAATACCTCAGTGCATTCTGCAGAAGAGAGGAGCAAGTAATTAGAGAAAGAGAAAGAAAAGAGGCTCCAGAGGAGGGGTATGCAACAGGTTGAGAAAATGAGGTAGCAGATTAAAACCATATTCATGTGGACTAAGGAAGCAGTAGAGGAATTGAGAGAATGCATTGAAGTCACAGATTAAGATGTCTTATTTGACAGTTTCAATTACAACATAGAAATTCTCACAGATTGAATCACTTCTTACCTGCAGTTCTGTGTAGAGTCTGTTTTTACAACAAAAACTGTCTGGGTGTTCTCAAATAAACCATGGATAACAGAAAAATCTAAAACAAATACTTGTTCATAAGAAACATGCATTTCTAAAAGGACATTTGCATGAAGTTAAATTCTGGAACAGGGAATTACAATGCAAAATAAAAACTAAGAAACGCAACTATAGAAAAAAGATGGAGGAACAGTTCTGTAGTGGCAATGTCAGAGAGGCCTGAAAAAGTCTCAATCTGATAATGGGACACACACACAAAAGAAACTGGATATACACCAGACCAATGCCCTCTCATTTGCCAATGAACTAAACATCTTTTTTGGATGCTTTGATCAACAACAGAAACCTACAGTATTGCCCTTCGTGAGTAAAGAAATAACACCTCCACACTAAACACCAGATTACAACAAACGATGTGGTGGCTGTTCTCCATAGGGACAATCCAAACAAAGCAAAAGGGCCAGAGGGACTTGAAGGAAGGATTCTAAAAGTATGTGCAGAACAGGTAGGCTAGGTGAAGTAATAACTAGACATTTCCAGTTGCTTCTGGACACACAATCTGTTCCAAAAATGTGGAAAAGGGGAGGGGTGGAGGATGCCAGCTTGACTCTAATTTAAAACAGAAACTGAACACCTGGACAACTCAAAGTCCGGTGTATAGATTTTATTCATGATCTTTTCCTGCGCATTCAATACTGTAAATATAGACATGCTGTTATTATGTCTTTTCACCCTCAAGATAAACCCAGTCAATATTTACTGGCTAAAAGAGTTTTTATGTAAGAGAGTAGGGTTAAACAGTTTTTTATCTGACAGCCTTTTCATAAACACGGGAGTTTCCCAAGGCTGCATTTTATCTCCTATACTATTTTCCATATATACAAATGAAATAAGATGTGACACAAGAAATTTTACATTAATTAAATATGCAGATGTAATGGCCCAAGTTGCATGTCTCACAAATACTCAATCAGTGACTGAATATGTAAATTTTGTGCCTGAACTCAATAAACGTAATTTACTGTTGAACACTGCCAAAACAAAAGAATTGTGCCTGAATTGCAACAGAAACATTAACTCATTATCAGACGGTTTTTAAACCACTTACACTAAATGGCCAGGAGGTGGAGCAGGTCACCACCTTTAAATACTTGTGTTTTTACTTTTACTCATCATGTGGATTACAATTATAAAAAAGCACACCAAAGACTTTTTATTGCCTAAATTAAGAAGTTCTCTACTGAGAGTATATCAAACCTTGATTGAGAGTATACTGACATTTATTATTGTTTCCTGGTTTGGCCATCTAAGTGTTAAAAACAGATCAAAACTGTCTAGATTAGTCAAACAAAAGTAGGAAACTCATTGGAAGTATGCTACCTCCACTGTCTCAGAAGCACAGGAAAGCACTTTGACTATATATATTAACTATAGCCATCCTCTCTCACCACTTTCAGCTTCTTCCTTCAGTACGAAGGTACAGACTTCCACATGTTTACAAAAGCATCAATAAAAGGTCCTTTGTCCCACTTGCAAGCTCAACCAATCAAAATAATTGTTGTGTGTGTGTGGTAAGAATATGTGAACCTTGCAAGCTAAAGACAAATCTCTGCCCTTGGGAGACAATAAAGTTTATTCAATTAAATTCAAATTTGTGGCTCTCATTTTAATCTGTAACTTATTACGGTAAATACAAACTACTTTCCCTTCCACCTGTTCATCATAGACACACATAAATCTTCCGGGCAATTCCAGGGCCCCTGTACTCTGAAGCTGTATTATGAGGTTAGAGGTAAGTTCAGGTTTAACCCTGGGTTTTCAGTATCACAAAGCTGGTTCAATTTCTCTCCTCCTTTAACTTGCACTGAACGGCTAACCTGCTCTGGAGCTGGATAAGCTGCATATAGACAATAGAAACAGGGGTCACTGACCAATCAGCAACAAACTGCCACTGCCAGCTTTGCTACGATCGAGAGAAACATTGTATATGTCCTAAAACTATTTTTAGCCATTATTGTCTAATCAGGATTGGCAGCCGATCAGAACACATGTACAAGAATTTCCCTTTTAGGATTAATAAAGTTAAATTGAACTGATTATTTAACACCGGCATGTGGCCCTTGTTCCTTATCTTGTAAGCTAATTTTGTCATCTCACCATTCTCCTCATGAGGATACTCCACTCCATAGATGCTGCAGCGACGGAAGACCATCTTGTTCTCAGTCAGAGTTCCAGTTTTATCCGAGAACACATACTGAACCTGCCCAAGATCCTCAGTGATGTTTAGAGCACGGCATTGGATTCTGGAGTCTGCATGCCTGTTGTACAGGTCCAAGTCATTGTGGATAAAGTAGATCTGTCCCAGTTTGACAATTTCAATAGAAACATACAGGGAGATGGGAATGAGAACCTGTTGGAGAGTGGGACATGATGTGTTTAAGTTGGGTTTGAGTAAAACAAAATAAATTAGTAAACAATAACAGTTAATGTACAGTTGTGCCCATAAGTTTACAAACCCTGGCAGAATTCTAGCAGAAAACTTTTCTTCGACTCATTGTCAAACAACTGTGTTTACTCTTTTTAAATCATAATGACAACGGAAACTACCCAAATTACCCTGATCAAAAGTTCATACCCATACCTTGGGGACATTGGCCAGATAACATGCACACAAGTTGACACAAACAGGTTTGAATTACTAAAGGTAACCATCCTCACCTGTAATCTTGCTTGTTTGTGTGTAATCAGTGTGTGTGTCAAAAATGTCAGTGAGTTTCTGGGTTCCTGACAGACCCTTGCATCTTTCATCCAGTGCTGCACTGATGTTTCTGTATTCTGAGTCATGGGGAAAGCGAAAGAATTGTCAAAAAAAGATATCCAAGGAATTAAGAATGCCAATCAGCAGTTTTCAAAACAAGGAATTCAGTTGAAACCAAAGGTCAGGTCGACCAACAAAATTCCAGCCACAACTGCCTGGAAAGATGCAAAGAAAAACCCACAAATAATTTCAGCTGAAATACAGGACTCTGAAAAAAAAGTGTGACTGTTTCAAGATGCACAATGAGGAGGCACTTGAAGAAAAATGGGCTGCATGGTTAAAAAAAAGCCATTACTACGCAAATACCACAATGTATTGTGCTTACAATACGCCAAACAGCACAGAGACAATCCGGGGCCGCAGTCTAAGTAGAGACACCCAGACTTCCCTCTCCCCAGACACTTCTGTCATAGTAATTGTATTTCATATATTATGCTCTCACTCCTGCTCCAGTTCATATGCTTATCCACATACAAGTATGACTTAATGTCTTCAGCTGTATCTCCTATTGGTGCCAGGCTAATCCAAACAAAACAAAGACATTACTTTCCACTACATCTAATCACTGTTCAGGGACACTCTGTCCTGTTCACTTAGTGGCATATACATGTGAACTTATTCACATCTATGACTGACACGTGCTCAATACGAGCTCAATACACGTCCATCCATGATCCTGTGTTGTAAACATGTTAAGCAAAATCACCATGTACCATTGTTGCATGTTGTCTGATTTTTTTCATTACTCCAGCTCTTCTGGGGGGATACCAAGGCATTCCCAAGCCAGCCGAGAGATATAGTCACTCCAGTGTGTCATAGGTCTTCCTCAAGGTCTCCTCCCGGTGGGACATGCCCAGAACACCTCCCTAGGGAGGCGTCCAGGAGGCATCCGAAACAGACGCCGGAGCCAACTCAGCTGGCTCCTCTCGATGTGGAGGAGCAGAAGCTCTACTTTGAGCTCCTCCCGAGTGACTGAGCTCCTTATCCTATCTAATGGAGCACTTAATTTTTTAATATTACTTTTTATTCTGCTTATGTCCTGTCCTTCATGCTATTACAAACATAGACCTAGACACAGCCGCCACCACCACCTGGCCTCTGGGTTAGAGGGCTGCAGAGGAGTGAACATCCTCCTCCTCCTTAACACTGTGTACTGCTGTGTATAAAACCACATGGATTGTTTACTTTGTTAAGCAAAACTCACTCTGTAGCCTTGATACATGTTTGTGTGCTTTTGCTTCATTCATGCAAGAGTTAAACCTGGCCTGTTGCTTTTTAAATATACTCTGTCTATATAGAATTCTTAATGTAATTGTGTAATTGGAACACACCCTCTAGTCCCCCTTCTTGAAAATAGGGACCACCACCACAGTCTGCCAGTCCAGAGGTACTGTCCCCCAACCGCCTGTTGCAGAGGCTTGTCAGTCAAGACAACCCCACAACATCCAGAGACTTGAGGTACTCAGGGCGTATCTCATCCACCCCCGGTGCCTTGCCACAAAGGAACTACCTCAGTGACTTCAGCTTGTTTGATGGATGAGTCCACCTCTAAACTCCTTCCTCAGTGGAAGACATGTCGGTGGGGTTGAGGAGATCCTCAAAGTATTCCTTCCACCGTCCAACAATGTCCCCAGTTGAAGTCAGCAGATTGCCACCTCCACTGTAAACAGTGTTGGCAGGGCACTGCTTCCCCTCCTGATTCTGGTTTGCCAGAATTTCTTTGAGGCCGACTGATAGTCCTTCTCCATAACCTCACTGAACTCCTCCCAGACCCGGTGGTTGTTTTACTTCCACAACCACCCGGGCTGCAGCTCGCTTGGCCTGCCGGTGGCCATCAGCTGCCTCAGGAGTCCTACAAGCCAACCAAGCTCGATAGGTCTCCTTCTTCGGCTTGACGGCATCCCTTACTTCCGGTGGTGGATTCGGGGTTTGCCACCACGTCAGCCACCAGAGGCTTTACAGCCACAGTTCCGAGTGGCCATGTCGACAATGGAGGTGGAGAACATGGTCAACTCGGACTCAATGTCTGCAGTCTCCCTCAGAATCTGGTCGAAGCTCTGCCGAAGGTGGGAGTTGAAGATCTTTCTGACAGGGGACTCGGCCAAACGTTCCCAAAAGACCCTTATAGTACGTTTGGGTCTGCCAAGTCTGTCCAGCTTTCTCCCCCGCCATCGGATCCAACTCATCACCAGGTGGTAATCAGTTGATAGTGTTCGTTATGGACAAACTGTGACTAGTACAGAGGTCCAATAAAAGAACACCGCTCGGGTTCAGATCCGGGGGGCTATTCCTCCTAATCACGCCCCTCCAGGTGTCAATGTCGCTGCCTACGTGAGCGTTGAAGTCCCCCAGTAGAACGATGGAGTCCCCGGTCGGAGCACTTTCCAGCACCCCTCCCAGAGACTCCAAGAAGGCCGGGTAACAGCCATTTGGCCCGTAAACACAAACAACAGTAAGAGACCTATCCCCGACCCGAAGGCGCAGGGAAACCACCCTCTCGTTCACCGGGGTATATTACAACACATGGCAACTGAGCCGGGGGGCTATAAGCAAGCCCACACCAGCCCGACGCCTCTCACTGTAGGCAACTAGTGGAGAGTACCGCCTGTCTCAAGGAGTTGGGTTCCAGAGCCCAAGCTGACTATTTGGGCGGCACAGTGGTTAGCGCTCCTGCCTCACAGCAAGAAGGTCCTGGGTTCGATTCCCATCCAGGGCAGAGCCTTTCTGTGTGGAGTTTCCTCCACACAGTGTGGAGTGCGTAGGTTTCCTCCGGGTACTCCGGTTTCCCCTACCACCAAAAACATGTACAATAGTCCACCCCAAACACACATGGGGCCAGGACTCCCCTGCAAAAGAGATTTGTAATCTCAGTGGGACTAGCCTGGTTAAATAAAGGTTAAATAAAAAATAAAAAATCTCTAGTCGGTATCTCTCAACCTCCCGCACAAGCTCAGGCTCCTTTCCCGCCAGCGAGGTGACATTGTCTGGGGATTGGGTCGCTGAGGCCCCCGCCTTCGACTGCCACCCAATCCACTTTGCACCAGCTCCTTACGGTTCCTCCTGCAGGCGATTGGCCCACACGATGTCAACCCCATGTCGCTCCTTCGGGCTGAACCCGGTCGGGCCCCGTGGGGAAAGACCCTGGCAACCAGGCGCTCACATACGAGCCCCAACACCAGCTCCTTGGTGGGTCCCCGGTTGCGCCATACCGGGCGATGTAACAATCCTTGATTTTTTTTTTACCATAAAGGTTTCTGAACCGCCTTTTGTCAGGCATGTCACCTAGGACCTGTTTGTTGGCTATATGCCCCTACCAGGGGCATATAGCCAACATATATAAACAACATAGCTCCTAGGATCATTCGGCCACTCAAACCCCTCCACCACAGTAAAGTTCAAGGAGGGGTAAATGCAGCATGTGATCAGAAAATACTGGAAGAAAGTTTGTCAGTCCGGAAGCACCTGTCATTCCTGTCATTGGCTACAGCATTGGCTACAGCAGCATAAAATGAAGGTTCTGGACTGGCCATCTCAGTTTTCTGACCTCAATATCATTGACCTACTCTAGGGAGATGCAGTTCATGCAAGACAGCCCAAAAATTTACAGGAACTGGAGGATTTTTGCCAATAAGAAGCTTTACCATCTGAGAAAATAAAGCCTCAATAAAATCAATCAAGCCTCAATCACAAAAGACTTAAAGCTGTCATCAATTGTTAAAGGTGGTAATACACAGTATTAAGGACTGGAGTATGTCAACGTTTGATCAGGGTCATTTGGGTAGCTTCTGTTGTCATTATGATTTAAAAAGATTAAACACAGTTGTTTGACAATCAATGGCGTCACCCAATCATTAACTATAAGTGAAAAAAAAATTGCTATCATATTCTCTAAAAAATGGCCAAAAATAACAAATTCTGCCAGGGTATGAGCCCAACTCTATGTGATAGTTATAACTGTTTTTTACTAAATACCAAAAAACAAAAGTAAAAAAAATTAAAGCCGCAAGCAGCGATAAAGGCCCTCGCCTCCCTTGAGACCTCGGAGGATTGCATTTCGTGCTTTAAAGCGTAAACTTCACGGTAATGTCAAATAACCGGGCCTGTGCTACTGCTTAGGCCTGCTACACCACCTTGTAATTTAGAGTTAAAGGTCTCCACAATCCCTGGTTTTCCTGGGAGCTGTCTGAAGTTTTGAAAATAATAGATTATGCTTGGACTAAGGCGAGAAAAACAAAGTACTGGCTGGAGATTTGAGATGACTCAGAAATTGCTGCACCCCAACCCCTGTTTAAAAAGGCAAAATGTAAATATTACTTGTCTAAAAGTACAAGTTTCAAAAGATTCTGAGGAGTTTTCCAAGACTCCAGCCTTGGCTCTGGAGGAGCCTTTTCTAGAGGAAGGATCCTGGCAACTGGGAAATGGCATTCATTTCCCAAAGAAATGGCTGCCTCTTCACAGGCTCATTACGACCACAGCCACAAATGTATCAAAAAACAAATTGATAACTTTTTTGGCACACGTGTCTAGATGATACTCACCAAATTTGGAGCTGTTTTCGTTGAAAACCCTTTAGCACAAGGGGTGAGATATACAGTGGGGATCGAAAAATAGGGCACCCCAGGTAAAAATTTTTATTAATGTGCATAAAGGCGCCAAGAAAAGATGGAAAAATCTCCAAAAGGCATTAGACATCCTTATAATAAGTCAAAAAAGTTAGATTTTACTTCCATCATTTACACTTTCAAAATAACAGAAAACAAAAAAAATGGTGTCTGCAAAAGTTTGGGCACCCTGCAGAGTTAATACCTTGTACTGCCCCCTTTGGCAAGTATCACAGCTTGTAAACGCTTTTTGTAACTAGCCAAGAGTCTTTCAATTCTTGTTTGAGGTATCTTTGCCCATTCTTCCTTACAAAAGTCTTCCAGTTCTTTTAAATTTCTGGGCTGTCTGTCACGCACTGCTCTTTTAAGGTCTATCCATAGATTTTCAATTATGTTGAGGTCAGAAGATTGTGAAGGCCATGACAAAACCTTTAGTTTATGCCTCTTGATGTAATCCACCGTAGATTTGGAGGTGTGTTTAGGATCATTATCCATTTGTAGAAGCCATCCTTTCTTTAACTTCAGCTTTTTCACAGATGAATCAAGTTAGCATCCAAAATTTGCTGAAATTTTATTGAATCCATTTTTCCTTCTACTCGTGAAATGTTCCCTGTGCCACTGGCTGCAATACAACCCCAAAACATGATCGATCCTCCCCCATGCTTAACAGTTGGACAGAGGTTCTTTTCATTAAATTCTGTGCCCTTTCTTCTCCAAACATACCTCTGCTCATTCCGGCCAAAAAGTTCTATTTTAACCTCATCGGTCCACAGAACTTGTTTCCAAAATGCATCAGGCTTGTCTATATGTTCATTTGCAAACTTCAAATGCTGATTTTTGTGTTGAGGATCTTGCTTTAACTTCCACTGTTCCTGATGACTGCCATTTCTTAATTACGTTCGGAAAAAAGGATATTGGCATCTGAAAACGCTTTGCTATCTTTTTATGGCCTTCTCCTGCTTTGTGAGAGTCAACTATTTTCAGTTTCAGTTTTCTAGACAACTGCTTAGAAGAACCCATGGTGCTGATTGTTGGGGCAAGGTCAGATGAGTCTGGGCATTTAAAACCTTTGCGATTGACATCACCTGGTCTATCCAGATGATGATTGAGAACAATCCATGACACTGTCAGGTCCTAGCTTGCCAAAGGGGGCAGTACAAGGTATTAACTCTGCAGGGTGCCAAAACTTTTGCAGGCCCCATTTTTTTGTTTTCTGTTATTTTGAAAGTGTAAATGATCATGTTCTCTTTTTTTCACCTTTTATTTAATTTACAGTATCAGAACTTTTTGGCGGTTTGAAAAAACTACTCACACTCAGCTGCCGTGACCTTTTTGCAACTGAACGCAGCGCGTGACAATGACGACACGATTCAAGATAATTGCTGATTGATTTGTACATTCGCCACCAACTGGTCAGGAGTAGGAATTACAATAGATCACCCTCAGAATAATCCGTCAAAATGACGGATGGCATTCAGATTTTTCCGTCCCTGCTAAAAAAACGTCAATGACGTGAAATATTCGGTATTGTGTTTGAAACCATAGGATTGTTTATTAAAAAACTAAAAGGAGGGTCATTTTTATAAATACACTTTATTTTCCAACATTTGATTTCCTATTATGCAGCCAATTTTTATTTTTTGCTGATTTTAAAATTACCTGTGACATCCTGCACAAAAGCGCATTATATATATTTGTTTTAGATATCCTAGTGGCATTATGCACAACAGGTGCACTTAAATTTAGTGTTTTGCAATGTCATCTTAATGACAACATGCACAAAAGGGCACTTTTTTATTTGTTTTAAATTATTGTAGTGGCATTATGTACAAGAAGTGCACTTTAATTTTGTGTTTTGAAATGCCATGTGAGTTACAGCATGCACAAGCGTGCCCTAATGTCTTGTTTTGAAATGTTGTCTCTGACAATTTTGCACAAAACATGCACTTTCTGTTGACAATTTTATGTTTGTGCCACTCACTGTTTAATAAATACAATTATGTTAACTTTGACTTAGTTGTGATATCCCCTTTTTTGCATGAAAGTTCAAAATTAGCATATATTAATGCAGTATGAACAAGAATGTTTAAATGTAGACATATAGAATCATCATACTGGTGTGATTGTATGCATCAAAGTTTTAATTCAAGGCAAAGGCAAAATATCGAGATATATATTGTGTATCGTGACATGGCTTAAAAATATTGCGGTATTTATAAAAGGCCATATCGCCCAGGTCTGTGTCTAGATGATACTCAGCAAATTTGGGGCCATTTAGATTAAAACACAATGATTTGAATCTTTCTGCGCAAGGGGTGCGATTTTAGTGGCCGCGCGTTTCACCCCACATGGCGGACTTCCTGTTGAGTTTAGGGTGTGGCTGTCATAGACTTTTCTGTTTGCCCTGAGGTGTCCTATAGATGTACCAAGTTTTGCATTTCTACATTGGAAAAAAAATACTTTCACTTGTATTTTGACTTTTCTAGGGGTCGCCACCAGGTCGTCATTTTTCATATTTCTTTTTCGGGGATCACATTTTTTGCCGGCCTTGAATTTTGGGACCAATAAAAATAACCTTTCGCGCATGTTCACTGGGTCAAATTGAGGATCATTTTGCAGAAAAATAAATAAATAAATAAAGATAACTTGAGCAAAAACAATAGGCTCTCCCGGTCATCACCGGCTCAGGCCTAAAAAACATTTGGTGCATTCCTCTAGATGTTAAAAGCCAGGATTTGTTGATTGCAACCATCTGAATTTTTGTACAGCCAAAATGTAAAAATTTGGGGCAAGAAATAAAGAAAGAAAGCAAGAAAGAATAACAACAACTCCAAAAACCTTTTAGTGTGGGCTCTGCTCCGGTCTAATTAAATTTGGTAAAGCTTTTACCTGCAGCACAATAATCATAGTCCAAAAGACATAGAAGCCCGCCAGTGCAGGGGATGTCTCCCCATCAACTTGAAAGACCGTATCTTGGAGCTGCTTCAGCCATAAGCCATTTCCTAAAGACACACAAATGTTTTACTAAACTCATAAACAACCTGTTTTCATGCACACAGCATGCCTTCTGTTAGTATCATGTAAAAAAGTCCCCTTTGAATTCTTAAAAAAAAAGTTTATAGTCATTAAAAATACAAAAAAATATATATATATATATTCTGTTTGTAGCAGAGGTTGTGCTTTTTGAAGGACATAGTCCTTAAATTTCCATCATAATCTATTATAACCTAGCTTTTTGTTTTACTCACATTTTAAGAAATTACAAGACAAGCATAGAAGACCTATTATTCGTTTTTTTTATTTATGAACAATAGATGAACAAAAATGGCACTTCATGTTCAACATAAAGCAGAATATTTTTTTTTTTTTCTGCACTAACAGCGTGAGGAGATTTTGTGCTTTAACAGGAATAGAATGCACTAATTCTGACTACAAAACATAATAACAAGATGGACTAAACTTAATGTAGTTGCTGTTCTGTAGATATGTCTGCCTGCCCTGTTCTGTGTTGTCTATTTTATCTTCTTCATCCTCCACTGCATTATTTTCTCTTTGTTTTAACTTTATTAACAATATCAGAACTATTTGGTGGTTTGAAGAAACTACTCGCACTCAGCTGCCGTGACATTTTTGCAACTGAATGCAGCGTGACAAAAACGAGACGTTTCAAGATAATTGCTTATTAATTTGTTCGCCACCAACTGGACAGGAGTAGAAATTACAATTAATCTCCTGCAGAGTAATCTGTCAAAATTACGGATGGCAGTCAGATTTTTCCATCACTGCTAAAAAAAAAAAAATTCAGTTAACGCACATCGGGTTTGTAGCTGGAGTGTAGGGATGCACCGAAATGAAATTCTTGGCCGAAGCCGAAGCCGAATAATAATGAAATGCTTGGCGAAGGCGAATACGAATCAAGTGTTTCACATTTTTCCATTTATTTTGACAATTTTTTCACCATTACAATAATTAAATAGTAAAAATTTGCTTTTTACTATTTTGTGTTGCTTTTCAGATAAAAAAAATCAAATAACAAAAATACAATTTCAAAATATTTAACTAACAATGAGCAATACATTTGTCATGGTATTTATTAATCTTCCTTAATTTAAGATAATAAAAAAATATTTAGTTCATGTTAGTATGAGTGCATTCACAATTTTAACAAATAGGCCTACCACTTTTGATACTTTTAAATTCAAAAATTACAAATGTGATACTTAATTTTAATACTGTATTAGTAAATGTTAACATTAAGATTAATAAATGCTGTTAATAAGGGGTTTTCATTGTTAGTTAATGTTAAAAATAGAAACTACTTATAAAGTGTTACCATAATCCAAAATATAAATAAAATCTTACCAGTCAGACAGCGAGACTGTGCGCGGATAATCTGTAGTACGAGCCCGTTTACTCTCTGCGCTGTTTTCATCTCCTGGCTGTGCACCTGACCGTCTCCATTACCCAGCGGCTTTCCCAAATCCAACTCGGCCTGGATCATTTCTGTGCGCATCTTTCTCCCCACATCCAAGTAATGATCTTTATATCGTGGATCAAGCACAGTAGCGATGCTGTACAGGGTTCTGAGTCCGCCTGTCTAAATCATGTGCTGACAGCTTCTAAGACCGCACGCGTTCAGTTGTTTTAACTCCGTGGTCTGTTTCACTTTCGTTTTTGCAGATGTCTGGACAATTCAGCAGAACAATGTCTGCAAACGGCCGTTTTTGCCTCTTTCTCCGACACCTTAAAGTGCTTCCACACGGCTGACATGTTTGCTGCATAAAGCGGCGCCTCACTCCGCGCTGGTAATTTGATTGCGTCATTAAAAACGTCATTATTAAAATTTATTCGCCTTTTTACTTATTCGCGAGCGCCGAAGTGCTTTTTTGGCTATTTTCGGCCGAATAATTTCGGTGGCCGAACATTCGGTGCATCCCTACTGGAGTGTTATGTATAAACATTAAAAATGCTCATCTAACTAGTGTTCCCATAGTGTGTTTTCATTTGTGTTCTGTGAGTAAGGCTTGTGGTGCGAGTTTGTGCTAATACAAACCTATAGAGGCAGTTAGACACATAATGAAGAGCAGTAGAACACACCACAGCACATCAGTGTTAAGACATCTTTCCAACTGGCTTCGCTTGTACCTCGGCCCACTATTGTTCATCATTGCTTTTGTCTCATGACCTGATTAAAACAAGAGAAGAGGTTAAAGGCTTTTCTCAAAAATGAAGTCACTTGAACAATAAACATAGTTTTATTGTCTATTGTAAAGTCTACACACTCTTGTCCTAACACAGCTCAACCTTTTTAACATACGACCAGAGCTGGCCCTGTCTTTCCAAACTTTTTTACAAGATACACAATGAACTAAACTTTTTTTTTAAGCATTTTTTGGGGGGAATTTTGGATATGACATTATAGCGTCTATGGACAGTTTTTGTGCCTGGTAGTTGTTTTAATTTTTATGGGGAATCCAACTATTGTTATTTTTATGTTTTTAGCTTCTTTAGCTTCTCTAGTTTGTCCATTTATTTAAAGCGGCACTGCGTAACCTTAAGCGAGTAGCGGTCACGTAACTTTAAAGTACAAAAATATACATTCTCGCATTGATTGAATGGTTCTTAGACACACAATTGGTAGAATCATGCCTATTTCACTGACAGTGTACCCTCAGCTGAACAGAAAATTCTGATAAAATGATATATAATTCCATGCCATCGGGACAACCTGTCCTGAGTGACATGCTTAGCAGCTCAAAGAGTGGGAGCAAAAACACTGGACCCAAACTGATTTATATTAGTACAAAATGCCCTAAAACGACCCTACTGTTTCAGAGGACATGTTCTTTTCTTCAAAACTTGTTTCCTCTCAAAAACAAACAGACTGTCTGTAGAGGGATCTATGCCAGCTAGTGGCTAAAATCTATACAGTGCTCCTTTTAGAACCAACTCCTTACAGTTTAAGGCAACATTGTAAAATTTACCTATTTATTTGGGTTACCGATTAACTGGTTTGGTGTCTGTTTTTTCTGAAAAAAAAATAAATAAATAAAATCTAAAAACACAACTTTCTGCTCTACTTTAAACCTCTGCTCTGAATCTGGTTCACCCTAAAGACAAGATCCCCTCTCACAGACAGAGTAATGTGGTCTTTGCTGTTCAGTGAAGAGAGCTCTAATTTCTTACTTGTGCAACTAAAAAAGAAATCTGAGGTCACACTGGTGCGACCAGCCATTTGGAGATAAAAAAAAAAGGCTGAATTGGGTTATGATATATAATTCCTGTTCCTAAACACTGTTCCTTTGTGAGCCATGTCATGAGGTCAACAGCAAGGCTTTAGGAGGTTCCTTATTGATAAAGGAAAGGAGCTCCAGTGGTGTCTCCACTAATTTCAGTGGAAACACAAGGGGAAGTTACGTTGACACAACAGCTTAATAAAAACTACACATCACAAAAATGGACTACACACCTTCTCCTCCACGCTGCGCTTAACGAGGAAACAGGACAATTTAGAGAAATATTATGAGCAATTCCACACCAGTAAGGTTTATCAGTTTTACAAAAAGAGCTCTGTACAACCCTAAAGATCCTCATTAAATGTTTTACAACACAAAGTAAACCCCACACAACAGCACAGAGTGTGTGTAGCCTATTTAATACAGACTCAGCGACCGCAGCTGTAATCCAACCAAAGTCCTGGTCTGAACAGTGTTTTATTGCAGCAAACATCAACAGTGAAGAAAAGATTTAACAGTTTCACTCTAGAACAACAACAACACCTTAATGGAACAGTGACACTAATGATTCACCTGAGCCTTTAACGACTCTGGAGTCACACTGTCCTTTCAGAGCTAACCATGAGACCAGAACAGTCTAGTCCAATCAGGGTTAGTTTCAGGGGAAACTCCTCCCTCTACAGATATAATCTCAGCTCTCTTAGAGGCTGTCCACACGGAGACGCGAATCACTGTATACGTATACATTTTTTATCGTATTGGCGTTTCGTCCACACGGATCCGGCGTTTTGGGAGACTGAATCCGCTATTTTTTGAAACCGGGTTCTAAAGTGGATAAATCTGAAAACGACACCCATGCGGTTTCGTGTGTACAGCCAATCCGTATATTTTGTGAAACGATGATGTCATCGCATCACGTGTCGGCCTCGTCACACGTAACAGCAACAACAATAATGGCGAACTACGTGATTGAGTTCGTGCTGCAGAAGCTACTAAGCCTACTAGCTTTATTACAGCAAAATCTATTGCTTCTATGCAATTGTGGTGAGCAACAAGCGATAATGGACAACAACATACGCCACATGCTCTTAGATCCACCGCGAAAGAGAACCAGGGGAGCAACCAGGAGAAAATTTAGGATAAGACCAGGTAGAATTAGCAGTTGGTCTGTCCGTATATTGAAGGGCAAACAACAAACATGAGGGCACCAATTACTACACTCAAAATAAATGACTGCAACAATTTGAGAACTTGTTTTTATTAGAAAATAAATATTTAGGTCTTCGTCTTCTTCTGCAGCGCGCAAGGTTATGCGCATGCTCAAAGTCTTCTTCTCCGTGTATAGTGTATATCTGTGGCAGAATTACAGCGCCCCATACTGGTCTGGCATATATACTACATCGTTTTCAGTCGGTTTCAGTGGTTTCGTGTGTACGCAGATATTTCTTGAGACGACGCCGTGTTTACAGAATTTTTTTTTAGAACGGGGAAAAAAAAAAGATCGGATAGGGGATGCACTGGCTTCGTGTGGACGTAGCCTTACCAGTTGAACTCTGAATTGACTGAATGTCCCTTGGACAAAGGATGAAACGTCTTTACCTTGAACTTCAGATGCCTTTGCTTCAAACATTAATGTCCTCAATTTGAGTGTATAAATTACAGAATATGACACCCTAAACATGAAACTGCTTGTCAGCTGACAATTTTTAATGTGTGACATTCAAGGTACAAAAAATGACGACAAATCCAGAACATTAAGTGCAAACAAAAGAGATCAAAACTATGTGATCACTAGCAAGACGAATAAAAAAAAAACATTCTCACCAGCATAGACCACAATGCCCACCACTGACTCAGTGTTGCGGATAGTGCAGCTCCTCAGCAGGAGGTTGTTGATATGGAGGCCAACTCGAACGCCACTGGAGTGCTCCCTATGGATCACAAATAACAGTGTCTACAACAAGGAGGTATTTCAGGAAGTGAGCTAACTTGATAAGAGACTTATTTTCATAAGTCTGGCTTATTTTGTTGTGGTTTCTTGTTCACAAAGTTGGCTTATAAGTCAGACTGAATCAGAATGCAAATATATAAAGGAACATTAGCTATTGTGTGTTTAGAGCATGGGTCTCCAACCTTTTTTCCTCAGAGAAGCGTGTATGTAACATTTATTCTCATAGCTTATTTCAACGCAAACAAAATTTATTTTGTTTTGCCAGATCATTAAACCTTTTACAAAATGTGGGTGTCCACCACTCACATTTTGTAATTAAACATAACTAAAAACATTTAGTTCATCTGCGTGTGCATTTTTATATGTATATGCATTACTATCCTCTGTATCTCACACTATAAAATGAAAACATAAATGCTGTCAAAACTGCTTCTGAACTTTGTTTTTATCACATACATGTCAGAAAATGCTGACTCACAAAGATATGTAAACCCAAACAAAGCAAACATTTTCAGAGGTGCTTGGTGAAGATTCTTAAAGGCTCTACAAAACTCCGAAAATGCTGAGAATGCTGTTGAGACTTTAACTGCACATTGTTTTGAAGGTCTATCTAACAGAACTGCTCCATAAATCCTTTTGTTATCCAGTTCTTTGTACCAGTCCTCTTTCCTCATTTGTGCTCAAGCTGAACATGTAGTGTCCCTTTCAATAAGCATCGACTTAACTCAGTGTTTCCCAACCTTTTTTGAGCCGCGGCACACATTTTACACACAGAAAAGTCACAAGGCACACCACAAAACAAAAATGGCACAAAAACTATATTTATATATGAATTTATATATTTATTAGCGCTGGGCAACGATTAATGCATTTAATCGCGATTAATCGCACAATGTTCTGCGATTAATCGCGATTAATCGCATTATACACAAAATTTAATAATGAATTAAAAATTAGTGTACTGCATACTTTTATTTTAAAAGAACACTTTTTACAGCAGTTAAACGTTAGTGGCAGTTAAAATATTTCTTTTAAATCTCAACTTAAACATTAATGTAATCAAATTAAATATTAAATCCAAAAATATTTGCCACTGCCAGGGCATTAATATTTTGTTTAGTTTGTTATAGAAAAACAAGTTATGTCCAGAGCCTCAATCATAACAATATAACAATATAAACTATATAAATGTCTCTCTTGTGTTTTCATTACATGTTAATGTGAATACAGTCCCCACGCGTTTCACACACCCTCTCCGGCCACGTTGAGTTGAGTTGTGCACGTTTCACTTGTAAAACTCAAGGGTGTATGGGTAATGTAGTCTCTGCTGTCGGTGGGACAAATTAGGAAGTGTGCATTGTTAATGGCGCTCTGGAAAGCCGCAGCTCAGACAAAGGATTAAAACCTCTATTAAAACAGATGTCCAAATGAGCGTATCGGTACGCTAAAAGCACGTTCTGGGCGCACGGAGAAGTGGCGGTACTGAATACTAGTGTGTGAGCGGTGCGGAGGAAGGGGAGTGGGAGCGGAGTTGTGTGATTTTGCCAGGTGCGAGGAGCGGATTTTTTAAATGTTGGAGCGTTGTGATTTTCTCCCGCTCCGAATCGCTCCACTATCGCTCAATTACCAATCACGAGCCAGGAGTCCCTGCATCTTCTGATCAGACACTGGTGTTATTAAAAAAAATAAATAAATAAATAAAAAAGCGCCTGGAGCGGAAAATTGTACACCCAGAGCGGAGCTTGAGCGGAGTAATTATGAAATATTTTGAGCATGGAGCGCAAATTCTTCCCGCTCAGCTCCGCACACATACTCCAGCCCACTTAAAGCACTGGATGAGGGCGGCTCATACGTGCAGTCATTCGTTGCGAAGAATGTTCTTCAGACCGACATCTTTCACCATACTAATCGGCCGACGTTAACGCGCGATAAAATAATTGTCGGCGTTAATTCATTAATGCGTTAACGCAAAAATAACGCGTTAACTTGCCCAGCCCTAATATTTATTTAAATATAATAAAAATCTAGTCTCAATTTACTCAGTTTACTGAAACCTGGGCCTGTTTAGTTAAACACACATTTAATATTCTAACAGGAATTGAAGAAAGACACACAAAGATCTAAGTCTCTCTCTTTTTTTCATCTTTATGGCCGTCATGCTTGAAAAGCCCACCTCGCATAGATAGGTTGTGGAATAAGGAAAAAAAAAAAAATAGAAAAGGGAAAAACGTAGTCCTCATTTATCCAGTTGAAGAAAAGAATAGAAAATTTTGTCCTACCAGCTCGCCATCTTATTTTCTTAGTTGGAGTCTTATCCCCAAATAAAAACCTGACCTGAGTCAAGAATAAATCAATATTCAGGGGTTTAAAATAAATTATTTCAGTCTTTAAGTTACATTCATTCACAATTTAAAAAAAAAAAATACCATAAAGTTCACTTCATCAGTTCACAATAATTTCCCCTTACCTCCAAAAGCCATAGTTATAACATTGACAATTTAGCATTAGCAACACGTTACCTTACGCATTGAGCTGACAAGCAGTTAGCACAAACAATTTCTCAAAACATGCCAAAAAGAACAGAAATAGCGGCATTAGGAGAGCCGAATTTAAAGTACGATGTAGCACAATCATATATTGTAAACCAATATATCATTCTTTGAATCAAACCTTTGTATTTTGAGAGTATATCTAAGAATTACCTGTTTTCGTAATGAGATTTCGTCCGAAAACGGTCATCAAATAAATCATAATTAAGGCCATTTTAAATAAAAAGACGCAGCAATTAGCAAAAGGACCGTCAACAGAATATATTAACAAGACTTACCGCTGAATTTAAATACTATCTTCCAAAGTTTTGGAAGTATGAAGCCATGTGAGACTCTGAGGCCTAGTCCACACGGACACGGGTATTTTTATAACCGGGACTTTTGTTCGGTCACACGGAAACGCAGTATCGGGTCACTGAAACCGAACATTTTTGAAAACCCCTGCCAGGGTGAGGATTTTCAGAAACGCCGGTTGCAGCGTTGTCGTGTGGACAGTAAAACCGGCGTTTTTGTCTTGCGACGTCAGAGTGTGCGCCGCTATCCGCTGGTCTGATTGGCCAACATGCACAGGAGCAGGAACAGGACTGACGGCAGGACTGGAAGGATCTGAGACGAACAAAGGAACAGGTAAGTAATTCGAAATACAATTGATCATTAGAAAGCTAGACGTATGACTGACTGTAGTAAGTGTTACGATCTGGCATCGAGGAGCAGGCTGCGGTGCTTCTTCACCCCTGTTGATTTCACCCCTCGCTCTGCCTGCGCTCCCGCACACCTGTTTCCCATCTGCAAATCTGTAGGGGCGGGGGAGCCGGGGGCGGAGGCCGCGGCCAACTGTGCAGAGTCCTGAGCCACCGTGACAGCCTGCTGGTGTGTATGGTGTGGCATGCTCTTGACAGCGCTTGATAGCGGGTTTTTGCGTTTTCATGCGAGCGTTTGTGGACGGGATTTTTTTTAAAAACGCAGGAGGAAAAACTCCGGTTATAAAAATACCCGTGTCCGTGTGGACTAGGCCTGAGATCTCGCCGTGTCAATGTTTACTACACGCCGTTGGCTTAAAGCTCCTTTAACCTCCAGGACAGATCTCTTGTCACAGATGGGGGGAACGAATATATTATCTCCAAATCCCGATCGCCTCCAGCTATAGGTCTGGCCTAGGGCTGGGCGATATATCGAATATACTCGATATATCGCGGCTTGTAGTCCGTGCGATGTAAAAAATGACTATATCCTGAAACCCGCAGACATTTTTTTCCCTTTGTTTTTTACCCCTCTTGTCCTGTCCAGCATCAAAGCGCAAGCATAATTAAAGCCGCAAGCGGCGATAAAGGCCCTCGCCTCCCTTGAGACCGCGGGGACACATGCACTCGGAGGATTGCATTTCGTGCTTTAAAGCGTAAACTTCACGGTAATGTCAAATAACCGGGCCTGTGCTACTGCTTGGGCCTGCTACACCACCTTGTAACCTAACTTTAGAGTTAAAGGTCTCCACAATCTCTGGTTTTCCTGGGAGCTGTCTGAACCGTTGGAAATAATAGATTATGCTTGGGCTAAGGCGAGAAAAACAAAGTACTGGCTGGAGATTTGAGATGACTCAGGAATCGCTGCATCCCCCTGTTTAAAAAGGCAAAATGCAAATATAACTTGTCTAAAAGTACAAGGTTACAAGTTCCAAAGGATTCTGAGGAGTTTTCTAAGACTCCAGCCTTGGCTCTGGAGGGGCCTCCTCTAAAGGAAGGATCCTGGCAATTGGGAAATGGCATTTATTTCCCAAAGAAATGGCTGCCTCTTCACAGACTCATTACGACCACAGCCACAAATCTATCAAAAAACAAATTTTTTTTGGCACACGTGTCTAGATGATACTCACCAAATTTGGAGCTGTTTAGATGAAAAGCCTTTAGACACAAGGGGTGCAATTTAGGTGGTCACGCCTACACCCAGCATAGTAGATTTCCTGTTGAGTTTACGATATGGCTGTAATACATTTTCTGTTGCCCTGAGGTGTCCTATGGATGTACCAAGTTTCATTTTTCTACGTTGGAAAAAGTTACTTTCACTTTCCATAGGCCCAATGTATTTTGACTTTTGTAGGGGTCGCCACTGAGTCATTTTTCATATTTTTTTTTCGGCGACTTCAAATACATAAATTTTTCGCCGAGCTTGAAGTCTGGGACCAATAAAAATGACTTTTAGTTGCACGTTTACTGGGTCAAATTGAGGATCATTTTGCAGAAAAATTATAATAAAAAAAAATATACCAAATTATAATAAAATAAAATATAACTCGAGCAAAAAAGTCTAGAAAAACGCTTGTTTATTTTACATACATGTGTTTAGCTCATTTTGCCCAAGTTTGGTGTCTGTGGAATGAAGCAGCTATTTTCTGAGTTCTTTTAAAAAAAGAGGTGTATTTTAAGTCGGTTCACATTTTCAATTCAAAATGGCCGCCTTCCCGTGTGTGTGATAGGGTGTGGTCCCCATTGGCTTTTTGTTCATAAGCCCATGCTGGATGTGTGTACCAAGTTTCATTTGCCTACGACAAACTAAAATTTTCACTTCCCATTGACTTTTTCCAAATATTTGGGACGTTGCTATGGCAACACATTTACAGATAGGGTGGTTGTCATTGGCTTTTATGCTCGTCATGACATAAGAGATGTGTGTACCAAATTTTATGTCTCTATGACAAACTAAATTCTTGGGTCCCATTATAAGTTTGTAGGGGCGCTGGAGAGCCATTTCTAAAGATAACCCTTTTATTTACATATTTTTGTGTTCAGGTCATGAATGTGCACAAACGCCTTTTGGGTCCAACTCGATCCGAGAAGCCGTTTGAGAGTTAAGAGACGTTTTATTTTCACAAAAATGGCCACCTCGTTACAGGCTTGCCACACCCATACCCGATAAGATATCAACAACAAAGTCACAACTTTTGTTGGCACATGTGTCTAGATGATACTCACCAAATTTGGGGCCATTTAGATTAAAACACAATGATTTGCATCTTTCTGCGCAAAGGGGTGCGAATTTAGTGGGCGCCTTTCACCCCACATGGCGGACTTCCTGTTAAGTTTAGGGTGTGACTGTCATTGACTTTTCTGTTTGCCCTGAGGTGTCCTATGGATATACCAAGTTTAATTTTTCTACGTTGGAAAAAAGTTACTTTCACTTTCCATAGGCCCAATGTATTTTGACTTTTCTAGGGGCCGCCACTGAGTCATTTTTCGTATTTTTTTTCGGGACTTCAAATACATACATTTTTGCCGGGCTTGAAGTCTGGGACCAATAAAAATGACTTTTAGTTGTTCGTTTACTGGGTTAAATTGAGGATCATTTTGCAGAAAAATTATAATAAAAAATATATACCAAATTATAATAAAAAAATATAACTCGAGCAAAAAGTCTAGAAAAACACTTGTCTCATTTACATACATGTGTTTAGCTCATTTTGCCCAATTTTGGTGTCTGTGGAATGAAGCAGCTTTTTCTGTGTACTTTTAAAAAGAGGTGTATTTTAAGTCGGTTCACATTTTCAATTCAAAATAACCGCCTTCCTGTGTGTGATAGGGTGTGGTCCCCATTGGCTTTTTGTTCATAAGCCCATGGTGGATGTGTGTACCAAGTTTTATTTGCCTACAACAAACTAAAAATTTCCACTTCCCATTGACTTTTTCACATTTTTGGGACGTTGCTATGGCAACACATTTATAGATAGGGGGTGGTTGTCATTGGCTTTTATGCTCGTCATGACATAAGAGATGTGTGTACAAAATTTTATGTCTCTATGACAAACTAAATTCTTGGGTCCATTATAAGTTTGTAGGGGCGCTGGAGAGCCATTTCTAAAGATAACCCTTTTATTTACATATTTTTTGTTCAGGTCATGAATGTGCACAAACGCCTTTTTGGGTCCAACTCGATCCGAGAAGGCGTTTGAGAGTTAAGAGACGTTTATTTTCACAAAAATGGCCACCTCGTTACAGGCTTGCCACACCCATACCCGATAAGATATCAAAAACAAAGTCACAACTTTGGTTGGCACACGTGTCTAGATGATACTCACCAAATTTGGGGCCATTTAGATTAAAACACAATGATTTGCATCTTTCTGCGCAAGGGGTGCGATTTTAGTGGCCATGCGTTTCACCCCACATGGCGGACTTCCTGTTAAGTTTAGGTGTGACTGTCATTGACTTTTCTGTTTGTTCTGAGGTGTCCTATGGATATACCAAGTTTCATTTTTCTACGTTGGAAAAAAGTTACTTTCACTTTCCATAGGCCCAATGTATTTTGACTTTTCTAGGGGTCGCCACTGAGTCATTTTTCATATTTTTTTTCGGGGACTTCAAATACATAAATTGTTCGCTGGGCTTGAAATCTGGGACCAATAAAAATGACTTTTAGTTGCACGTTTACTGGGTTAAATTGAGGATCATTTTGCAGAAAAATATGATTAAAAAAATATACCGAATTATAATAAATTAAAGCATAGCGGCGATAAAGGCCCTCGCCTCCCTTGAGACCGCGGGGACACATATATTCGGAGGATTGCATGTCGTGCTTTAAAGCAAATTTGGAGCTGTTTAGATGAAAACCCTTTAGCACAAAGTGTACGATTTAGGTGGTCATGTATTCCACCCAACATTTTCTGTTGAGAAGGATCCTGGCAATTGGGAAATGGCATTTATTTCCCAATAGTTGCCTCTTCACAGACTCATTACGACCACAGCCACAAATCTATCAAAAACAAATTGATAACTTTTTGCACACGTGTCTAGATGATACTCACCAAATTTGGAGCTGTTTAGATGAAAAGCCTTTAGACACAAGGGGTGCAATTTAGGTGGTCACGCATACACCCAACATAGTAGATTTCCTGTTGAGTTTACGATATGGCTGTAATACATTTTTCTGTTCGCCCTGAGGTGTCCTATGGATGTACCAAGTTTCATTTTTCTACGTTGGAAAAAGTTACTTTCACTTTCCATAGGCCCAATGTATTTTGACTTTTGTAGGGGTCGCCACTGAGTCATTTTTCATATTTTTTCGCGACTTCAAATACATAAATTTTCGCCGAGCTTGAAGCCTGGGACCAATAAAAATGACTTTTAGTTGCACGTTTACTGGGTCAAATTGAGGATCATTTTGCAGAAAAATTATAATAAAAAAATATACCAAATTATAATAAAATAAAATATAACTCGAGCAAAAAAGTCTAGAAAAACGCTTGTCTATTTTACATACATGTGTTTAGCTCATTTTGCCCAAGTTTGGTGTCTGTGGAATGAAGCAGCTATTTTCTGAGTTCTTTTAAAAAGAGGTGTATTTTAAGTCGGTTCACATTTTCAATTCAAAATGGCCGCCTTCCCGTGTGTGATAGGGTGTGGTCCCCATTGGCTTTTTTGTTCATAAGCCCATGCTGGATGTGTGTACCAAGTTTCATTTGCCTACGACAAACTAAAATTTTCACTTCCCATTGACTTTTTCCAAATATTTAGGACGTTGCTATGGCAACACATTTATAGATAGGGGGTGGTTGTCATTGGCTTTTATGCTCATGACATAAGAGATGTGTGTACCAAATTTTATGTCTCTATGACAAACTAAATTCTTGGGTCCCATTATAAGTTTGTAGGGGCGCTGGAGAGCCATTTCTAAAGATAACCCTTTTATTTACATATTTTTGTGTTCAGGTCATGAATGTGCACAAACGCCTTTTTGGGTCCAACTCTATCCGAGAAGGCGTTTGAGAGTTAAGAGACATTTTATTTTCACAAAAATGGCCACCTCGTTACAGGCTTGCCACACCCATACCCGATAAGATATCAACAACAAAGTCACAACTTTGGTTGGCACATGTGTCTAGATGATACTCACCAAATTTGGGGCCATTTAGATTAAAACACAATGATTTGCATCTTTCTGCGCAAGGGGTGCGAATTTAGTGGCCGCGCTTTCACCCCACATGGCGGACTTCCTGTTAAGTTTAGGTGTGACTGTCATTGACTTTTCTGTTTGCCCTGAGGTGTCCTATGGATATACAAGTTTCATTTTTCTACGTTGGAAAAAGTTACTTTCATAGGCCCAATGTATTTTGACTTTTCTAGGGTCGCCACTGAGTCATTTTTCGTATTTTTTTTTCGGGACTTCAAATACATAAATTTTTGCCGGGCTTGAAGTCTGGGACCAATAAAAATGACTTTTAGTTGTTCGTTTACTGGGTTAAATTGAGGATCATTTTGCAGAAAAATTATAATAAAAAATATATACCGAATTATAATAAAAATATAACTCGAGCAAAAAGTCTAGAAAAACACTTGTCTCTTTTACATACATGTGTTTAGCTCATTTTGCCCAAGTTTGGTGTCTGTGGAATGAAGCAGCTTTTTCTGTGTACTTTTAAAAAGAGGTGTATTTTAAGTCGGTTCACATTTTCAATTCAAAATGGCCGCCTTCCTGTGTGATAGGGTGGTCCCCATTGGCTTTTTGTTCATAAGCCCATGGTGGATGTGTGTACCAAGTTTTATTTGCCTACAACAAACTAAAAATTTCACTTCCCATTGACTTTTTCACATTTTTGGGACGTTGCTATGGCAACACATTTATAGATAGGGGTGGTTGTCATTGGCTTTTATGCTCGTCATGACATAAGAGATGTGTGTACCAAATTTTATGTCTCTATGACAAACTAAATTCTTGGGTCCCATTATAAGTTTGTAGGGGCGCTGGAGAGCCATTTCTAAAGATAACCCTTTTATTTACATATTTTTGTGTTCAGGTCATGAATGTGCACAAACGCCTTTTTGGGTCCAACTCGATCCGAGAAGGCGTTTGAGAGTTAAGAGACGCTTTATTTTCACAAAAATGGCCACCTCGTTACAGGCTTGCCACACCCATACCCGATAAGATATCAACAACAAAGTTACAACTTTGGTTGGCACACGTGTCTAGATGATACTCACCAAATTTGGGGCCATTTAGATTAAAACACAATGATTTGCATCTTTCTGCGCAAGGTGCGATTTTAGTGGTCGCGTTTCACCCCACATGGCGGACTTCCTGTTAAGTTTAGGTGTGACTGTCATTGACTTTTCTGTTTGCCCTGAGGTGTCCTATGGATATACCAAGTTTCATTTTTCTACGTTGGAAAAAGTTACTTTCACTTTCCATAGGCCCAATGTATTTTGATTTTGTAGGGTCGCCACTGAGTCATTTTTCGTATTTTTTTCGCGACTTCAAATACATAAATTTTTCGCCGAGCTTGAAGTCTGGGACCAATAAAATGACTTTTCGTGCATGTTCACTGGGTCAAATTTAGGATCATAGGTGGAAAAGAAAAATAAAAAATAACAAGTTTCATTTTTCTACGTTGGAAAAAAGTTACTTTCACTTTCCATAGGCCCAATGTATTTTGATATTGTAGGGGTCGCCACTGAGTCATTTTTCGATTTTTTTTTCGCGACTTCAAATACATACCATTTTTGCCAAGCTTGAAGTCTGGGACCAATAAAAATGACTTTTTGTGCATGTTCACTGGGTCAAATTTAGGATCATTTGGTCACAATAAAGATAAAAAAAAAAAAATCCGAGCAAAAACAATAGGCCCTCCCGGCCATCACCGGCTCGGGCCTAATTATAATAAAATAAAATATACCTCGAGCAAAAAAGTCTAGAAAAACACTTGTCTCTTTTACATACATGTGTTTAGCTCATTTTGCCCAAGTTTGGTGTCTGTGGAATGAAGCAGCTATTTTTTGTTGTTTTTTAAAAAAGAGGTGTATTCTAAGTCGGACCAAATTTTCAATTCAAAATGGCCGCCTTCCCGTGTGTGATAGGGTGTGGTCCCCATTGGCTTTTTTGTTCATAAGCCCATGGTGGATATGTGTACCAAGTTTCATTTGCCTACAACAAACTAAAAATTTCACTTCCCATTGACTTTTTCCACATATTTGGGAACGTTGCTATGGCAACACATTTATAGATAGGGGTGGTTGTCATTGCTTTTATGCTCGTCATGACATAAGAGATGTGTGTACCAAATTTCATGTTTCTATGACAAACTAAATTCTTGGGTCCCATTATAAGTTTGTAGGGGCGCTGGAGAGCCATTTCTAAAGATAACCCTTTTATTTACATATCTTTGTGTTCAGGTCATGAATGTGCACAAACGCCTTTTTGGTTCCAACTCGATCCGAGAAGGCGCTTGAGAGTTAAGAGACGCTTTATTTTCACAAAAATGGCCACCTCGTTACAGGCTTGCTACACCCATACCCGATAAGATATCAACAACAAAGTCACAAATTTGGTTGGCACACGTGTCTAGATGATACTCACCAAATTTGGGGCCATTTAAATTAAAACACAATGATTTGCATCTTCTTGCGCAAGGGGTGCGATTTTAGTGGCCATGCGTTTCACCCCACATGGCGGACTTCCTGTTTAGTTTAGGTGTGGCTGTCATAGACTTTTCTGTTTGCCCTGAGGTGTCCTATTGATGTACCAAGTTTCATTTTTCTACGTTGGAAAAAGTTACTTTCACTTTCCATAGGCCCAATGTATTTTGACTTTTGTAGGGTCGCCACTGAGTCATTTTTTGTAATTTTTTCGCGACTTCAAATACATAAATTTTTCACGAGCTTGAAGTCTGGGTCCAATAAAAATGACTTTTCGCATGTTCACTGGGTCAAATTTAGGATCATAGGTCGACAAGAAAGATAAAAAAAAAAACTGAGCAAAACACAGGCTCTCCCTCGGTATCACCGGCTCGCCTAATTAAAGCCGCAAGCTTGCTTATAAAGGCCCTCGCCTCCCTTGAGACTGCTGGGACACATGCACTCGGAGGAGTGCATTTCAGGCTTTAAAGCGTAAACTTCACGGTAAAAGGATTCTGAGGAGTTTTCTAAGACTCTAGTGGCTCTGGAGGGGCCTCCCTCTAAAGGAAGGATCCTGGCAATTGGGAAATGGCATTTATTTCCCAAAGGTTGCCTCTTCACAGACTCATTACGACCACAGCCACAAATGTATCAAAAACAAATTGATAACTTTTTTGGCACACGTGTCTAGATGATACTCACCAAATTTGGAGCTGTTTAGATGAAAAGCCTTTAGACACAAGGGTGCAATTTAGGTGGTCACGCATTCCACCCAACATAGTAGATTTTCTGTTGAGTTTACGATATGGCTGTAATAAACTTTTCTGTTAGCCCTGAGGTGTCCTATGGATGTACCAAGTTTGTATTTCTACATTGGAAAAATTTACTTTTATTTTCCATAGAACCAATGTATTTTGACTTTTCTAGGGTCGCCACTGAGTCATTTTTCGTATTTTTTTGGGACTTCAAATACATAAATTTTTGCTGGGCTTGAAGTCTGGGACCAATAAAAATGACTTTTAGTTGCACGTTTACTGGGTCAAATTTAGGATCATTTTGCAGAAAAATATGATAAACAAAATATACACCGAATTATAATAAAAAAAATATAACTCGAGCAAAAAAGTCTAGAAAAACGCTTGTCTATTTTACATACATGTGTTTAGCTCATTTTGCCCAAGTTTGGTGTCTGTGGAATGAAGCAGTTATTGTCTGTGTACTTTTAAAAAAGAGGTGTATTTTAAGTCGGTTCACATTTTCAATTCAAAATGGCCGCCTTCCCGTGTGTGATAGGGTGTGGTCCCCATTGGCTTTTTGTTCATAAGCCCATGGTGGATGTGTGTACCAAGTTTCATTTGCCTACAACAAACTAAAAATTTCACTTCCCATTGACTTTTCCACATTTTTGGGCGTTGCTATGGCAACACATTTATAGATAGGGGGTGGTTGTCATTGGCTTTTATGCTCGTCATGACATAAGAGATGTGTGTACCAAATTTTATGTCTCTATGACAAACTAAATTCTTGGGTCCCATTATAAGTTTGTAGGGGGCGCTGGAGAGCCATTTCTAAAGATAACCCTTTTATTTACATATATTTGTGTTCAGGTCATGAATGTGCACAAACGCCTTTTTGGGTCCAACTCGATGCGAGAAGGCGTTTGAGAGTTAAGAGACGTTTTTTTTTTCATAAAAATGGCCAACTCGTTACAGGCTTGCCACACCCATACCCGATAAGATATCATAAACAAAGTCACAACTTTGGTTGGAACATGTGTCTAGATGATACTCACCAAATTTGGGGCCATTTAGATTAAAACACAATGATTTGCATCTTTTTGCGCAAAGTGCGATTTTAGTGGCCATGCGTTTCACCCCACATGGCGGACTTCCTGTTGAGTTTAGAGTGTGGCTGTCATTGACTTTTCTGTTTGCCCTGAGGTGTCCTATTAATGTACCAAGTTTCATTTTTCTACATTGGAATAAAGTTACTTTCACTTTCCATAGGCCCAATGTATTTTGACTTTTCTAGGGTCGCCACTGAGTCATTTTTAAGTATTTTTTTTCGGGTTCAAATACATAAATTTTTCGCTGGGCTTGAAATCTGGGACCAATAAAAATGACTTTTAGTTGTACGTTTACTGGGTTAAATTGAGGATCATTTTGCAGAAAAATATGATAAAAAATATATACGAATTATAATAAAAAAATATAACTCGAGCAAAAAGTCTAGAAAAACACTTGTCTATTTTTCATACATGTGTTTAGCTCATTTTGCCCAAGTTTGGTGTCTGTGGAATGAAGCAGCTTTTTCTGTGTACTTTTAAAAAAGAGTGTATTTTAAGTCGGACCAAATTTTCAATTCAAAATGGCCGCCTTCCGTGTGTGATAGGGTGTGGTCCCTATTGGCTTTTTGTTCATAAGCCCATGCTGGATGTGTGTACCAAGTTTCATTTTTCTACGTTGGAAAAAAGTTACTTTCACTTTCCATAGGCCCAATGTATTTTGATTTTGTAGGGGAATTGCCACTGAGTCATTTTTATTTTTTTAGGGGCTTCAAATACATAAATTTTTGGCTGCTGGGACCAATAAAAATGACTTTTATGTATCTACCGGTCATAAAAAATATGATAAAAAAATATATACGAATTATAATAAAAAAATATAACTCGAGCAAAAAGTCTAGAAAAACACTTGTCTATTTTTCATACATGTGTTTAGCTCATTTTGCCCAAGTTTGGTGTCTGTGGAATGAAGCAGCTTTTTCTGTGTACTTTTAAGAGGTGTATTTTAAGTCGGACCAAATTTTCAATTCAAAATGGCCGCCTTCCGTGTGTGATAGGTGTGGTCCCTATTGGCTTTTTGTTCATAAGCCCATGCTGGATGTGTGTACCAAGTTTCATTTTCTACGTTGGAAAAAGTTACTTTCACTTTCCATAGGCCCAATGTATTTTGATTTTGTAGGGTCGCCACTGAGTCATTTTTCGTATTTTTTTAGGCGACTTCAAATACATAAATTTTTCGGGCTTGAAGTCTGGGACCAATAAAAATGACTTTTAGTGCATGTTCACGGGTCAAAAAAATATGATAAAAAATATATACCGAATTATAATAAAAAAAAATATAACTCGAGCAAAAAAGTCTAGAAAAACACTTGTCTATTTTTCATACATGTGTTTAGCTCATTTTGCCCAAGTTTGGTGTCTGTGGAATGAAGCAGCTTTTTTCTGTGTACTTTTAAAAAAGAGGTGTATTTTAAGTCGGACCAAATTTTCAATTCAAAATGGCCGCCTTCCCGTGTGTGATAGGGTGTGGTCCCTATTGGCTTTTTTGTTCATAAGCCCATGCTGGATGTGTGTACCAAGTTTCATTTTTCTACGTTGGAAAAAAGTTACTTTCACTTTCCATAGGCCCAATGTATTTTGATTTTGTAGGGGTCGCCACTGAGTCATTTTTCGTATGTTTTTTTCGACGACTTCAAATACATAAATTTTTCGCCGAGCTTGAAGTCTGGGACCAATAAAATGACTTTTCGTGCATGTTCACCGGGTCAAATTTAGGATCATAGGTCGACAATAAAAATAAAAAAAAAAAAAAAAATAATCCGAGCAAAAACAATAGGCCCTCCCGGTCATCACCGGCTCGGGCCTAATTAAAGCATAGCGGCGATAAAGGCCCTCGCCTCCCTTGAGACCGCGGGGACACATATATTCGGAGGATTGCATGTCGTGCTTTAAAGCAAATTTGGAGCTGTTTAGATGAAAACCCTTTAGCACAAAGTGTACGATTTAGGTGGTCATGTATTCCACCCAACATAGATTTTCTGTTGAGTTTACGGTATGGCTGTAATAAACTTTTCTGTTTGCCCTGAGGTGTCCTATGGATGTACCAAGTTTTGTATTTCTACATTGGAAAAATTTACTTTCACTTTCCATAGGCCCAATGTATTTTGACTTTTCTAGGGTCGCCACTGAGTCATTTTCATATTTTTTTGGGGACTTCAAATACATAAATTTTTGCGGGCTTGAAGTCTGGGACCAATAAAAATGACTTTTAGTTACGTTTACTGGGTCAAATTTAGGATCATTTTGCAGAAAAAAAATTTAATAAAAATATATACCAAATTATAATAAAAAAAAATATAACTCGAGCAAAAAAGTCTAGAAAAACGCTTGTCTATTTTACATACATGTGTTTAGCTCATTTTGCCCAAGTTTGGTGTCTGTGGAATGAAGCAGCTATTTTCTGTGTTATTTTAAAAAGAGGTGTATTTTAAGTCGGTTCACATTTTCAATTCAAAATGGCCGCCTTCCGTGTGTGATAGGGTGTGGTCCCCATTGGCTTTTTGTTCATAAGCCCATACTGGATGTGTGTACCAAGTTTCATTTGCCTACAACAAACTAAAAATTTCACTTCCCATTGACTTTTTCCACATTTTTGGGACGTTGCTATGGCAACACATTTATAGATAGGGGTGGTTGTCATTGGCTTTTATGCTCGTCATGACATAAGAGATGTGTGTACCAAATTTTATGTCTCTATGACAAACTAAATTCTTGGGTCCCATTATAAGTTTGTAGGGGCGCTGGAGAGCCATTTCTAAAGATAACCCTTTTATTTACATATCTTTGTGTTCAGGTCATGAATGTGCACAAACGCCTTTTGGGTCCAACTCGATCCGAGAAGCGTTTGAGAGTTAAAGGCGTTTTATTTTCACAAAAATGGCCACCTCGTTACAGGCTTGCCACACCCATACCCGATAAGATATCATAAACAAAGTCACAACTTTGGTTGGCACACGTGTCTAGATGATACTCACCAAATTTGGGGCCATTTAGATTAAAACACAATGATTTGCATCTTTTGGGTAGAGTGCGATTTTAGTGGCCATGCGTTTCACCCCACATGGCGGACTTCCTGTTGAGTTTAGAGTGTGCTGTCATTGACTTTTCTGTTTGCCCTGAGGTGTCCTATGGATGTACCAAGTTTCATTTTTCTACATTGGAATAAAGTTACTTTCACTTTCCATAGGCCCAATGTATTTTGACTTTTCTAGGGGTCGCCACTGAGTCATTTTCGTATTTTTTTGGGGACTTCAAATACATAAATTTTTCGGGCTTGAAATCTGGGACCAATAAAAATGACTTTTAGTTGTCGTTTACTGGGTTAAATTGAGGATCATTTTGCAGAAAAATATGATAAAAAATATATACGAATTATAATAAAAAAATATAACTCGAGCAAAAAGTCTAGAAAAACACTTGTCTATTTTACATACATGTGTTTAGCTCATTTGCCCAAGTTTGGTGTCTGTGGAATGAAGCAGCTATTTTCTGTGTACTTTTAAAAAGAGGTGTATTTTAAGTCGGTTCACATTTTCAATTCAAAATGGCCGCCTTCCGTGTGTGATAGGGTGTGGTCCCCATTGGCTTTTTGTTCATAAGCCCATGGTGGATGTGTGTACCAAGTTTCATTTGCCTACAACAAACTAAAATTTTCACTTCCCATTGACTTTTTCCACATTTTTGGGACGCGTTGCTATGGCAACACATTTATAGATAGGGGTGGTTGTCATTGGCTTTTATGCTCGTCATGACATAAGAGATGTGTGTACCAAATTTTATGTCTCTATGACAAACTAAATTCTTGGGTCCCATTATAAGTTTGTAGGGGGCGCTGGAGAGCCATTTCTAAAGATAACCCTTTTATTTACATATTTTTGTTCAGGTCATGAATGTGCACAAACGCCTTTTTGGGTCCAACTCGATCCGAGAAGAAGCGTTTGAGGATTAAAGACGTTTTATTTTCACAAAAATGGCCACCTCGTTACAGGCTTGCCACACCCATACCCGATAAGATATCAACAACAAAGTCACAACTTTGGTTGGCACATGTCTAGATGATACTCACCAAATTTGGGGCCATTTAGATTAAAACACAATGATTTGCATCTTTCTGCGCAAAGTGCGATTTTTAGTGGCGTGCGTTTCACTACATGGCGGACTTCCTGTTGAGTTTGAGGTGTGACTGTCATTGACTTTTCTGTTTGCCCTGAGGTGTCCTATGGATATACCAAGTTTCATTTTTCTACGTTGGAAAAAAGTTACTTTCACTTTCCATAGGCCCAATGTATTTTGATTTTGTAGGGGTCGCCACTGAGTCATTTTTCGTATTTTTTTTGACTTCAAATACATAAATTTTCGAGCTTGAAGTCTGGGACCAATAAAATGACTTTTCGTGCATGTTCACTGGGTCAAATTTAGGATCATATGGGGAGAAGAAGAAAGAGAAAAAAAAAAAAAAAAAATCCGAGCAAAAACAATAGGCCCTCCCGGCCATCACCGGCTCGGGCCTAAAAATAAAAAATCCGAGCAAAAACAATAGGCCCTCCCGGCCATCACCGGCTCGGGCCTAAAAAAAAAATCCGAGCAAAAACAATAGGCCCTCCCGGTCATCACCGGCTCGGGCCTAATAACGGACGCTATCAGAAATAATAGACCCTTCTGGTTATCACCGGCTCGGGTCTAATAACGGACGCTATCAGAAATAATAGACCCTTCCGGTTATCACCGGCTCGGGTCTAATGATCACCTTGATAACCTAAGTTAAGAAGCTTATTTTTTTTTGATGCTTGTTTGTAAATTAACTTTTACATACTCGTGGTCTTTCCCTCTCACAGAGAGACAAAACAAACGCACATAGTTACAAATGTCAGTCTGTCGCACATGCAACGTCATACGCCCTAGACCAGCAGAAAGATAGCGGAAGATAGCCAGAAGAGTTACTAAGGAAGAAATCCCTGGGCAGCTTCTTTAAAACTGCAGCAACATCTTCCGCCACACTGTCGCAGAGAGAGCTTATTGAAAAAGAGTTGGCTGCCTACTTGCAGTCTGTTAATGTTGACAGCAGAGGTCGCACTAGACTTTCTCACTCTACGTCATTTTGACGGACGGAGTCGTAAAATTTCCGTCCTCGTCTATTAGTACCTGTCATTTTTAATTTTCATACTATAATGGCTTTTTGTTTTACTCACGTTTCAAGAAATTTCAAGACGAGTATAGGACAGAATATTTGTTTTAGTACAACAGATAACGTTACACAAAAAGTGAAAGGATATTTTGTGATCTCTAGAGCACGCAGTATATTACACAATGATTCCGACAAAAATGAACTAAACTTAATTCCATCGCTGTTGTTGTGCCCTGACCAGTCCGTTACTTGTGTTAGTTTTTCTACAGATGTCGCAGAACATTTTTCCCTTCTTTCCACCTCAGCCACGTAACATCCGTTTCTACTGAACACTCCCTCTTCTTTACCTCCTTTTTGCCGCTTGTCCCGTAACACCTGTCGGTGCTCAGTGTTCTCCGTTTGTCCTTCTTCACCCTCCACTGCATCATGTTCTCTTTTTTTCACCTTTATTTACAGTATCAGAACTTTTTGGCGGTTTGAAAAAACTACTCGCACTCAGCTGCCGTGACCTTTTTGCAACTGAACGCAGCGCGCGACAAAGACGACACGATTCAAGATAATTGCTGTTTGATTTGTACATTCGCCACCAACTGGTCAGGAGTAGGAATTACAATAGATCACCCGCAGAATAATCCGTCAAAATGACGGATGGCATTCAGATTTTTCCGTCCCTGCTAAAAAAAAAACGTCAATGACGGGAAATATTTGGTATTGTGTTTGAAACCATAGGATTGTTTATTAAAAAACTAAAAGGAGGGTCATTTTTATAAATACACTTTATTTTCCAACATTTGATTTCCTATTATGTAGCCAATTTTCATTTTTTGCTGATTTTGAAATTACCTGTGACATCCTGCACAAAAGCACATTATATATATTTGTTTTAAATATCCTAGTGGCATTATGCACAACAGGTGCACTTAAATTTAGTGTCGTTTTGAAATGTCATCTTGTTGACAACATGCACAAAAGGGCACTTCTTTATTTGTTATTAAATTATTGTAGTGGCATTATGTACAAGAAGTGCACTTTAATTTTGTGTTTTGAAATGCCATGTGAGTTACAGCCATAGATAGTATAAATATGGATGATATCCGCCCATTGGTCCCCTATTCACCAATATTGTCATTACGAATGGGAAATAAAATGGCCGTTACATCCGGGCTGTTCGGCTTTTACTCCATAGTAAAACAATAGTTTTTAGATAGCATAAACCAACGTAATAATCATAAATTCACCCCCCCCAGAGTTGTCACGTAGTAAAAACTTAGCTCTAGAGACCGGAGCCATCTTTTGTACCAGGCTGTAAACATGATTTTTACACTTGTAAAGTCGCCATTGGGTTTCTCCTTATATTTCCGCTTTTGGAGCCTGCCCTCTGGTGGACGGATGTATATCGCTGTATTTCGCTGTAAAATCGCCGTATGGCGGCGCCCTTACACGACGACCATTTAAGAGGTACCATGGGAGAGACTTGGTTACAGCATGCAAAAGCGTGCCCTAATGTCTTGTTTTGAAATGCTGTCTCTAACAATTTTGCACAAAACATGCACTTTCTGTTGACATTTTTATGTTTGTGCCACTCACTGTTTAATAAATAAATTATGTTAACTTTGACTTAGTTGTAATTTCCCCTTTTTTGCATGAAAGTTTAAAATTAGCATATATTAATGCAGTATGAACAAGAATGTTTAAATGTAGACATATAGAATCATCATACTGGTGTGATTGTATGCATTAAAGTTTTAATTCAAGGCTACGGCAAAATATTGAGATATTTATCGCGTATCGTGTCATGGCCTAAAAATATTGCGGTATTTATAAAAGGCCATATCGCCCAGCCCTAGTCTGGCCGCTACAGGGCCTGGATCGGGCTTCTCCGAGTTTGGCGGGGATGTGGAGCATACCATAAGAAACGCTCGGGCACCCTCCACACAACTGTTGTATGACAATCGATGGAAATTGTTTGAGAGGTGACAGGGGACAGGATCCAGTAGACTGTCCCATTTCATCCATTCTATTGTTTTTACAAGGACTCCTAAATCAGGGACGGTCACCGTCTACCCTGAAGGTATATGTGGCAGCAATCTCCTGTCGACATGTGGAAGTCGATGGCAAAACTGTCGGCAGTAATAGGCATGTTTCCTTATTTTTAAAGGGCGCTCGGCAATTACACCCACCTACACGGCCTGTGGTACCTTCATGGGACTTGACCATGGTCCTTGATGCCCTGAAGTCACCGCCGTTTAAACCTTTGACAGAGGTAGGCATTAAATGGGTGTCTATGAAGACTGCATTCTTTTTAGCAATGGTTTCTGCAAAACGTATTGGAGAACTACAGGCGCTGTCTGTGCATGAGTCCTGCTGTCGGTGGAATCCAGACAGGTCAGGGGTCACTCTTTGGCCAGATGTCTCTTTTGTTCCCAAGGTGATGAGGTGAGTGAGGTGTCACTCTACAAGGGGCATTACCACACCCTGGGCAGCAATGACTGGATTGCCTTTGGAGGTAATCTGTGCTGCGGCGTCATGGACTACTCCGCATACGTTCACCAGATTTTACAGAGTGAACATAGCCACCCCCCATCCACTGGAGGGAGTTCTACGGCAGGACACTTCTACGTCCTAATAAGGTATGCTGGATTAGGGTCTGCTGATTCCTCGTGACCTTGCTGGTATACGTCATCCAGTGCTTAATGCACCGCCCCTGGCGATCATCCGGGATTCATAGAACCGTAGTTACATTCGTAACTCTCGTTTTTATTACACGTGCACCACATTCATTCTAGAATTCTCTCCTTTGTTCACTCCTGCAACTACCAGACCAAAGACATACCTGACCATGCTCCTGTTATTGTTATCTATCCTGTAGTCTTTCAGGGTCCATCTCTTAATATTGTCTATGCTGTTTAGTTGTTTAGTCTACCCTTGAAGATTGCTGTGCTGGACAAATTTGGTTTTCGACTGACCTTTATCTTATATAGCAAATAACTTAAACCCCGGTACAATGATCTGTACTAATTCCCAATTTTGAAAAACTTAAAAAATTTACAAAATTTTGGGTTGGCCCACAAGCCCCTTTGACTTGGCTGTTGAGCCCTTGCAATAGGACATAGCAAATGCTACCACTTATAGCACTTGTGCGTATTTTTTTAGGTAACTATTGTTCTCCTGCGTATTTATTATTCCCCTCATAATTTTTTCCGCCAATTTGTGTCCGCTTTCAACTCCTTGCCCATTTAACCGATTTTTGTCATTCAAACTTTAAAACACGTCTAACTTCTGGGACAATTCTGCTATTACTTTTGGTAATCCTGCCAAAAGTAATAGCATAGTTTTTAATAGTTTAATATTTTGTAATATTTGTAACTTTTAAGTTTTTTTCTGTAAATACATTAACTTTTGGGACGTGTCTCTTTTTAGGGGTCGCCAGAGTGCAGCCCACTCTATCTTCTGCCTACTTCTCTTTCCGTTCCCTTTTAAGCCCTTTTCAGTTCCACTAATTGTACACAAATGATATATTAATATGCAAGTTATTTATATATACAGTATTTTCTTGCATGCACAAGTGTCTCAAACCACTTTTGAACCTTAGCTGTCTAAGAGCCGCTGTAACAGGTGAAGTTGTCCTTCTCTTATTTAATTGTAAATTAAAGAACCTGGATATATTTATTTCTATAATCTGGTATATAAATTTTATAGTTTATAGTTTATATAGTATATAGTTTTATAGTTTATAGTATTCTTTTTCTCTAGACTCTCTCTCTAGAATGCAATGTCCAAATTTTGTTTAAAAAAAGTTATTTTAATTATATTTTGGAATGATAATTAGTTTAGTTTGTAAGTTTATATCTCAAAACAGGTCTTCTGAAGTAGACGTTTTGAAATGCACTTCTTGCCTCTGACTTTACTGTGGGTCCAGTTACAAGGATTGTATTTAGGCGTACCTTTTTAGAACACTGTACATTGCTATGTCCCATAGAGGAACACGCTGATCTGTTGCGTAAGAAACATATGTGCCTTTCTCTTTGTGGTATAGAATGCAATGGTTTAAAATAACATATTCTGAATGTATTCTGTGATTGGTAGCTGCACCACTAACTAAAGAACTTTCTGATTTATAGCCAACATAAGACAATGTTTGTCACACTGCCACTGTATATAAACTGTGTTATCCCTAATATAAAGCTTTGATAAAGAGAACTGACTGGACCACAAAACCGCCAGTCTGCCTCTTTTTTCTCTCCCTCTGATCAGAGTCTTAGCGGCATGCTTTATCATCGGTAACCCGTCAGATTCTAGAACTGACAAAGCGGAGCAGGTTACAGATGATATTTTGAATCATTAGTTTTGTGATCAAGGGGAACTGACTGCGGGCCAAGTGAAGCTGGCCAAACAAATACTGACTAGCTAGAAAAAAATATATTTTAAGGAGGAGCCCTCAGATTCTTGTTGCCTAGAATTTGCAACAGTGTTTTGAAACCTAAATAAAAGCAGTTTCACTCGGGAAGGACAACAACACCTGAATGGAACAGTGAGCCTAACAACTCTCCCATCACACTGCCCTTTCGAGTTAACGACTATGTGACCAGGACAATAGAAATAAAAGCTCAGCTCTCTTACCAGTTGATCTCAGAATTGAATAGGTCTCTTGGAATAAGCGGCTAAATGTCTTCACCTTTAAAACCTAGTCCAGATGCCTTGACATTAACCTTTTCGTCAAGATGACCTGGATGACTGAGAACGTTTACAGAAAAAAAAATATGAAAACAAGAACTTACATGTATCCCCTGAACCTGCAGAGGTTGTTGTTGGGGATCTCACATTCAATTCGCCAATGGAAGTTCTCAGGAACCAATTCTACTCCCTGAAAAAAAAAAAAAAAAATTATTAATTAAAAAAAAGGATTCAATGGACAGAAACCATTACAAAGGTTTGTAAAATAAGCCTGTCTCGTCTGAGCGTGAGCAGTCTTCCTCCTGAAGGTAAGATATAAGTGTAAAGCAGTGGTATGTACACTGTATATGCCATTGGTGTAGTTTTCTTGTAGTGGGGTTATACTGTAATATAAACAAACCTCTATCGCCCCGGCCCACCCTCAATGATATCCCTCAGACACCTTCACAGACAGACACCTTCACAGACACACAGACACCTTCACAGACACACAGACACCTTCACAGACACACAGACATCTTCACAGACACACACACACACAGAGACACACACACACAGAGACACAGAGACACACACACACACACACACACACACACACACACACACACACACACACACATAATTTTTTTAAATATATTGCCAGGCAATCAAGTAACAGAAACAGCACAGTATAATTACCCAATGTCAGAACCTGTCTTTTAAAGTGTTCAGTGACTCGCTTTATAAACTACAAAACATATGATGAATACCCAGAAACTAGTTGTTGCCCACACTGATAAAATGTATGTAAGTTAAATGTAAGTCGAAAGGATAATAGCTATGCAGTGTAATGGTAAATGAAATGCGCATACCTCAAGCTGCATGTTTGACACCCATCGTTGTTTCAGGTTTGTTTCACCATCCAAGTTGGCTGTCTCAATGTAACAGACCCCATGGGGGTCAGAGGACTGCAGCAGCAGTATGTCTGCAGGGATGATATCATTACAGGACAGACGCACAAAGTCCCCCACTCTCACATCTTTCCAGCAGCAGTCCTTGTAGTCTCTCTGCTTACTGCAGGTTAGAAACACACACACACACACACACACATACACACACATAAAAAAGTAGACTGTTAGAGAATTTTAGATGATGTAATATCTACTATATAACTATATAAATGTCCTTAACATCAATTAGGGCTGGGCGATATGACCTAAAAATAAAATCGGAGATTTTATTTTTTTAAATTCGATTTACGATTTTTTTTACGATTTCTCCCCCTACTTATTAAGAAAAGCAATAAGTACAAATGGCAGACAACTTAAAGCAAATTTTGCTTTTATTTAAAAGCAAGACAAATGTAACCCCCATTTCTGGGATGAATAATAAATAAATGAACACCCTCTTGGTACTTGCGGCTGGGTAGCTCATATCTGGGGTCTAAGGTTTTAATCAAATTGATAAACCCAGTCTTCTCCACTGTATATATGGGTACCATGTCTTTGGCTATGTGCAAAGTAACCGCTTTAGTGATTGTAATGTTCTCCACCGTGCCCCTTTCCTGTCATATGCGGTGCCGTGTGAAAAGGATTCGGCTACAGTTAGCTGTTTTTTAGCTAAGGTTTGTTGGTCACTGCGTGTTTGTTCGTCTCGGAGAGACTGGCATTTTTCATATTCGGCTGGATGTCTCTGTTTCATGTGTTGGAATAGGTTTGTGGTGCTGCTGCCTTTGACTGCGATGGGCTTTAGGCAAATGTTGCAGCGTGGGGTCTCTCGATCCACGTCTGTCGCAGCAAACCCATACCAGTTCCAAACAACAGATGATTTTATTCCTTTCTTGGGAACAAACTTCCCACTTTCACCGTTAGCCATGTTGTCGCTTTCTGTTGCTGTTTTGTGCATATATATGTATGTATGTATATATATATATATATATATATATATATATATATATATATATATATATATATATACACACATATATGTATATATATGTATATATGTATGTTTTACAGTCACTGCTCTCGTTGATCAAAGATGCTTTCTCAGAACGTCGTGAGCCAACGACAGGCAGACTCCCTCGTCACATCTAAGGCTGACTGAAAAGTATGGGTTCGCTATATTGTTTTCTTTGCTACAGATAGGTTGATATATTGACTATCGCAACAGGCCTATCACACAATATATGGAAATGAGCGGACAGTATATGGCATATAGGAAAGTTTAGGGGCTTTCCACAGCACACAGAAAGACAGGACGCACGCACACACGCGCATGCACACCTTTTCAAATCTTGCTGGCTAGAGAATTCACTCCTGGGGTGAGTGAAAGTCTTAACGAGAGGTGCTCAGTTTAGAACGCACTATACCTTTTGCCTACTTTTTTGCTGGTGTTGCACAAGAAGGACAAATCTTTTTAATTTTAATTATTATATATAAGAAACATGATTTTTTTAAATATTTATCAGAGGTCCTTTGCATTGATCGGCACGGCTCTTGAAGTGCCTCTGACAGCTTAGACGGTTAACTCCTGATTGGTTAACGCGCCGCGAATTTTCGCCAAAGTTCAGATTTTTCAACTTGCACGTATGAAGCGTTGGACGCGTTTCGTAAGGCTTAGTGGTAGGGATGGGCGATATGGCCAAAAATCCATATTGCGATATACATTGCAGCCTCTTGCGATAACGATATATATTGCGATATATAAATTATAATAGAATCATTTCAGAACAGGTTACATAGATCCTAAGGAAAGCCAAACTGCTAAATGTATTTTTTTATGTTATTCCTGTATTCCTGAAAAGGAACTCACAATCTTCTTGCATAAAGCAACAGCACGGTCAATTCGGGGATCTTTCACACTTTTTCTGTTGACAAACGTGTAAGATTTTATATGTTAATTTAATCTATAATCTCTCTCTCGCGCGCTCGCGCTCTCTCTCTCTCTCTCTCTCTCGCTCGCTCCCGCGCTCGCTCTTTGGCTGCATTGCCTGGCTATGCTAGCTCCGCCTCCGTGAAGTCTTCACGGAGCTGGCAAAGCTGGTATTCAGTAACATGTTTCGTTTTGAGGTAGTACAACAGATTAGTCGTGTTACCTCTCTTAGCCGGAACTGTTGCCCCACACACTCTACAGAGTATAATTTGCTGCTGCACGTCAGACGGCTTAAATCCGAATTACGTCCAAATAATGGATGTTGCGTCTTTTTCACCAGCTCCTCCGTTTCGCTTTCAGCCATGTTTCAAGCTGCAGCTCGTGGCTGTAAATTTTGCGGGGAAATTGCGTCATCAACATGTATTATTGCGGTAGTGCAATAGAATTAAAATCTCTATCGTATGCCAATTTTTTATCATTTATATCGCATATCGTTCATATCGCCCATTACTACTTAGTGGTAGAGCTGTCCTATAACCAGAAGGTTGGCGCTTCGATTCCTGCTCTCCCCACAGTTCGTTGTGTCCTTGGGCAAGACACTTAACCCTCCTTGCCTCCAGTGACACAGCTCTGGTGTATCAATGTGTGAGAATGTTGGGACAACAAATGGAAATTAGCCTAACATTCACATACATTCATGTGGTTGTGTCTCATGTATGTTCATTAACATGCACTGTCCCAATCCAATAAATAAATTAATCAATTATATAATACTGCATTTTAGATACTTTTAAATCTTAATATGTACATCTTTTCCGGGGACGCAAAGACACTTAACATTTTTCATTCACTCCACAGTCACACACTGGTGGTGGAAAGCTATATCACTAGCCACAGCTGCCCTGGGGCAGACTGACAGAGACGTAGCAGCCATTCCACGCCTACGGACTCTCCAACCATCACCAAATACATTCATACACCAGTGCCACAGACACTGGAGGCAAAGTGGGTTAAGTGTCTTGCCCAAGGACACAACAGTATGAACTGTGGGGAGAGCGGGAATCAAAACTGCCTACCTTCCGATTGAAGAACAACCGCTCTACCACTGAGCCCAAAGCAGTTTAAAATATTTTGAATGCCTTTAGCCTCTGCAGTAAGATATTGTAGACGTGATGTTAGATGAATTATTATTACTTTTATCTTTCCTTGCTGCCAACCCCTCATAACAGGTCACGTGACCTTTGACCACCACACCAAGGCACTTTGCCCAGAGGAAACATTGCAGCATAATTTGGTTTTAAAATCGCAATAATAATGTTTATTGGAATTATTCTGGTGCAATATATCGCACAACAAAATTTAGTCACCGTGACAGCCCTAGCTATAGTGCAGCAACATTAGCTCGCTATCATTTCTTATCGCTTGAAGCTTAATGTAAAAAAAAATAAAAAAATAGTACTGTTGTTTAGGTTATATGTAGACAGATCCAGTCACTGTGGTTATATGAGCTTATAAGCTGACGTGTAGGCAAGAGGCATGCCACTCCAGTGTTGCTTTCTGTTGATCCAACTGTTGAAATGTATTTCACAAGATATGATAGGATATTTGATAGCTGTTATTTGATTTTATACAAGTTAAACTAAAATAGAGAATTGAAATACGCCTAGATATTTAATATTGAGATCGAGAACTAGAGTAAACTGTGTCCTTGAAGGATAGGGTCATGGCATACCTATTGCAGATTGAATAGATAGACACAATCTCCCTTTATCAGTGGGCATTAAATGACACATGGTGAATGCTGTTGTGGATTTATGCAAATGGACAAAGTAGCTCAGTGGTAAAGCAGCTGTCCTTCGACCGGCGGGTGGGTGGTTCGATACCTGCTCAAAACATCCCAAAACATCATAACATCCCGCTCCCCCTCACAGTTTCTACTGTCCTTGGGCAAGACACTTAACCTACCTTGCCTCCAGTGGTTGGTTTCGTTTCTCAACTATGTAAACATTAAAAATGTAAAAGGGGTAATAATTTGAGGATTGCTCAATATTTGTCAGTATTAGTTTTATTATTAAAAATTATGACACATATTAATTTTTTTCCTGAAAAGAAAAAGTGACTGAATGCTTACCTGCAGTACACTTTGACTATGTTGTTGTTGATCTTCTTGTCGAACATGTGGCGCCTGTAGTCTTCAAGGGCATCTTTGATGGCAATAACAGTGAGAACAAGCAGCAGAGGAATCATAGTGATCTCCTTTTGAAAGGCCTCCACAACAGGAATCCAGTTCAGCAAAGCCAGGAACAGGAAGTACAGATTTGCTGCTCTGCACAGATTAAACCAGATTAAATCAGTCAGTGCTTTTAGACTAATATTCCTAATCTTAGCATGTATTCTCAAATGCATTTGGTTTGTAAGTGTTTTAATGCCATTCTTATTGTAAATGTGGAAACAGTTTACATAATCCTTTCACAAACACATTCTTGCACACACAAACAAAAACACAGCAGCCATCAGTTAAATATTGACGAATATTTGCCTCTGTCTAAGTGTCTAATCCTCTATAACTTACGTGCTTATATAAATGAATGGATGATGCAAAATATGGTTGCACATTTGTTGCTAATAAAATTAAGCCCATATAAATCAACTTCTGACTTCTGTGAAGATGGTGTCAGATCAATGTTACAAGCACATTTTATCAAGTTAATTTCCTGCAGGACATAGCAAGGCCATCGGGATCTGATTGGGTTGATTTTAGCCTGGGGAGGTGATACCGGTGGCATTGGGAGAGACAGCAGTAGCGTGTCTGCTGAGGAGGCCTACTAGTTTGACTAAAGAAACAACTGCACAAACCACCCATACTAAGTATAATTCTCATTATGGCAGATCCGTCATACACAAAAATGGACAAACTGGATTTACAGCGGGGGATTCCACCATTCGAAATTGTTGTGCGATGAGAACAACAGAGACTTGGCTACACCAACTGATCCAGAACACAAACATACAGCTAGCAGAGCACCCCACACACTGCTTTATCAGAAACATAGACTCCATTAAGAGCAGAAGAGGGGATCAACTGTTGTGCTCATAAGTTTACATACCCTAGTTCCTAAAACCGTGTATTGCCACCTTTAACATCAATGACAGCTTGAAGTCTTCTGTGGTAGTTGTGAATGACGCTCTTTATTTTAACAGATGGAAAAGCCGCCCATTTTTCTTGGCAAAAAGACTCCAGTTATTGTAAAATTCTTGGGCTATCTTGCATGAACTGCACGTTTGAGATCTCTCCAGAGTGGCTCAATGATACTGAGGTCAGGAGAGGCCAGTCCAGAACCTTCACTTTATGCTGCTGCAGCCAATGACAGGTCGACTTGGCATTGTGCTTAGGATCGTTGTTGGAACGTCCTAGTACGTCCCACACGCAGCTTTTTTTCCTCACAATTTTCCTCCAGTATTTTCCTATAATATGCTGCATTCATCTTTTCCTGTGCCTTTGTAGCTCACACATCCCCAAAACATCAGCGATCCTCCTCCATGTTTCACCGTAGGAATGGTGTAACCTTTCATCATAGGCCTTGTTGAATAATTTCCAAATGTAACGTTTATGGTTGTGGCCAAAAAGTTAAATTTTGGTCTCGTCACTCCAAATGACTTTGTTCTAGAAGTTTTGAGGCTTGTCGTATATATTGTAGGCAAGATGCTTTGTGGCATTTGCGTAGTAATGGCTTTCTCGACCATGCAGCCCATTTTCCACTTCTTAATTAGAGTTTGAACACTCTAATCCAGGGGTGCTCAACACGTCAATCGCGATCGACCGGTAGATCACGAGGTAGTTTTGGTAGATCGCATGACATAAAAAAAAAAAAAAAATAGCCAATCAGCCATTAAATCTCTTGATTGACATACAGGGCAGTCAGTCAGATGAAATCTGAATTTTTCTGACGCTTAGGTCACTGCGCATGCGCAAACAATGGCGCTAAGTGCAGCAAAACTAACGCTTAAGCGACTTACCTCCAACTTTTAAACCTCGTTTTTTTCTCTTAAACTTAAGAAAGGGTATAAAAATGAGTGAGGGAACTGGACCAAGTAAGAAGACAAAACGTATCGCTTTCATACGGAATAAGAGGAGGACTTTTTTTACGATGATGTTTTCAAAGTGCATTTGCCTCATCTGTCAGCAGCTACTGTCCGGACTATGCATCCCTGGCTGATTCAATTCAGTGCAAGTCATCAGCGTAAACTCAGGTAATGACAAAAATTGTACATAGTCAGTGCTTTAAGTGGGCCGGTACACACCGGTACTCAGTACCACCACTTCCAAATATAGCTCTTGACCGTACCGCCACTTCACCGTGCACCCAGAATCTGTTTTAAGCCTGCGCTGCCACTTTCCAGAGTGCCCTACACAATGCACGATTCCTAATTCGTCCCACTGAGAGCAGAGACTACATTACCCATACACCCTTGAGTTTTACAAGTGAAAAGCGCATGCCTCGTTTTTGCCGCTGTTAGTGTCAACAAATCAACGTGAAAGGAGAGGGTGTGTGAAACAGTAACTGTTCTATGGTTATGTTATGTTTTAAAATTGAATTGATGTACGTTTTGTTAAAATATATAAGTATATAAAACCCCTTCAATACCTCAGGGGTACCTCAGGGGATGAGGGAAGTCATCAAAAAAAATATAGGCTATAATAGAGTACCGGCACCTCTTTTGGTCCACTTAAAGCACTGTGCATAGTTAATTATGTTGTGTTGTGCAGTATTATGGTTTGCAAGGTACATCAACATACATTGTACATATAAAGAATCCTTAATACATTTGTAAATAAGTATATGTTTTGCATTTTTGCAGTGGGTAGATCATTTTGACTTGGTCATTTTATAAGTAGCTCGCGTGCTGAAAAAGGTTGAGCACCCCTGCTCTAATCTATCTTACCTTTTCCCGCAGATCCTTTGACAATATTTATGCTTTTCCCGTTACTCAGAATACAGAAAAAGCTTTGCCACACTCAATGAAAGAGGCAAGGGTCTGTCAGGAGCCCAGAAATTCACTGACCTTTTACACACAGACTGATTACAAGCAAACAGATCACAGGTGAGGATGGTTACCTTTAGTAGCTATTCAAACCTATTTGTGTGCTTAGTGCAGTTTAGATGACAAGCAATAGCTGGTTTTACCGTGGCTTGAACATCAACTATGATGGGAAAAATCAAGTGAAAGACTTTAGCCTGACAGTGACGCAACAACAAGTCCTTGTGTGCATGTTATCAGGCCCAAATTACCAGGCTATGTAAACTTTTGATCAGGGTCATTTGGGTAGTTTCTGTTGTCGTTATGACTGGTTCAAACTAAATAAGTAAATAAAAAATAAAAATATATTTATCACCTTTTACCTTTCATTTTAAAATAGGCTACAGAGAAGGTAAAAAGACTATATAAAACATATTAAATGGACTCTAAGATCAGTGACTGGTGATCAGTGATTGGCCTAAAACATCCCGATTAGAGGACCCTTACCACAACAGCCACGGGCTGAAGTTTAGCTTTTCCCACATTACAGTTTGTTAAAACACTGTTCCCTTTCAACTATAAACATTACTATACAAACAATATATCAGGATGCAGAATGTTTTTTGTTAATTTGCTATAACTTTTAAATGTATGAAATAAATCTGTTTATGGAGTGTTTTAAGACAGTGTTTTTTGACATAGTACAGCCCAGATTAGGAGAACTGATTAGATAATTTTTTGCGCTCTTGAAGCTCTGACCTGTGGAACTGCTGGAACAGGTTCATGGGGATGAAGGTCAGAATGCTGTACTTGGTGGTGCGAATGACGTTTCCCTTGTATCCTTTGCTGATGGTGTCGCACTCCTCCTGGTGCGGTCCCAAACGAGCCAGCACTGTCCTCCGTCTCCCACCAATTCTTTGTGGTAAGTATTTTTCAGCAGCGGGGTCTGGAGATGAGTACCAGCCTCGGGCCGGGTCTGCTCCCCACAGCTGTTGACAGCGGTACCTGACCCAGTGCAGCTGCTCCATTTGAACTCTGTGACCCACACAGCACAGTCACAACAGCTGCCTGCACAAGAAAACATGTCTTTCAGAAGGACAAATTGAGCATGTGCCTATTAACTGCCTGGCCAGCAAATCCCATTCACTTTCTTAGGGACGAGGGTCTGAAGCCCTGTCCACTTAATGAGATTCCCACTAAGCTAAGTTTGACTCTAATCGGATGTTTGTTTTTCAAATTGCTTTGGTCCTGAGGCATCTTAATCTGCATCTTAATCTGTTAATCTGTTACTGTATGTAATCTAGAAATCAAACACAAATTGATAAGGGACAGGAAAACTCTTTGTACAAAACAGACAAAAACACTTAGGGTGGTTGGAACAAGCAATCACTGACCTGTCTCAGTTTAAAGCTAAGCACAACCATTTTGCTGTGAAGAAGTGCTAATAAATCTGCCACCATGCAAATAGAACCATCAGATATAGCTTACTAAGCATCAACATCACTAGATTGTATGACTGAAAATAGGCTGATTTTCAAACCGACAAAGCCCACAGAGCAGTAGGCTATAGGACCGGGAAAAATTGTTACACAACTGTTTAGGGTAAAGTGGGGTAAGATGAGCCAGTAGGTAAGTTGAGCCACCCCCTGTATCTTGAAAGTCCTACATTTGTATCGACTTTACAAATCAATGGCACTCATCCTTTCAACAAGAGAGAAAATATATATATATTATTTACATTTATTAGATTAGATATATACACTGTGTGCACAATTAATAGGCAAGTGATTATTTTGACCATATCATCATTTTATCCATAATTTCCAACTCCAAGCTGTATAATATTTAATCCTTATTGAATTTAATGCATATCAGGTTTTTAATTTAGTTGCATAATAATTCTGCACACTAATAGTTGCCTAATAATCATGTAGATATTCTCTTAAGAAAGCCAAAACTTCTTTTTATGTAATTAAATGTTCAGGTTTGAGGGTTTGTTAACATTTTGGATTGACCAAGAGCACTGTAGTTGTACAGTAACAAAATGAATCCTCAAAACTACATGTACATTTAGTCATTTAGCAGACACTTTTATCCAAAGCGAATTACATTTACATTTATTCATTTAGCAGACGCTTTTATCCAAAGCGACTTACATTACATTACATTACCAGTGTTACAGTCACTGGAGGCAAGGTGGGTTAAGTGTCTTGCCCAAGGACACAACGACAGTATGAACTGTGGGGCGAGCGGGAATCGATCCTACTACCTTCCGGTTGGAGGACGGCCGCTCTACCACTGAGCTACTGCCGCCCGAATTACAAGTGAGGAAAACAATGGAAGCAATTTTAACAACACAAGGTAGCAAAAAGCATAAGTGCACAAAAAACTAGTCAGTTAGAACCCAGTATAGCATATAAAGCTAAGGATAAGAGAATTTTTTTTTTTTTTTTTTGAAGAAAGGAATCGATAGAAAGGAAGTAGAACTCAGTGTTTGTCAGTCAGGTGTTGACGGAAGAGATGTGTTTTTAGGCGTTTTTTTAAAGATGGCTACAGAATCTGCTGATCTTGTAGCAGCAGTAGATCATTCCACCAATATGGAACAGAGCCAGAGAAGGTACGTGAGAGTGATTTTGTACCTTTTTGGGACGGTACCACCAGACGTTGTTCATTTGCAGAGCGCAGGGATCTGGTAGGAACGTAGGTCTGTATTAGTGAGTGAAGATATGAGGGTGCAGAACCAGTGGTGGTCTTGTAGGCCAAGAGCATAGCTTTGAACATGATGCGGGCGTCAACCGGGAGCCAGTGTAACCTAATGAATAGAGGAGTTACATGCACTCTCTTTGGTTCATTAAAGACCACTCTTGCCGCTGCATTCTGGATCAGCTGCAGAGGTTTGGTTGTGCAGGCAGGGAGTCCAGCCAGTAGAGCATTGCAATAATCCAGTTTGGACAAGACAAGAGCCTGGACTAGAATTTGTGTAGAGTGCTCTGATAGGAAAGGTCTAATTTTCCTAATGTTGTAGAGGATGAATCTACAGGATCGGGTGGTGCTGGCGACATGACTTGTGAAGTTTAGCTGATCATCAATTACCACTCCCAGATTTCTGGCAGTGCTGGACGGTGTAATGGTTGATGGGCCTAGTTGAATGGAGAGGAGGGTGGGTCTTTGGATTGGCCGGAATCACAAGCAGTTCTGTTTTTGCAAGGTTCAGCTGCAGGTGATGGTCCTTCATCCAAAGTGAGATGTCACTCAGACATGCCGAGACGGGAGCAGAGACCGTCGGATCGTCAGGTTGAAATGAAAAGTGGAGTTGAGTGTCATCTGCAGCAGTGATAGGAAAAGCCATGCTTCTGGATGACAGAGCCAAGGGATGTCATGTATATGGAAAAGAGTAGCGGTCCAAGCACTGAGCCCTGTGGCACCCCTGTATTGAGTTGTTGGGACTCAGAGACCTCGTTTCTCCAGGATACTCTGAATGACCTATGCGAGAGGTAAGACTTGAACCATTGAAACGCCATTCCAGTGACACCCATCGCACTGAGAGAAGACAGGAGGATGTGATGATTAACAGTGTCAAAAGCAGCAGACAGATCCAGTAAGATGAGTACAGATGACTTGGATGTTGCCTTTGCCAGTCTCGGGGCTTCGATGACTGAGAGCAGGGCAGTTTCGGTGGAATGTCCGCTCTTGAACCCAGACTGGTTCTGGTCCAGGAGGTTGTTCCGTGTGAGAAAGGATGAGAGCTGAGTAAACACAACTTGCTCCAGGGCTTTGGCAATGAAGGAAAGGAGGGAAACCGGTCTGTAGTTTTCAAGCAGAGTAGGGTAAAGAGTGGGTTTCTTCAGTAGTGGTGTGATGCGGGCCTCTTTGAAAGCTGTGGGGAATGACCCAGTGGAGAGAGATGAGTTGATGATGTGGGTGAGAGCAGGCACGACAGATGGAGAGATGGCCTGAAGGAGATGTGTGGGGATGGGATCCAGCGGGCAGGTAGTTGGGTGGTTAGAACTAATGACTTACAACATACATGACATACATGACTAATAAATACAACTTGCCTAATAATTTTGCACAGTGTATATCAAGTTGTGAATGTTAGCAAGTTGTAATCATAAAGTCTAAATCATCTGGTGTATACAAGGAGCTCTTCTCACCCAAATTGTTGTGGCAGTGCCAATGATAAATGGTTTATGTGTTGAATACATAGTTTCTAGCTCCTTGAGCATGCATGTGGACAACTCCATACTGACTGCATACTAGGGCTGCACGATAAGGGCCAAAATGATAATCATGATTATTTTGATCAATATTGAGATCACGATTAATTAGCACGATTATTTGTTGATTTTAACCAAAACAATTTTTTATTGTCACACAAGCTAATTACATTTACTGCCTTCACATCCATATTGTGCAACATTCCTGGTAATGTACAGATATGTGCATCAAAATAAAATAGGTCCTCTTATTCACCAAAATGCAGTGAATCTCCTTAAAGAATAAATAAAAATAAATTAAAACAATAAAGAAAATGTAGCAAAACTTCAACAGGGCAATATTTTACATTTTACAATATTTAAATATATTTCAGGAAGCAAAATTTAAACTTAAGTTGTACCTGCATAATGGATGTGAATAAAACTAAAAATAAAATATATAATCAATAAGAAACAAATATTCCACAACAGAATGTAACCAAATAAGAACTTGTTCATGTTCTTTGCGGGAAAAAAGATGTTTGCAAGCATCGACTCTGCATTGCAAAATCCTCATCGATGTAATGAATTGTCAAACTCATGTACGGATCCATTGTCCTGCTTGACCACAGATCCGTTGTAGTTGCAAAGTACTTTATATTGGCAAGATCACGCTCTATTTCCCCTCTGCGTTTTCTGTACATCGCAGGTAGTGCCACCTTTGAAAAATAATTACGCAAGGGGATCACGTATCGTTTATCCAGAGTGTTGACCAAGAATTTGAAGCCTTCGTTTGTCACCGTGTTTATTGAGCACATGTCTTTAGCCAAATGAAATGCGACTGCATTCGTTATTTCACTGTGTCTTTGGGAGGTGGATGGGTATGGTGATGCGCTAAAGAGGCTCGCTTCGATGGATGTCTGAGTTTATGTTGTGGGATGATTAGTCTTTGCAACGCATTTCCTGGCCCTCATACATTTATCGTATTGAACTTTATGGTGTTTTTTTAAGTGGTTAAAGAGGTTTGTTGTGTTGCTTTGTGGTGCCAAAACAACTTTATGGCACTCTTTGCATATGACCTGTTCTTGTTTTGTGTCAATCTGACTGAGCTGCTGCGCGGTGCAGGGAACAACTCTGATTGGTGCATGGACGCACGAGATCAGACAGCGGCTTTACAGCGCGCTAGACTGGCTTTAAAAAAAAAAAAACTTTAATACAAAGCGTGACTGAATGACGCACTGTTAATATCGCTCGATCACGCGAATTTGATCGTGGGAAGCCAAAATCGTGATCGTGATTAAAATTCGATTAATTGTGCAGCCCTACTGCATACTAAGAGAAAGTTACATTTTGCAAAGACTATTGCCTACATCCAGTGCAAAATGTTTTTCCTCTTGTCTTACGTCCTTACAAATCTAAATTATTACATTTACAAACATTATTATTGTTGCATAACACTAACATTATTATTATTGTTACAGGGTGCACATGGCAGAGTGGTTAGCACTACTGACTCAGCCGAAGGTCGTAAGTTCAAAACCCGGCCGACTCCAACATCTTTAGCTGACTCCGGTCTTTCTGTGAGGAGTCTGCACATGTTACTGTGCAGACTTGTGTTACCGTGGGTTCTCTCTGGGTACTCCGGCTTCCTCCCACCGTCCCACCAAATACATGCATGTATAGGTTAATTGGAAACTGTCCCTAGTGAATGAATGTGAGAGTGAATGGTTGTCTGTTACTGTCTGTCTATAATGTCAGCCCCACGACTAACTGGCCACTGTCCAGTCACCTGCGACCCCTAATGGGACTAAGCTGTAGAAAATGAATGAATGAATTATTGTTGCAATGACAGGAGATGATGTGGAAATCAAGACGAGTCAGACAATGAGACAGACAGTGACACCCATGTAACATGACCATAATGTGATTTTAATGAAGCGGGATCGAGACTCCTTTAGTTGTATTTTACCACCTGATTGTATTTATTTATAAAAAAAGTGTTACTCTCAAAACACACTTTTTATGGATGACTCGTTGATGACTGGATGACTCATTCTGAAGTGCAGTGATTTGCCGTGATGCATGTGCTGTGTTACATTGCGAAACAGCCAGCCGAATTATTTGGGTGTATTGTGTAAATTCTCGGATTAATAACTTGGATATTGTTATTGGTTGGTAAAACTGTTAAAGAGGGAAACACCATTGTTCTCTTTATGCGTGTAATAAATATTTTTTGTTTTAGTGTTTGTTTTCTGAACCCCTTGCGATTACATTACATAAGAAACACTAATATTTGCTCATCGTAGCGCTTATTGTTTTCAACTGGGTCAGTATCTTTATTTACAAATTCTGTTGCACGAGTACGCTGTTTGTTTTGAAACTTCGAAAGACAAGAGCGGGCGAGATTAACACATCTGAACATGATAATGTAAACAAATCTTACCAGAAGACACGATCACGGGTTAATACGGAACAAGGGCTACAGGGTGTCGCTCACCTCCGGCTATTGCTCATAGTGAATGAATGAGAAGCTTATGTCTGAGCGGTTCAAACATAGTCCTGGTCCAGAAAGATTCTAACACAGCGGAGGGACGGTGACACAGAAACAAAATGCTGTAGCTCCAAACTTGTGGGCAGCTGACATCACAGTGCAGCGCTACCGTGAGCTCCAGGCCGGGTCAAAACAGGATGTGAAGCGAGACTTGAAGCGTTCACGCTACGTCCTTTATTTAGATTGTCTTCGTTACTGTAGACTTATTTATACATAAAACATTATTTTTATTACTTTTGATTTCCACGTTAATTTAATCTTGTTTATTCTCTAATGCATCTTGTAAATTTGTTTTTTTCAATTACAGGTCCTGTCTTCCGACTAATATTATTGGTAGCCTACTTCTTCTTCTTGCATTATACAGTCTGTAAGTCTGTGAATGCATCATGTACTCTCACGTGACTGAAATCAGCTGACCAACTGGAAAAAACGGAAACTCCTCATTCTCGCGTTAACCCTCTTGGAAACATGGCTCGTTTACTGAACAGGCTCCAAGACACAGAATGCCGTAAAGTAAGTACCCAGCGGTGAATTGTGAAGATGTACTGCCACAGTTATGGTTACTGACAAAAGGGATGTGCACGTAGCCTAGAAATGAAAGCGTTCATTGAGTCATTAACATAACAGAATAAAACGAGTCTTTTCTACCGAAGCCAGTTCGATGAGATGGATATTTACACAATAAAATCGGTTATGTTAATTTTTTAATAAAGCACCAAGAGCCAGTTCTGGGTCTCATGAACTACCGCTCATTTACCAGGTGTCCGGATTAACCCGTGATAATGGTGAGATTTGTTTACATTTTGCTTTATCGTGTCCAGGTGTGTTTAATGCTGAGCTCAACCCCTTCACTTAAACCCCTTAAAAGATCCTCGAGTAAGGGCGCCACCATACAGGCATGTAAATCCGTCCATCAGAGGGCAGGCTCCAAAACCGGAAATATAAGGGCATTTTTTGCCCTTTTAGTAAGAACAATATCCGTGAATAGGGGAGCAATGGGCGGAAGATATCAAAATTTTTTTACAATCATTGTGCTAATCTCGCCCGCAGTTGTCTCTCTTCAACACAAACAGCGTAGGACTCATGTCAATTTGTGCAAAATAATTTGTGAAAAAAGAGACTGACCCAGTTGAAAACAAAGAGTGCTATGATGAGCAAATATCAATGTTACTTATAAAACAATTTTATAAATAAATACAAAAAAGTTGAAAAACCTTAATGAGTCTCGATCCCCCTTCATTAAAAATATAATACGACCAGACGGCAAGTCCCTAAACCCTTTTACTACAGCGACTCTTGTCACCGTCATTAACACTCAGATTTGTTGTAGGCAAGGCAACTTTATTTCTATAGAGGATCATTTTGCAGAAAAATTATTTTAAAAAATACAACTTGAGCTAAAACGACAAGAAAAATGCTGTATACTGAACACACATGTGTTTAGCTCATTTTGCCCAAGTTTGTTGTCTGTGGAATGAAGCAGCTATTTTTTTTGTTGTTTTTTAAAAAAGAGGTGTATTCTAAGTCGGATCACATTTTCAATTCAAAATGGCCGCCTTCCCGTGTGTGATAGGGTGTGGTCCCCATTGGCTTTTTTGTTCATAAGCCCATACTGGATGTGTGTACCAAGTTTCATTTGCCTACGACAAACTAAAATTTTCACTTCCAATTGACTTTTTCCACATATTTGGGACGTTGCTATGGCAACACATTTATAGATAGGGGGTGGTTGTCATTGGCTTTTATGCTCGCCATGACTTAAGAGATGTGTGTACCAAATTTTATGTCTCTATGACAAACTAAATTCTTGGGTCCCATTATAAGTTTGTAGGGGGCGCTGGAGAGCCATTTCTAAAGATAACCCTTTTATTTACATATTTTTGTGTTCAGGTCATGAATTTGCACAAACGCCTTTTTGGGTCCAACTCGATCCGAGAAGGCGTTTGAGAGTTAAGAGACGTTTTATTTTCACAAAAATGGCCACCTCGTTACAGGCTTGCCACAACCATACCCGATAAGATATCAACAACAAAGTCACAACTTTGGTTGGCACATGTGTCTAGATGAGACTCACCAAATTTGGGGCCATTTAGATTAAAACATAATGATTTGCATCTTTCTGCGCAAGGGGTGCAATTTTAGTGGCCGCGCGTTTCACCCCACATGGCGGACTTCCTGTTGAGTTTAGGGTGTGGCTGTCATAGACTTTTCTGTTTGCCCTGAGGTGTCCTATGGATGTACCAAGTTTCATTTTTCTACGTAGCAAAAAAGTTACTTTCACTTTCCAATGTATTTTGACTTTTCTAGGGGTCGCCACTGAGTCATTTTTTGTAATTTTTTTTCGGGGACTTCAAATACATAAATTTTTCGCCGAGCTTGAAGTCTGGGACCAATAAAAATGACTTTTCGTGCATGTTCACTGGGTCAAATTTAGGATCATTTTGCAGAAAAAGAAAGAGAACAAAAAAAAAAAAAAAAATCCGGGCAAAAACAATAGGCCCTCCAGGTCATCACCGGCTCGGGCCTAATTAATAATACGCTTACTGATTAACAGTTTTTATTAATATAATAAACAGTAATAAACAAATAAGAGCAATAAATAAAAACAAAAACTAAGAGACAGAGTGAAGACGTGTTGGACAGAATCGTTAATGAAGTCTGAGTGTGTACAGACTTCAGCCTTAATGAAGAAACTCAAAAGGGATTTAGCTCCATTAACAGCAGAAAGTAAGTAATATGTTGCTAAACAGTGCTAATAATAAAGCCAATATGGCAAATACTTAAATCTGAGACTTTTTCCGCAGCGTCGATAAACTATTTTTTGTCAGAGACGGAAAGCAGGCAGAGGAGAGGAGCTCTCTCACCAGCTAAATGAGCAGGTTACATCCACAGTCTGTGTAAATCAGACTCTTAAAGATGAGGTAGACTCATTTTCAAATTACCATCTACCATTCTAAGAGCTTAGTCTCTGTAGTTTTAGGTGTTAAACACAATGGGAGTGTGAGAGGTTAATTGAGCTGACATTGTGTCAGAAATGAATTATTCCACAATTTAAACCATTTAGTATTATTTTAACATCTAAAATGCTCCAAAATACAGGAAAGTACACTTATTTTGTTAAAAACGTTCTTGCTACTATTAAGTCAGATGAACCTGCTTTTGCTGCTGGCCTCATGAGGTGCTCGGCTACTAAATCTCTAACATAGACCCTCCTGCTGTTCAACAAAGCAAAATATACTCTTCAACAAAAACATCAGATAAAAAACAATAGAGAGAGGACAAGGACAAAGAGTAAAATACTGTCAATGTAATATCTTCTATTTGATTAAAACATATAAAATTAAACAAATATATGTAAATAAAATCTGGACCTTTGGTAGTTTCTAAACTCTGGCTACGGCCCTGTATCTACCTCATTATGTACAATGTAACACACTGTGTAACAAACTGTAATAACATAACTACATAGTGTGCACATGGCAGAGTGGTTAGCACTCCTGCCTCACAGCAAGAAGGTCCTTAGTTCAAAACCCAGCTGACTCAAACATTATCGGCCGACTCTGGTCTTTCTGTTAGGAGTCTGCATGTCCTCCGTGTGTTACCGTGGGTTCTCTCCGGGTACTCCGGCTTCCTCCCACCGTCCAAAGACATGCATGTATAGGTCAATTGGCAACTCTAAAGTGTCCCTAGTGAATGAATGTGAGAGTGAATGGTTTTATGTCACTGTCTGCCTCTAAATGTCAGCCCTGCGACTAAGTGTCCACTGTCCAAGGTGTACCCCACCTCAGGCCCAAAGCTGCTGGGATAGGCTCCAGTCACCCGCGACCCCTAACGGGACTAAGCGGTAGAAAATGAATGAATAAATGAATGAACATAGTATACATACCCTAACCCTACCCTACCTACAATATGTAAAGTGTACAAATAATCAGTGGCGTGGTGTGGGTTATTTTTTTTGGCGGAAGCCAGCCGGGGAGTGGGGATTAGGGCATATACACTCTCTATCTCGATTGTAGCAGGGCTAATTTTTTGTCTCCCTTTTTTCTTTCATCAATTAACTGGAACTTACTGGAACCATACATAGTTATAAAACCATTCCACTTAATGCAAACACAGTATAAATAATAGAATAATTAGGCCTACGTCTGAAACAATGTATTTTAAGTTATAGCCATACAACAACAAAATAAACACAGCACCCACGGCTCAAAAATCACAGGAACTCTTGAGAAGGAAAACTAAATTAGTATTTTTTTCCATTTAAATGGATTGTTAATATTTTATATAAAAGTAAATCCATGTGTTAAGCAGCGAGAGGCTGGAGGTACAGCTGCAGGAAACACAGGAGGACTGCAGGACTGTTTTGGTTTATTACCAGCTATCTAAACATTAAATATATAGAGCTGTGGTCTCAATATTTGAGGCACTGATTCTGCTTGTGATTAAAGCAGTGAAAACTCTAACATAACTGTGGAGCTATGTGTATTTATTTAAAAAAAGTTTCTAGTTTTTTGCTTGAGTAAGGATTATCTATCGTTCCAATCAGCTGACTTCCGTATTTAGCTCCACCTTTTCCAAAGAATAACACAAAGCTTTTGGGGGCACTTCGGATCCCCTTTTGGTAATGGAAGCATGCCAAAACCGACCCACATCATACCGCTTCGGTGGATACAAGGCTTTAGTTGGAGCATAAATAATGAAAAGAGATGATGTGCATTCTGATTCATTAACATCACACCATACCCTGCTTTTGCTGTTGAGGTTTGGGCAGTCTATGTTCAAACACCTCTCCTAAATGAAAATGCCATGTCCTTTTCTGTTGACCTTAAAGTAAGAGGAGGTTAGGTTACTCTCCTGTCTCCTGTCTCCTATAGCTGTGCCATGCTGTGATAGATGGAATATGTGGAAGGGGGCTGCCCAAAAAGGAGGAGTACAGTGCTCCCATGAGTCTGGATGAGTGGCTGGAACTGAACAACTCTCTGACAAGCCTTTTGTGCCTGACAGCAGGAGGCCACAGCTCTAATGAGGAAGTAAGACTAAACATGAGCTAAATATTTATTCTTTTCAACTTGATTGTTTATTTTTTTAAATTTTCAGTCATCATTCATTCATTACTGTTTCTGTTACTAAAAACAATAACTGCTGATGTTGGATTTGTAAGGTATTGGCGGGTTTGTCAGATGTCAGACACAACCACACTGAGGCTGTGCTCAGTGTGCTCAAAGCCAGACGCCATGAGATCTGCCATGCTCTGCTGGACAGGACCACCTCCATCTCCTCTGCTGTCCTCACAGACTTTGACTGGCAGCTGAAGGTGAGGGTTCAAAGAAGTGGGTTTCAGCGCAGCACAGTTGCATGTGTGTGTCATAAACTTACTAAATATTAAATTACTAAATAAAAAAACTACTTTTTCAGGAAACATTTTGCATTGTGTGTGCTACAAAAGGAAAAATATCTGGACTATTCCTTAACACAACAGTTGGTAATGGTAATGTTAGCAATAGCCGGTAGTAAGGATCTGAACCTTTTTCTAAAATTGAGAAATCTGAGTTGTTCTAGTCTGAGCAGAAGAACCCTGAGTTTATGTCTGTGAAGGTTCTCAGTCATCCAGGACATCTTGAAAAAAAGGTTGAAGTAAAAGCATCTGGACTCAGTTTTCAAGGTAAAGACGTTTTGTCAAAGTGGTTAGTGCCACTGTTCCATTCAGGTGCAGAGTCGTTAATGATACTGCTCCATTCAGGTGCTGTGTTTGTTGTTCTAGGGTGCAACTCTTTTGTTTTAGGTTTCAAAACACTGTTATATATATACTAGGCAACATGAATCTCTAGAGATATAAGCTCAGCTCTCCTACCAGTTGATCCCAGAATTGATAAAGTCTCTTGGAATTAGAGACAAAACGTTTTACCATGAAAACTGAGTCCAGATGCTTTTATTTCAACCTTTTTTTCAACCTTAAGTTTAGATTTGAACTCTGAGTTGGTTGAACCTGCTGCAGGAAAACATTGCCTATATATATATATATATATATATATATATATATATATATATATATATATATATATATATATATATATATATATATTAGGGGTGTCACGATTCTCCAAATCCTCGATTCGATTGCATTTTCGATTCTAAGGTCACGGTTCGATTTGATTCTCGATTTTTACATTTATTCTTTTAAAGCACAGATTGTCATTTTTCAAACTAGACTTTTATGCAATATAATATCTGACCTTTGTTTGCAATGTACCACACTACATTGTCAAATTTAAAACTTTAATAACATAATGTAACAATAACTTATATCTTTAGTCAATTGAAAACTTAAAATAAACTGCCATCCAGTTTCTCTTTTGTAAGTGCAGTCTTCTTCACAAAAGATGACATTCAAGTTCACAACAAAACAAACAAAAACAATAAAACAGACATGTCCATAGTCTTTTGACAATGTTCTTAGCATTATCAGTTGTCACAGGGATGGTTGAATTTTGTCTGTCCAACTTCCATTCCACTACCACTTCCCTCAGCACTTCTGCTAAATGTTCACTTGTGTGTGCTTCATATATGGGGTGGGTTTGAAGGACTGGATTTTGAATTTCCCAGTCATCATTAATGTAATGTGCTGTGACAGTCATGAAGCTCTGTGTTGCTCTGGATGTCCAGCAATCTGTAGTCAAGGCAACTAAATGTGCGCTGCTCAGACCTTCAATAACTTTCTCTTTTACATTATTGTACATGGAGGGAATCACCGTAGCTGTGAGATCGTTCTACTTGGGATTTCGTAGCGTGGCTCTAGCACGCTAATTAAATGCCTAAAACCGGAGATTTCCACCACCGAATAAGGTCGCATGTCCGCGGCTATGAATACTTCTACCGCACGCGTAATTGCATTTGCACGAGTTGAGTTGCTTGGAAGACTAGTTTGTGTAGTTGTTGGTTTAACAGATAAATGTATGTTTTTGTGGTGCCTGCGTAGATGCCCAGCCTGTTAGTTGTGCTGCCAGTGAGAGAATATGGTACACGCACATAGCACAGCTTGCAAACTGTTGTTTTTTTGTCGACAACGCGAACGTTGTCAACATAACTCACTAGAAATCCAAAATACTTCCACACCAGCGACTTCAGTGAAAGAGGAGGGGATTCGAGTTCTGTCGATGGGTCTCCTGCATCTGCAGTTGCCATGCTATCTTTTGAGTGGCTGTTAGAGGAGGTTGACTCGCAGCACTTCAACACATGTGTTTTTTTCCGCTTGGCAAGTAACCAGACGCAACATGGGGGCGTGGCAGCATCGACGATTCCATTTTTTAATTCGAAGTTTGAGACTGTGACTTAATTTCGATCGATTTCGATTTAAAATCGAAATCGTGACACCCCTAATATATATATATATATATATAGCTAAATTTATAGACTTAAAAAATAAACTTAGAATAGAGCAGGGAGCCTGTTAAAATGGTGACTAGTTAATTACAGGCACTTTTTATATTTACGGCTTTCTAACTTTACATCGGCACTGTATGGAAAAAGTGGTATTGGCTCATCTACTGTTAATATGGCTATAAATGCAAATATATTTTTATTGCTCTGTTTGTTTCAAATACATAAACTTAATATTAGGTTATCAACATCTTATCTCAAATGGGAAGGATTTGCACCCTCTGGAAAACTGAAAGCAACTACTCTCATACTACTGTATCGGATTAGTCAGGCAGTGTGTTTATGTAAAGGAACTTGTTTTTCCTTCACCTTACACAATCATTACAAGGAAGTGCAAGTGCCAGTTAGACAGATTTTTTTTCTTCTAATTTGCTATTTCATTTTATAAAAACAATTACATTATCCATATGAGTAGCTTTCTATAGTTTTGTTCCTTTTAGTAGAAATTAAGAACCGTGGGAAAAATAAGTTTGCTGTTTCCACAGTTAGCACTGTCCAGTGACAAGATATCATCTCTCGAGACTCCGCTGGTCAGTCTGAGTCTGGATGTGAAAGAAAATGGACTGCTGCAGCCTGTTACCATGGAGATGAACCGAGAGGAACTCAACTTGCTTATCACTTCATTAGAAGCTGCTAATAAGGTACATCTACCAACCCTCACATGTGATGTATCCCACAGCCAAGTATTTGTCAGTGCAGCACCCATGTAATAAAAATTGGTTTTATATTGCATTTTAAAATAATATATACTGTATAATAGATGTCGCAATACTAAAATAAGATGATTGCAAGACAGAATTTTGCAACAGTAAAGATAAATGTTATCTGAGAGCCCTAGCACCCCTATGAAAATAGCTACTGGTTAAATCAGCTACAAGGTACTAAGTGACTGAGCCCTAGGAGCAGGAGGTATCTGGCAGCGCCAGGCTCAGCCTCCAGTCAAGAAAGTTATCAAAAGAGAAAAGAAAGAGAGAGAGGAGAGGGAGAAAAGGTGTAATGGGGGGAAACAGATACTGACAAATGTCTTTGAAAAGAGCTGAGCTCCACTCCAAAACTGAGCTAGCATAGTTTAAATTGTTAGCTAATATCATAGTCATAGTCATAGTCTTTTTGCGGGTTACTAGGCCCGAGCCGGTGATGACCGGGAGGGCCTATTGTTTTTGCTCGGATTTTTTTTATTTATTTATTTGTTTTTTTTTTCTGCAAAATGATCCTAAATTTGACCCAGTGAACATGCACGAAAAGTCATTTTTATTGGTCCCAGACTTCAAGCTCAGTGAAAAATTTATCTATTTGAAGTCCCCGAAAAAAAAATACAAAAAATGACTTAGTGGCGGCCCCTAGAAAAGTCAAAATACATTCTGCCTATGGAAAGTGAAAGTAACTTTTTTCCAACTTAGAAAAATGAAACTTGGTATATCCATAGGACACCTCAGGGTACACAGAAAAGTCTATGACCACACCCTAAACCCAACAGGAAGTCCGCCATGTGGGGTGAAACGCATGGCCACTAAAATCGCACTCTTGTGTCTAAAGGTCATTGTGCCCCAAATTTGGTGAGTATCATCTAGACACGTGTGCCAACCAAAGTTGTGACTTTGTTGTTGATATCTTATCGGGTATGGGTGTGGCAAGCCTGTAACGAGGTGGCCATTTTTGTGAAAATAAAATGTCTCTTAACTCTCAAACTCCTTCTCAGATCAAGTTGGACCCAAAAAGGCGTTTGTGCACATTCATGACCTGAACACAAAGATATGTAAATAAAAGGGTTATCTTTAGAAATGGCTCTCCAGCGCCCCCTACAAACTTATAATGGGACCCAAGAATTTAGTTTGTCATAGAGACATGAAATTTGGTACACACATCTCTTATGTCATGACGAGCATAAAAGCCAATGACGACCACCCCCTATCTATAAATGTATTGCCATAGCAACGTCCCGAATATGTCGAAAAAGTCAATGGGAAGTGAAATTTTTAGTTTGTCGTAGGCAAATGAAACTTGGTACACACATCCAGCATGGGCTTATGAACAAAAAAGCCAATGGGGACCACACCCTATCGCAAACGGGAAGGCGGCCATTTTGAATTGAAGATGTGAACCAACTTAGAATACACCTCTCTTTTAAAAAACAACAAAAATTAGCTGCTTCATTCCACAGACACCAAACTTAGGCAAAATGAGTTAAACACGTGTGTTCAATGGACAGGCGTTTTTCTTGACGTTTTTGCTCGAGTTATATTTTTTTAATTATCATTTTTCTGTAAAATGATCCTCAATTTGACCCAGTTAACGTGCAACTAAAAGTCATTTTTATTGGCCCCAAAATTCAAGCCCGGCCAAAAATGTATGTATTAGGGCTGCAACTAACGATTATTTTCATAATCGATTAATCGGACGATTATTTTTTCGATTAATCAATTAATCGGATACAGTTTTTTTTATTCAGTTTGATTTTTTTGTTTATTATAACTAAATAAAACCCTAAATCAGGGTATTTATGTTTAAAAGTGTACTTTAAAAAGTGCAAAAGCCACACATTGAGTTTTACTAATATAATCTTTAATTTTTACATTTTAAAACTTAAAACACAAAAGTTTGTCCAGTTTTTAAACCAGCCTTTCTCAAACTTTTTTCAGTCAGGGCACCTTTCAAAAATGCATAAAATGTGAAGGCACCCCAGTTTAAAATATAATTTAAAAACACTGCATAACCCAAATTTAAATGCAAATGTCCTGTTTATTTAGACAGGACAGTAATGAACAGAGCATAATACGAACTGTAAATAACAATAATAATAACAACTTTATAGCAACTTTATAGCACCTTTAAAAACACAGGTTTGCAAAGTAATTCACAAAATAATTAATTAGAGACACAAATGCCATAAAACCGTAAGAGGTGGACCGCATAATACAAGAACCCAACAACAAATCCTGACCAGGAGAACTAAACTGAAGTGCAGGATGCAGTTAAAATAAAATAAAAAGGGGCAGACATAACAAAAATAAATAAAATCAGATACAATACGATAAGAAAAAGATCCATGTTCCATGCAACAGAGATAAGCAGGAATGTTTTTCCATATAGTGCTTGTTTTCATCCGTGCTATATGCGCATGCACACACACCACACACACAAAAAATAATCCGCGAGAGAAAGATCTACATGCGCGCATGCAGCGCATATACGCTCACACAAGCCGGGGTGGGGTGACCACAATCGATGAGAGACGTGAGCCTGGTGCGACGCACACAGCCGCCCTATCCTGGCAGGTATGGATGAGAGGCAGACACGGAGCTCCTGGTCCACAGTCCTCAGTCGCTCCCTGTACTAGTGGAAGTGTTTTGTCGTTTAAACACCTTTTTATAACGATCGCGTTAGTTGAGCTGTATGCATGATGGGCGCCGCCATCGCCGCCGCGGGGGCAGTTTAGAAAAGTTGTGATATATGACAGCTCTGAGCGCGCCTGTCTCTGGCTCAGTGCAACCCAACACGAAAGCATTTTTTTTTTTTTTTTTGCCTACGTAATTTTTTGGCGGCACCCCTGACACAGTCAGGGGGCACCCCAGTGTGCCGCGGCACCCACTTTGAGAAAGGCTGAGTTATGTTGCGAGCGAACTAATTGCGCAACCTGATGCTCGAGACAAAATAGATCTAGTGTGACTGTCCCGAAGTTGGTAAACAAAGCTGTTTACACGGTAGCATTGAATTAAACCAGAGTACTATTTTCACATCTTCATATAATGAGAATATAGGCTACAGTTTTTGCTTACCGTGCTGATGTTTCACCTTCATCCGTGACAACGTGTTTCCTCTTCATGTGTTCGAGCATCACTGTGGTACTTCCATGCCACACAAGCTCAGCTTTGCATAACTTGCAGATTACGGTCTTATTTGCTGCATTTAATGTAAAATGCTCCCATGCCTTAGATGACTTGGGGCGCACTTTTTCTGCCGATTGAGATTAACATTACTCTCTGCCATTTCGCGTGTGACTGTTTCATGAAAGTGACGTCATCAGTAACGCTCCCCGTGACGTGAGCAGACCAACTAATCGACAATGGCATTCGTTGACAACGATTTTCATAATCGATTATTATCGATTTTATCGATTAGTTGTTGCAGCCCTAGTATGTATTTGAAGTCCCCGAGGAAAACAAATTAAAAAAAATTACTCAGTGGCGACCCCTGGAAAATGAAAATACATTGTGTCTATGGAAAGTGAAAGTAAATTATTTCAAATGTAGAAATACAAAACTTGGTACACCCATAGAACACCTCAGGGCAAACAGAAAAGTTTATTACAGCCATACCGTAAATTCAGCAGGGAATCTACTATGTCGGGTGGAATGCGTGACCACCTAAATCGCACCCCTTGTGTCTAAAGGCTTTTCATTTAAACGGCTCCAAATTTGGTGAGTATCATCTAGACACGTGTGCCAAAAAAGTTATCAATTTGTTTTTTGATACATGATTCTTTGGGAAATAAATGCCATTTCCCAATTGCCAGGATCCTTCCTTTAGAGGAGGCTCCTCCAGAGCCAAGGCTAGAGTCTTAGAAAACTCCTCAGAATCCTTTGGAACTTTTAACCTTGTACTTTTAGACAAGTTATATTTGCATTTTGCCTTTTTAAACAGGGGGGTGCAGTGATTCCTGAGTCATCTCAAATCTCCAGCCAGTACTTTGTTTTTCTCGCCTTAACCCAAGCATAATCTATTATTTTCAAAGGTTCAGACAGCTCCCAGGAAAACCAGGGATTGTGGAGACCTTTAACTCTAAATTACAAGGTGGGGTAGCAGGCCCCAGCAGTAGCACAGGCCCGGTTATTTGACATTACCGTGAAGTTTACATTTTAAAGCACGAAATGCAATCCTCCGAGTGCATGTGTCCCCGCGGTCTCAAGGGAGGCGAGGGCCTTTATCACCGCTTGCGGCTTTAATTAGGCCCGAGCCGGTGATGACCGGTAGGGCCTATTATTTTTGCTCGGATTTTTTTATATTTTTTTTTCTTGTGACAATATGATCCTAAATTTGACCCAGTGAACATGCACGAAAAGTCATTTTTATTGGTCCCAGACTTCAAACTCGGCGAAAATGTTATGTTTTTGAAGTCGCCGAAAAAAAAATACGAAAAATGACTCAGTGGCGACCCCTACAAAATCAAAATACATTGGGCCTATGGAAAGTGAAAGTAAGTTTTTTTTCAAACGTAGAAAAATGAAACTTGGTATATCCATAGGACATCTCAGGGCAAACAGAAAAGTCAATGACAGTCACACCCTAAACTTAACAGGAAGTCCGCCATGTTGGGTGAAACGCGCGGCCACTAAAATCGCACCCCTTGCGCAGAAAGATGCAAATCATTGTGTTTTAATCTAAATGGCCCCAAATTTGGTGAGTATCATCTAGACACATGTGCCAACCAAAGTTGTAACTTTGTTGTTGATATTTTATCGGGTATGGGTGTGGCAAGCCTGTAACGAGGTGGCCATTTTTGTGAAAATAAAACGTCTCTTAACTCTCAAACGCCTTCTCGGATCGAGTTGGACCCAGAAAGGCGTTTGTGCACATTCATGACCTGAACAAAAAAATATGTAAATAAAAGGATTATCTTTAGAAATGGCTCTCCAGCGCCCCCTACAAACTTATAATGGGACCCAAGAATTTAGTTTGTCATAGAGACATGAAATTTGGTACACACATCCCTTATGTCATGACGAGCATAAAAGCCAATGACAACCACCCCCTATCTATAAATGTGTTGCCATAGCAACGTCCCAAATATTTGGAAAAAGTCAATGGGAAGTGAAAATTTTAGTTTGTCGTAGGCAAATGAAATTTGGTACACACATCCAGCATGGGCTTATGAACAAAAAAGCCAATGGGGACCACACCCTATCACACACGGGAAGGCGGCCATTTTGAATTGAAAATTTGGTCCGACTTAGAATACACCTCTTTTTTAAAAGAACACAGAAAATAGCTGCTTCATTCCACAGACACCAAACTTGGGCAAAATGAGCTAAACACATGTATGTAAAATAGACAAGTGTTTTTCTAGATTTTTTTGCTCGAGTTATATTTTTTTTTATTATAATTCGGTATATCTTTTTTTATTATAATTTTTCTGCAAAATGATCCTCAATTTGACCCAGTAAACCAACAACTAAAAGTCATTTTTATTGGTCCCAGACTTCAAGCCCGGCGAAAAATTTATGTATTTGAAGTCCCGGAAAAAAAATTACAAAAAATGACTCAATGGCGACCCCTAGAAAAGTCAAAATACATTGGGCCTATGGAAAGTGAAAGTAACTTTTTTGCAACGTAGAAAAATGAAACTTGGTACATCCATAGGACACCTCAGGGCAAACAGAAAAGTTTATTACAGCCATACCGTAAACTCAACAGAAAATCTACTATGTTGGGTGGAATGCGTGACCACCTAAATCACACCTCATCTAAACAGCTCCAAATTTGGTGAGTATCATCTAGACACGTGTGCAAAAAAAAGTTATCAATTTGTTTTTTGATACATTTGTGGCTGTGGTCGTAATGAGTCTGTGAAGAGGCAACTATTGGGAAATAAATGCCATTTCCCAATTGCCAGGATCCTTCCTTTAGAGGAGGCCCTCCAGAGCCACGGCTAGAGTCTTAGAAAACTCCTCAGAATCCTTTTACCGTGAAGTTTACGCTTTAAAGCACGAAATGCACTCCTCCGAATGCATGTGTCCCCGCGGTCTCAAGGGAGGCGAGGGCCTTTATCGCCGCTTGCGGCTTTAATTATAATTTTTCTGCAAAATGATCCTCAATTTGACCCAGTAAACGTGCAACTAAAAGTCATTTTTATTGGTCCCAGACTTCAAGCTCGGCGAAAAATTTATGTATTTGAAGTCGCGGAAAAAATATGAAAAATGACTCAGTGGCGACCCCTACAAAAGTCAAAATACATTGGGCCTATGGAAAGTGAAAGTAACTTTTTTCCAATGTAGAAAAATGAAACTTGGTACATCCATAGGACACCTCAGGGCAAACAGAAAAGTTTATTACAGCCATACCGTAAACTCAACAGGAAATCTACTATGTTGGGTGGAATGCGTGACCACCTAAATCGCACCCCTTGTGCTAAAGGCTTTTCATCTAAACAGCTCCAAATTTGGTGAGTATCATCTAGAAGTGCCCTGTTCACAAAACGACAGCAAATCTAGTACTAAACTCTAGCAGAAATATAACCAGTATAACACTGAATAGGGTGTGGTGCACAGTTAAAGTTTTGACAATGTTTAAGAAATAATAGAAACGTAACTTTAAGACAATGCCGAGAGATGCACTCGCCTGATTGTTAGCGTCCCCTGGATGCGTCCTCCGTCCACCAGGTGAAAAATCAAAAGGACTTCACGAGACGCTAACAGTCACATCCAAAGGTAAGAAGCCCAGTTTCACTAAGAGAATAGGTGGCAAAAATGCTAACGTTAACCTAAACCTGGGTTATCCTAAACTGCTAACTCTTGAAATAAGCCAAAGCGGCACAGAATACAGAACGCTGGTATCGCTAAAGCATTAGCACCACCTGAAATAAAGATAACAAACAGATTTCAACCACTGGCTGAGCTAAATGTGACTGTGAATAACAAACAGAGAGAAAGCTGAGAGATTTCTTTGCTTAATGGGAGCCATGAAGTTGTTAAAAAGCACCAGACCAACTTCAATCTGTTTAGGCAATGACACAACCTGTTCAAGGGAAAGGGCCCACAACCTGTGCAAAGGTGGAATAAGAGGACTTCCGGATAGCCTCCTCTACGCTCTAAGGGCCTGGACAGGGTCATGGGTCACTAAGAGAAGAGCAGCCACTAAAACAAAAGCAGCAACCAAGAAAAGAAAGGAGTGAGAGAACCACTCCAGCCATACAGGCCATGGAACGCATGTACCGCAATAAATTTAACTTCAACATCTGGATCTTCAACATCCCCACATGTGGCCCCACCACAGCCCTGGGCCCCATTGGCTTCATCTACACCCTCTGCAGAATCATCACTCTCTGTTATCACCATCATCATCAAAAGTGATTCCTTTAACTCCAAACATGGCAAGGTCACAGGGACTGACATCAACCATGGTGGGTTCTCCACGACCCCCCCGTACCCCCAAGGAGCTCCACCACTGCTATTCCACCAGCTCAACCCTCTCAGCCTGCCCCTAGAGTTGTAACCTCCTCTGTAGCTGTAGTCCTCCTCGGCCTCCCCCACTTCCCAGAAGAAATTCTGCTATCAGCAACTAGGACACCATGGGCCTCTGCTGTCCCTATATTTTTAGTCAAAATAAAGCTTGTATCAACCCGAGGCCCTGGAATAGAGTGCTCTCCCCTAGTGGGGACAGTTAAACTGTCCAATCAGAGACATTTAATTCAAATCCCTTGTAAGATAACGTCCAGTTCCACTGAAACAAATCTGAAGCCTGCTGTGCTCAATGTCAGATCGTTATGTAACAAATCACTTTTAATCAATACTTTATTTCCTCCTATAATTTTGATTTTATGTGTCATTCATTCATTTTCTGCCATTTCTGAAGAGCTGTGAAGGTATCATCACAAACAAATAATGATATAGAATACTGAATTATCCCTCGTCCTTCAGATAATATTGTAGTTCCACAGTTCAGCATAAGCAGAGAAAATAAGAGTTTAAAATATTTTAAATGCATTTACTCCCTGCAGTAAGATATTGTAGACTATATGTTAGATGGATGAATAATTATTATTTTTACCTTTCCCAACCTCCCTATAACGGGTCATGTGATCTATGACCACTGTGCCAGCAGGTGCAAATGATATGCAGACTTTTTCTAGCCATGACCCTTTTTTTTTTTTAGATTAGATTAGATTCAACTTTATTGTCATTACACAAGTACAGGTACAAGGCAATGAAATGCAGTTTAGGTCTAACCAGAAGTGCAATAGCAGCAAGTGCAGGATATATACAATGGTTGCGTACGTGCAGGATATGGAGATGTACAGGATTTACAGGTAATATGTACAATGAATATAAATATACAGATGGTTATTACTATAAAAGGTGAGTGTGTGCCATAAATATAATTACAGGTGTCTCTTCTCTATAAACGGCATTTACAGGTGAATATGTACTCTAAATGTAATGTAATACACACGCGTCGCGCCGCACACACACATACACACACACATACACACAGGGGAATTAAACCGGGAGAGCTATAGACACACTCACTCACTCACATACACACTCACACACAGACACTCACATACACACATACACACACATACACACACACACTCACTCACATACACATACTCTCGCATACTCACACACACACAAACACACACACGCACACACACAAACACGCACACGCACACACACACACACACACAAACAAACGTACACACACACACACACACATGTGATATACAGATGTCTCTAACTATAAACAGAATTTTACAGGTAGGTGTATACAATTGTATGTTAGCTTAAGGTAAGCAGTAGATTTAAGGTAGTGCAAACAGTGAAATGTAAACAGTTGGTACTGTATGAACAGTTGGTAGCAAAGGTGTGGTAGTGCAAGGGATGGTGGGATGGTGGGGGATGAGAGGAGAGTCTGTGAGGGGAGTGGGATGGTGGTGGGGGGGTAGGAAAGTCTATGAGGGTAGTGGGATGGTGGGGGGTGAGAGGAGAAGATTTTTCTACAAATGCATTGACTCTCATAATGATTAGTAAATCTGGCCCTCTGTATCCAACTGATTTTAACAGTTAATTATAATAAATTGATGATTTGAATACAGTGTATTTCCCTGTGGCTCCAGGGCTAAGAGCCTTTGGAACATTGCAGTAGAAAATGTAACAGTAGCCTGTTTGCTTGAGATGTGTATTATACTCTGTTTGAACAGCTTGTATTTATCCAGTTGTTAATTTCTTATTGGTTATTGAAATTTACAGTATATTAATGTAGCAATATATTTTTAACAGGTGGTGTTACAGTTAAAATGATGAAGGAATCAATCAACGCAAAAGATGGGCCTCAGGACGTATTTTGACATGATGTAACTGCAGTGCTGACAGAACTGTTACTGTATTTTGTGATGTTAACAGTTTTTAATAAATTCTCTCAATAACAGAATGCTTATTTTGATTGTTGGCCCAATAGTTTTACACAGTATTATGAACTGTATTACCTGTAATGCCAAGTTATAAATACTGAATCTGTACTGTAACATTTGGAGAGCTGTCTGCTACACTATAGGCTTCTACATTCATCTGCTCCAGCCGTGCTTTTGTGATATTGACAGTCAAGTCCTGAAAGGCCCAGTGCAGAACTGTAGTTCCCTGTTCTCATTTTTTTACATCTCTCCTTTTCTAAAACTATGGAATGCTGTTTCCGCCATGAAAAAAAGTCAAAAATCAAAAGTCATAATTACAGCTTTTATGACTTTATCTCATAATTATGACTTGTGTGTTTTGGGTCGTTGTCGCGCGGAAATGTCCACTGCTGCCCAAGTTTCTCTGCAGACTGCTTGATGTTGTTGTTGAGAATCTTGATGTATCGTTCTTTATTCATTGAACCATTAGGTTCCCTGGTCCATTGGCTAAAAACACTTCTAAAGCATTAGGTTCCCACCACCATGTTTGACAGTGGGTGTCATAGTAATTGTATATTATATATTATATGCTCTCACTTCTGCTCCTGTTTATATGCTTATCCACATTTACATTACATTAGTCGTTTAGCAGACGCTTTTATCCAAAGTGACTTACAAGTGAGGAAAACAATGGAAGCAATTTTAACAACACAAGGAACAAAAAGTGCACAAAAAACTAGTCAGTTTAAACCCAGCACAGTATACAAAGGTAAAGGTATTTCGGCTATAAATAGGCCCACTGACTTATTACAAGATTGTACACACCTGTGATGCTAATTAGTGCACACACCTTGAATTAATATGTTAATTTGGTCACATTATTTACAGTCTTTTCTAGAGGTACCATCAATTTTGTCTAGGCCTGTTCCATGAGTTTATTTTTTAAAATAATTCTGTTGAAGCATGGTTGAAAAGCAATGTCTGACTTTCATTGGTTAACATTCATAGAATTTTTATTTATTATTACTTTTGTCAGAATAAAGTTTTTTCTGTGACCATTGTGAGTTTTTCTTTCATTGACCGAAGGGCACCAACATTTTTGTCCACGTGTGTATTTAAAGGCAGAAAGTAACAAAGTAAATTATTAATCTCTCAAGATGATAGTTATTTATTTATTTTTTTTAAAGCTGGTATTGCACTATACATATATTTTATACTGTGTGAGTATTGTAAAATATGACAATACATAATGGCTCCATCCTTTCCTACTGGGTCAATAGTTTGGGTTTGGTAATAAATATTTAAACAAGAACAATGTTGTACTCGGTTGACACAGCTTTTGTGTTCTTTCACTGAGTTACAAGAGCCACAGCAATTTACATAAAACTTGAAAGGTAAAAAATGCTTGATTTATAAAAAAAATAAATTTGAAACAAGAAGTTTTGACTTGACAAGATGGAGTAAGGTTTTTCTTCTTAAATTAAGCATGTTTGTCTTGTTAATGTGTCTTAATTCTAGCAAAAGAAAAATGTACTATAAATAAGACAAATATACTTAAGATTTGATATGTAAACTTGGTGTTTTAACTTCTACATGTAAAGAAAGGCTTACTTTCCATAGTTATTTAGATATTAACTAAATATTTTACTTTATGAACACAAACATATTGCATTTAAATGTTATAACTTTTCATGACAATAGCTTCTCGTTTAAGTAAATGTGAATCATCTGGCTTCATCTGTCCCTATCTTCTGCTGAAGGCAGAAGGTGTAAGAGTAAATACAAAGAATGAGTCATGTATTTTACAACAAAACTAACATTAGTTTAAACAGACTAGGGTGGAAATTAAGTCAGATTGTTTTATATAATATGGTCAGATCAGCACTGAATATAAAAAATAAATAAAAATGGTTTATGTAGGCAATCGTACAGTGTAAGTGTGCTACCAGTCCCTCACAAAGACATCACTACTGTAGTTCATTATGACTTAGAGATCTTAGACGTAAATAGATGTCAACTGTTTGGTACACATCATTTGAACAATTAAAATTATTCTCCAGACATCAAATCCACACAGATATAGCCCATCATCACAAGGGACATCCTTGAATCCTCAAGGCACAGAGAGACATTGTCCAGGGCCACCGTCATAATTATGAAATTAATATATTATATTAATATTAATCATGAGATAAATGAAAAAAAGCCCCACAGGAAGCTTTAAAAGGTTATAATTATGACTTCCTGTGGGGCTTTTTATAATATAAGTGGCAGAAACCTTCATTAAACTTAAGTACAAACCCCTTTCCGAACAAGCTGGGCATGTGTGAAATTAAATGCATACATTCTATTGTGAAAAAACATTGTATTTACAATATAACATAAACAATTGTTAAATTAACTTCGGTAACACTTTAGATTTCAGCCCGGTACTTAAAGGGGCATTACGGAAGATCCAAAATCTTTATACTAATGTACCACTTTGTGGTGTAATATTTTATATGTCATGTGTTAATATAAAAGACAAAACCTAATGTCAGACACACACAGGAAGGACCAGATAAAGACGCAGGTGTCTGTTATCGGAGGATGCAGGGTTGAGGAGTAGGGAGTTAATGAGGAGGATCCCAGGGCCTTGCACAATGATATCAGAAAGTTAATAATGAACTTTAAAGCTTTACAGGAAAGAGTTATTACTTTACTGATATCAAAACTGTATAAAAGCTTATGTCTACTGTTCAAAGATCAGTAGTGCTGGGGAAGGCTACTCGGGTCGTTTATTGTGTTGGTTGTGAAACAATAAAGACTCTATGGTATTGAGCTGGTGTTGCGTTCATAACTTATTTCATACTATAGTGCCAAAGACTGAGAGGTCAGTTTTGACACTACAACTTCTGGCGTTGGCGGTACTGCATCGAGTGTCGTGCGTGTTCACTGTGCACACCATAGATTGTATAAATATGGATGATATCCGTCGGTTGGTCCCCTATTCAACAATATTGTCATTACGGCAATAAAATGGCCGTTACATCCGGGCTTTTCAGCTTTTACTCCATAGTAAAACAATAGTTTTTTACCCCCCCCCCCCCGAAAAATCACAAATCAAACTTTCACTTTCTAATCCTTTACAGTCAATTACAGCCTGAAGTCTGGAACACATAGACATGACCAGACGCTGGGTTTCATCTCTGGGTATGCTCTGCCAGGCCTCTACTGCAACTGTCTTCAGTTCCTGCCTGTTCTCGAGGCATTTTCCCTTCAGTCTTGTCTTCAGCAAGTGGAAAAAATGCCCCTTCAAAAATAAGTAAAATAAAACAAGATATATTTGCTTGTAATAAGCAAAAAATCTGCCAATGGAACAAGTGAAAATTCTCTTGGTAAGATTTCTTGAAATAAGACATTATATTTAAGCCTTACAAGATAAAAATGGTCTTGAAATTAGCTGGGAAAACTCATTTTTAGCTATATTTTACTAGTAATGTGACGTTTTGGGTCTCATAATAAGCTTGCGATGCTCAAATTTTGTATTTTCCCCTCAAAAGTAGCTTTGTCTTTTTTTGTCACCCTGTTTGTTTTTAAGTGTATTTAACTCATTTTTAGTTCTATAATTGTTACACTGTTCTAGATTTAAGTCCACCATCTACTTGAAATAAGATTAGAAACTGGCATTTTAAGACAAAAAATGTCTTGGAGTTAGCATTCCTGACTCATATTAGGCAGTGCTCTTTAGCCATAATAAGCCACAGTTTACTCATCTCAAGTGTACACACGTGGACAAAATTGTTGGTACCCTTCGGTCAATGAAAGAAAAACTCACAATGTTCACAGAAAAACTTTATTCTGACAAAATTAATAATAAAAAAAAAATCTAAAAACCATGCTTCAACAGATTTATTTAAAAAAATAAACTCATGGAACAGGCCTGGACAAAATTGATGGTACCCCTAACTTAATATTTTGTTGCACAACCTTTTGAGGCTATCACTGCAATCAGACAACTCCTGTAACTGTCAATGAGACTTCTGCACCTCTCAGCAGGTATTTTGGCCCACTCCTCATGAGCAAACTGCTCCAGTTGTTTCTGGTTTGAAGGGTGTCTTTTCCAGACGGCATGTTTCAGCTCCTTCTAAAGATGCTCAATAGGATTGAGGTCAGGGCTCATAGAAGGCCACTTTAGAATAGTCCAATGTTTTCCTTTTAACCATTCTTGGGTGTTTTTAGCTGTGTGTTTTGGGTCATTGTCCTGTTGCAAGACCCATGACCTGCGACTGAGACCAAGCTGTCTGACACTGGCCAGCACATTTCTCTCTAGAATCCTTTGATAGTCTTCAGATTTCATTGTACCCTGCACAGATTCAAGACACCCTGTGCCAGATGCAGCAAAGCAGCCCCAGAACATAACAGAGCCTCCTCCATGTTTGACAGTAGGGACAGTGTTCTTTTCTTGATATGCTTCATTTTTCCGTCTGTGAACATAGAGCTGATGTGCCTTGGCAAAAAGTTCCATTTTTGTCTCATCTGTCCATAGGACATTCTCCCAGAAGCTTTGTGGCTTGTCAACATGTAGTTTGGCATATTCCAGTCTAGCTTTTTTATGATTTGTTTTCAACAATGGTGTCCTCCTTGGTCGTCTCCCATGTAGTCCACTTTGGCTCAAACAATGACGGATGGTGCGATCTGACATTGATGTTCCTTGAGCATGGAGTTCACCTTGGATCTCTTTAGAAGTCATTCTGGGCTCTTTTGTTACCATTCGGATTATCCGTCTCTTTGATTTGTCATCAATTTTCCTCCTGCGGCCACGTCCAGGGAGGTTGGCTACAGTCCCATGGATCTTAAATTTCTGACACATTATTTACAGTCTTTTCTAGGGGTACCATCAATTTTGTCCAGGCCTGTTCCATGAGTTTATTTTTTAAAATAATTCCGGTTGAAAAGCAATGTCTGACTTTCATTGGTTAACATTCTTAGAATTTTTATTTATTATTCTTTTTGTCAGAATAAAGTTTTTTCTGTGACCACTGTGAGTTTTTCTTTCATTGACCGAAGGGTACCAACATTTTTGTCCACGTCTGTATTTACCTTATGTGGTGTAATATTTTATATGTTATGTGTTTTAAACCATGTAGACCCAGTTAGTTATTCATTTAAACATTTTAATATAAAAGATAAAACCTAATGTCACACACACACACAGGAAGGACCAGATAAAGACGCAGGTGTCTGTCATCGGGAGGAGACAGAGCCAGGCAAGGAGTAGCTCAAGGCCAGACAGAAATGACATCAGGCCCAGAGCCTTGCACAATGATATCAGAAAGAGTTATTACTTTACTGACATCAAAACTGTATAAAAGCTTATGTCTACTGTTCAAATGTAGTAGATCTTGGGCATAGTCTACTCGGGTCATTATTGTGTTGGCTGTGAACAATAAAGACTCTATGGCATGGAAATCTGGTGTGCGTTCACAACTTATTCCATACAAATAGTGCCAAAGACTGAGGAGTCAGTTTTGACACTACAATTGGCGAGCCAGTATCCAGGAGAGGACCTGTGGGAAGAGTGACTCTCTTTCTGCCTGACCACCCGGAGAAAGCATCCCAGGCGCTGAAGACCATCGAGGGTGAGACTTTTTTTACTTTTGAACGGTTAGGTGTCTGTGGTGCAGCTTGGGGGGGCATCAGGTAGAAAGAGACCACTCTAAAAACCTCACCTCAAAAGAACCTAGAGTAGGGGCATAGGGGATTTTATTAGGGATTATTTATAAATCATTTCTGTCCATTGAATGCAGGCTAAGAAAAACACCGTTTGTATCTTCTAGAGGAATTTAGTGATTTTATCCAGAAGTACAATCTAAATAGGGTGTAGTCTGTACGTCAGGGAAGAAATCGATTAAAGGGAGTATTTCTATCTTTGGGTATAATCTAAATAAGGTGTAATGAGAAATAACTCTGAGGAAGAAGTTGTACGCAAGAGGAAAAATTGTGAGGCTAATTCTATCTGCAGATTATACGCGTTAGAACACCGTTTATATCCCGGAGAAGAGATTGTTAAGAGACGGTCTAATTCTTAGCGCAAAAGAATATAGAGACGTCTAAAGTGAACAGAGCCTGGCAAAGCGCGCAGGGGTCTGAAAGGGAACGAGGCCTGAGAGGAGACAGAGGTCTCCATAAAGAGTTGGCACCTAAATTCATGCGATTTTCCAGCTGAGTTTAAGTATAGTTGAAGAAAATTAAAAAAAGGAGTAACAGACGAAATACCCAATATAAAAAGGAGAAAAATTTAGTTTAGAGGCCTGCTTTAATAAAAGGGTAACACGCTGTCCAAGTCGACTGGATTAAATATATCGCTGTTGACCGCCAGAAACGTAAGTTAAAGTACCTTAGTGGGAAGGAAAAAATAGTTAGCGTCCCTTTTCTATCTTAAAAGTTCAGCTTGGTGCTGAAATTGAGACAGAAGACATACGACTGAGCGACACAAAACCCACTAATGTGTTTAGTCAAGACTCTGGAAAGAGAGGCTGAACAGAGGTGCCGCGGCGTGTGGACCGGTCAGAGGTGTGTGAGAGTGTGTGTACGGAAGCCCTAGGAAGAAGTAAATGCAGACGTTGATAAGACTTAGAGCTTTAAAAGTGAAGGAAAATAGGTTAAACAATTGAAATAATATTGTTAAAAGGAGAATTAAAAGAGGTGAAGAAGAAATTAAGAATAATAATAATAGAAAGTTAACAAAAGATCGCTGAGGAAAAATTAATAGGGATATAGTTAATTAAAATTGAATAAATTCACTAAAAGGAGTTAATAAAATTATAAGAACAAAGGAAAAGGTTAGAGCTTAAACACTAATAAAAATTAGAGGAAAAATAGCCAACGGCAAATCAGAGTTAAATTAGTTAGAGCTGTGCTTTAAATCTAACCATAAAGGAACAATAAAAGTACTACAAATTAATCTGGCCAAAGAAATAATTAGTGAGAAGTAAAAGTAAAGTAAAGTAAGTAATTAGAGGTTTACGCTAAAACAGGAATAGATAAAAAACACGAGTTAAATTAGCCGTAAATATAACTCAATTTAAAGGCCGTGCGGAGAATTAGAAAATAAAGGGACGGTGGTCTCAGGAAAGTCTGAATTAATCTCAAAGTAGGTCTAGTTGTGGTGCAAACGGGTAGCGCTTCAATTACTCTATTAGAGAGACATTTAGAGTTTCTAGCGACATCACAAATCCACGGCTGCCATCGCCACTGTTAAAAAAATTACTGTGGAAGAGACGGGAGACCTGTGCTCAATTAATAGGTCTCAAGAGAATTAAAACAGGAAAAAATATTCTTGACATCCGACAGAAACCAGCAAAACCAGAACCTACCGAGACCCTATACTAATAAAATAATTTAGAAGGGTCAAAGTAATATATTATCTAAAGCGGTGTCAGGATGGGGGCGAAGAACACAAAGGATACAACCACTCTGACTCCATTGGAAATAATCATTAGACAAAAACCCCAACACGAAAAACGAATTAGAGATTATATGAGAAAGTGGCATCAAAGAACACTGAACACTTTACAGTGGCCCCTTACGGGAAGTTTTGATCTAACTCGCTGTAATGAAATGGAAAGTAACATAAGACATTACAAGGCAAAGGATAATAGTGATAAATGAGAAGGGAAATGAACTAAGGAGCGAGAAACATTGGCATGGTTTAGAATAGAGGCAAAGAAAAAAATACTTCAGGAAAGGTCCGCACAAACAGCTGAAACAGGGTCTAAACTTGTTGTTAAGCCTTGTACCGAGCCTACAGCTCCTCCGCTTTATGCCGAAATTGCTGGACAATACCCAATAAAAGAAATATCTGAGAAAATGGACGGTGAAATAACTGGTAAATTTAAACTAGCTTTAACTAAACCAAGACGGGGAACTCTAGGCAAAGGCCATGACAGCGACTCCGACAGCACTTCTCATGCAGACAGAACCTCCGAGCAGAGTGATGAGGAGGAAGAATATGCAAATGTGCACTCACGTCGTAAAAAGCCAAGAGACACCCGTGACACTAAGGGCGTACTCACACTAGGCACGGTTGCCATGAACCGGGCCCGAGTACGATTGTCCCCCCTCCCCACTCCCCCTCTGGCCTGCACTCACATAGGGTTTCAGCATTCGTGCCGGAGCACGCTTACGTCATTATGGTGCGACGGTTTCGGGATAAACAGGAAGAGCGGCGCTCTCTGAACACAATGGAGTCCATCGCTCTGTTTTATTTGTGGATAATTTTGTGTCGTTTGGTACACGGTGGTCCACAGCCCTCTCACAGCATGTTGTTAAACAGATTTGTCGCCTTAGTGGCGCGAAAATTTTCACGTAATCGTGCTGCTCGTATGAGGAGGTTTGCAAGGTACCAGCTGAAGTGCAGCAAGGACTTTGCAGCTTTGATTACGGACTACAGTTCCATACATCGACATGGTAAGAATTAATATAATGAAATGTCATTGAATACAATTGAAAAGTGTATTGTGAAATTTGAAATACAATATGTGTATAATGTTTTTTTGTAATTACGACAGTAGCGTTCTAAAGGTAATAATCATGTAACTTAATATAATTTGCTGGTTAATATTAGCTACATTCTTGTATTAAGACACCCGTATTCAACGGGACACATAACTGTTATGTATGCACTGGAGTAGTAGTTTGTTGTTTATTTAATTTCACTTCAAAGTGCTGTAAGGTAATTGTGTATGCATAAACTATATACAGTTAACAATATTTTTCCATTCTGCTGCAGGACCATATGGATTCGGCAGAGATCTGCTGTGTGGTGGCAGCATGTTCTCAGCAGCTGGACAGACTGTGAGTGGAAGGCTAATTTCAGAATGAGAAGGACATCATTCTTGCAGTTGTGCAACAGCCTGCAGCCGCACCTTCAAAGACAGACCACTTCATTCAGAAAACCAGTGCCCTTGGACCAACGTGTTGCAATATGCATATGGAGACTGGCCACAAATGTAGAGTTCAGAACCATCTCCCATTTATTTGGGATTGGTCAGTCAACTGCTGTTAGCATTACCAACCATGTAGCCTCTGCAATTGTGAAAATTTGCTTTCCCTTTTCACATAACACAACCATGTGCAGTGGTGAAACAAAATAGGCTACCTTGTGTGTGTGGTGTATAATTTATGGAAGTGTGTGGTATATATTGTAGAGGTTCGAGGTCGAATTATAAAGTGTAGAGGTTTGAGGTAGTGTTAGGTTAAAGTGCATAGTAAATATATGCTACGGTATATTAAACAACTTCTGAAAGCAAATAAGAGTATTAACAACAACAACAGCCTCATCCTGGCTTCAAATACCCCGCACTGAAGACGTTAGATTCATGAGTTTGTTTGGACAAGACCTCAGTCCCATATGCCTGAGAGAAACCTGCCCTGGTGCATAGACACTGCAAGACTGGGTGTTACATGATGAAATGTTATGATTAAAATACATTTTTCATTTACATTTTCACTTCACTTTTTCTCCAACACATAATACATTTACATTTACATTTATTCATTTAGCAGACGCTTTTATCCAAAGCGACTTACATTACATTACATTACATTACCAGTGTTACAGTCACTGGAGGCAAGGTGGGTTAAGTGTCTTGCCCAAGGACACAACGACAGTATGAACTGTGGGGAGAGCGGGAATCGAACCGCCTACCTTCCGGTTGAAAGACAACCGCTCTACCCACTGAGCTACTGCCGCCCAATAATAGTAATAATAATAAATAATAATAATAGCAAAGAATAATCATGAACTGAATTGTCAACTTTGTCAATTCTTTTAACATGCCAAGGGGAATGAATGTATTGTAATGACTTTACTGTAGCCCAATGATAAAGATGTAATATGTTGTCATTAAAGTACACTTTTAAACCAAGGAGAACAGGCACAGATGATTTACACTTTGGAAGCAAAAGTTAAATTTACAACTTAGGTAAAGCCTAAATCAAGTCTAAGTGCATTACCACATTGCAACATGCATAAAATGAACGGTCTGCAGACTAGCATTTAGAGAAAATAACAGGTATGTACATTAAGAATCCAAAGAGTGACATTTCCTGTCGTGAAAAACACTAGTATTGCCAGAATCAAAAGAGAGTGTAGACTTGAGTTTTCCACACCAGACTAGTGTAAATGTCAGCACAGCTATAAATAATCCACTCAAGTACAGATTCAAGTTGTTTTGGAGCGTCGCATGGAGCGTCGCAAAACCGTGACGCCACGCCGCCTTGTTCCATGCTCCAGCACGGTTGGCGCTCACACTACATGCGAACCGCGCCCGAGCCCAACTAACCGTGCTCTGGCCCACCTCTTCCAAGCGGGCCAGGGCGGCTAATCGAGCCGCGCCGGCACGGTTCGAGCACTCACACTAGTCAAACGAACCGCGCTTTGGTGGTCAAACGCGCTCGGGCACGGTTCAAACTGGCTAGTGTGAGTAGGCCCTAAGAGAATTAAAAGAAAGGAATATGAAGAATTAAATGAACAAAAGGGAAGTCAGTCCCGACAAGATAGACATGACTACAAGCAACTAACAGTCGCAGAGAGATTTCTAAACCAAAAAAATAAGAGTGAGGAGGAAAATTCCTCTGAAGATGGCCATTCTTTAAGACAGAGCCCGAAAGTATCATTCTATGAATCAAACCAGACTTCACATAGTCCAGAGGATTATAGAAGAATACTTAGAGGAAAAGGAGAAGATTATGAAATTAAACAATTATCAGAGAAAGAACAGAGTTTAAGAGAGAGACTGAAGGCAAGCTTATCTGAAGAATTTACAGCCTTAAGCATCAAATCACCTGTCGTAAAACCTAAAAAAAGCAAGGGAGCGGGGGAAGAGGAGGCAGACGAGCTGCAGAGACGAGCCGAAAAGAGAATAAATCTGCTTGAAAAAACACTAGCAGAAATAGAGCATGATCCTAGCAGAGAAGGCATGAAACTCCGCAGCCGACAGTTAACAACCCCTCCCCCTCCTGAGAATGAAGATTTAGGAACAGGAATATTTCCTATACTGACAAAAGGCCGCAATGAGCCACAGTATATTCCTTGGTCATTTACAGACATGGTTGGTTTGGCTAATGGACTTCCTGATTTATCACAAGGTGCGAAAAAAAAATATTTTTTTCTTTAGAGGAAAAAACGGCTGGGGCCCGTCTAGCTCTCGGGGACATTAAAGCACTGATCATGTATCTGGCAGGGAAGCACATAACTGAAGAATTGTTCACAGCAGCTGAGTTGCCACTGGTTGTACAAAGGAATCAAGCCGACCACACTTAGGCTTCCAGCGGACACAGCAGAATATGGGCAGAGCTCCGTCAAATATTCCCAGAACGACTAGGCCCATCCAAGCTTGAGTCAGAGAAATTAAATGACACAGAGTGTCCATCAAAATTCCTGTTTACGTTTCAAAAGAGATGGAGAGATGAAACAGGAAGTGCCTGGAACTTAAACGAAACCACACAAAGCCTTTTCAAAGTGATGGTTAAAAAGGCAATGCCTCCTGAAGTCCAAACTAAACTGGACTCAGTAGTAGGATTAATGAAAATGGAGTGGACTTTGTTCGCTGAACATTTTGTACATCATGTGGAAGCTTGCAGGAGAGAAAGGAAAATAGAAGAAGAAGCGAGCAAAAGTTTAATGAATAAACTAACTCAGCTGCAAGTAAACGACTTAACCAACAGAAATAAAAAAGAAAAAGGAAAATTACAAGCTCCTATAATAACTTCTGAAAATTATCAGCAGATGCAGCAGACGCAGACGCAGCAGCAGCAGCGTCCGGCCGCAGCCAGGGAGCTGAATAACTCTTTTGTCTCCCGATATCCAATAGCAGGTCAAATGTCACAACAAACAAGCCAATTGGACTCAGGACGGGAGGCCATGGGGAGTACGAGGACGGCCCACACAAAGAAGCAGATATGGACAAAGAAACAGACCTACGCAACATCCTGTGAGTACGGACTTTGATTCAGCCGGCAGGCCATTAATCACAGGAGCAAGGCAGAGACCTGAAGGGTGCTGGATCTGTGGCCAGATGGGGCACATGCAGTGGGAGTGTCCAAACGGTCCAATGACAAGACAAGGGAGGATGTACTAGTGGTGCCCGGAGAACAAGAGAGAGGAGAAAATTATCCCAGTTGTATCTACTAAATCACATGATGAGCCAATAATTACAGTAACAATACAAGACAATGATTATCAATTTATGGTTGACACAGGAGCACCCTACTCTTGTATTGGAAAAGAAGGAAGAGATATACCATTATCAGATACAAATGTAAAGACAGTGGGATTCTCCGGGAAAACACAAATTATTCCTCTCACAAAGAAAGTACAACTGAATGTAGCAGGAAGGACTTTGAGAACAGCATTATTGTATTCCAAAACTACACCAATTAACATTTTGGGAAGAGACGTCTTATGTGTACTGAAGGCTAGTATCACATGTACACAAGGAGGTCTCCAGGTGGATTTCCCCGACGACACGGAGAATAAAATGATGTCTGCCACGGCCGTGATAGACACAAAAGTGACAGTTAAGCCTGTTGTGTATTGGCTGAGATGGCCCAGAAATTCCCAGCTCGAACATAACTGGCTGAAATGGAAATTCAGGATTGAGAGACAATTTAAGGACTTCCAGGTGCCAAAGACGCCACTACACTGTACACTGATGTATGATGAAAATCAAGACAATATGGATTATGAGGTCAATTGGCAAGAACACATGGCGGGTAAAAGTATTCCTGTTACAAGCCATTATATATATATTGGCAGGCAAGGAGCTGTAGCAGTACCGCTTATTACCCAACTTGAAACTTGGTTTCTGATCACGGACTCTAGTCCTCATGTCACCTTAATGCTGGCAGGGGGAGTGGAGTCATGTGCACTTAAACCAATGGTAAAGGCTGTAATGTGCATTACTAATTGGCTATCTACCAAAAATAAAGAGGTTGATGTCTCAGAAGATCAATATTTTAGAATAAAAATAGAAGCCTGTGACACAGTCCAGGCCGAAAGAGTAATTGTAGACAGAACCACTTCAAAACAACTAGTATTATCAGAGAGACATAATGTCTTGTTAGAACAGGTACCAGCTGAACTCTGGTCTAAAAGCAAAACAGATGTAGGGCTAGTTAAGTCATCACCCCCAATACAAATACACATTAAACCTGGAAGTGTATTGCCAAGAATAAAACAATACCCCGTAAGTCAACAAGCAATTGAAGGAATAAGGCCGACAATTGAAGGGCTACTAGATGCAGGAGTATTGATTGAATTAAAGGGTCCCTGTAATACACCAATTTTTCCCATAAAGAAACCACATTCACCTGATTATAGGCTGGTACATGATTTAAGAGCAATTAATGCAATTATTGAGGATGAAAGACCCATTGTACCTGACCCCTGTCTGATAATGTCTAACATTCCAGCGGATGCAGAGTGGTTCACAGTTATCGATTTGTGCTCAGCGTTTTTCAGCATTCCTATACATCCTGATTCACGCTATCTGTTCTGCTTTACTTTTTATGACCGAGATGGGAGAGAAAGGAGCCTGTCCTACAGCCGACTGCCACAAGGCCTAAAGTTGTCCCCATCAAAATTCAACCAGGCGCTGACTCATGACCTGCAAAATTTGAACGTCGTGAGTACAGTAATCCAATATGTAGACGATCTGCTAATATGTAGCCCTAATCGGGAACAGTGTGAAAGAGATTCTATCACTGTGTTACAAACTTTAGCACATGGAGGACACAAAGTTAGTAAAGAAAAATTACAATTTTGTCAACCTGAGGTGGAATATTTAGGTCGTATCCTAAGTGGGAATAAGAGAAAAATTGCTCCGTCTCATATAGAGGCTATAACAAAGGCTCCAAAACCACAAACTGTGGGACAGATGATGACATTCTTAGGCACAGCTGGCTATAGAAGACAATGGATTTGTGATTTTGCACAATTAGTTTCACCATTAAGAGGTCTCATGAAATCTGCAGGTCAGGGTGATAATCGGGCTCGATTAAACTGGACTGAAGAAGCTGACAGAGCATTCTCTGCATTAAAAGATAGCATGCAAAAAGCTCCAGCACTTGGAAATCCTGATTATAAAAAAATGTTTCATTTATATGTAGCAGAGAGAGATGGCTATTCATCTGCAGTACTTATGCAAAACAGTGCAGTGGGCAAACAGCCTATAGCTTATTACAGCTCAAAATTAGATAGCCTTGAAGAAGGTTTAGCACTGTGTTACAGATCATTAGCATCAGCTGTAACTGCATTTAAAAAGGCTTCAGTGATAACAATGGGTTTTCCAATTACTATGTACACCGCGCATCAGTTGCACGCATTGTTGACTAGTCCTAAATTCGTGTTGACACAGGCTAGAAAAACGGGGTATGAAGTAATTCTGTCGGCCCCTGAATTAATAATACAACGCTGTAATACAGTCAACCCGGCCACCATAATGATCACACCTTTAGATGGAGAACAGCATGACTGCGTAAAATCGACAGATGAATTTCTAAAGCCACGGAAAGAAATGTATAATCAGCCTATTAAAGCAGATTTGACACTATTATTAGATGGATCTTGTTTCCGAGATGAAAAGGGAATGCATGCAGGTTATGGCATCGCACAACTTAATGCAGACAATACGTTTAAAACAGTACAGGCTACAAGAGTTCCACAGCCATGTTCAGCTCAATTAGCTGAAATAAAAGCACTGACCGAAGCATGTAAACTAGCTAAAGGCTTAAAAGTAAACATTTATACAGATTCACAGTATGGTTATGGAGTTGTGCATCTACATGCAAAAACATGGGAACAGCCAGTGTTGTGCCTGAACGCGTTCATTGAACGATAGTTCATGAACTCGTTCATATTTTGGGTGAACGTGAACTGAACGGGCTGTATTACTGCCTGATGAACGTTACTGTGAACTCGTTCATTCTGGTGTCTGTGAACGGCACGCTCACGCCAGATCTCTATAGAGCCTTCCAGGCGAAAACCCGGCTAAAACACACCGCAAACCAGCCGGAAACGGGTCTTAATATGTAGCGGAAAAACACCAAAACCTGGCAACACCAGCCACCAGTGTCGCACCGCCGTCCGCCGCATGCCTGACGCGTCATCAAAAAAAAAAAAAAGAAAAAAAAAGCATTGAGGCGACAGCAGCATGTAGTAAGGCATATGATCATTTAAATTCATTCATGTAACTTGTTTGTTGAACCTGCCTGGTCTATTTTTCCAGGATTCCAATATTCTGTTTTAGCATGTGGACAATGGAAAATTATTAAAATTTAAAAACGTTTTCACCTTAATGATTACTGTCCTGTTTTTCTTTGAATAATTCCTCATTAAAAAAGACCATTCAAGCAGCACGTTTTTCCTCATGTTCTTGAGAATGTACTGTAGGGTTGAAAGCTGCAGCTGCTACTAGTGTGGAGTGAATGGACAGCAACAAAGCATTAAAGCAACAATGTCCCCTCAATGCTAATGTAAACCCTGGTTGGATAAGGATTGAGAATTGGATATGAAAATGAAATCTGACGCATAGCTTCATTGTTAAAACTGATAAAATAATTGCTGTCTGTGATTCTACTGTATATGTGCTGTGGCAATAATTTTGAAAAATAATAGCTCGCAGCAACACATGGAAAAAAAGAACTATGAACTAGTTCATTTTTGGAACTGTGTACTTAGTTCAAAATTTTGAAGTTTGAACTGAACTGAACTAGTTCATTTTAAAATTTGTGAACTGAACTTTGAACTAGTTCTTGTAGAAAGTAAACTTTCCCAACACTGGGAACAGCGGGGGTTTCAGAAAGCCGATGGGACGCCTGTGATACACAAAGAGGCAATAACTGATTTATTAGCAGCAATAAAGTTGCCAGCCAAGCTCGCTGTCATGAAATGCGCCGCTCATCAGCGAGCTAAAAACTTATTAAGTCAAGGCAATAACTTAGCAGATAAATTAGCAAAGAATGCAGCTTCGGGAGTGTGTCAAGGTTCAGTGTTAACGAAAAGAGATAATGGGCCATTAATGGGCTTGGACATTATCAGCACAGAGCAGGAGAAAGCAGGACTGTATGAGAAAGCTGAGTGGGAGAGGAGAGGCGCCATAAAAACGACCTCGGCAGGATCTGATATGGTTTTATGGAGGAGTGTGCAAGGAAAGTTGGTCTTACCGACCTCCCTGGTGAGAACTGTCATTGAACAAGCCCACGGGCCAGATCATAGATCAAGGGCAGAGGTTTTGAAGAAAATTCAGATAACATGGTGGACACCTCTCCTTACCCCCACAGTAGATCGTGTGTTAAAGGAGTGTCAGGTCTGTAATCTTCACAACATAAAGAAAGTCTTTGTAACCCCTCTTGGGCACATACCAACAGTGTCAGGTCCTTTTGTTCACTTGTACATGGACCACATAGATATGAATGAAAGAATAAGAGGATTCAGATACATATTGGTTGTTCTTGACAGGTTTAGTAGATGGATAGAGGCGGTACCGACACGAAAGCCTGACACTAAGTCAGCTGCTAATTTTCTGTGTAAAGAAGTCTTTCCTAGATTTGGCGTTCCGCGGAGATTGTCGTCTGATAATGGAACTGCTTTTGCATCAGCAGTGATGCGTCAAGCAATGGCAAAGCTTGGGATAAAGCAAAAGTTTGGCTGTGTGTACCATCCATGGGCGCAGGGGACAGTTGAAAGGGCCAACGGTACACTAAAAGGTAAATTGGCTAAAATGATAGCAGACAGTCAAAATAAGATTAATTGGGTGGAGGCATTACCTCTGGCCCTGATGAGCATGAGGTCACAAGCCAATAGACTAACACATCTCACACCACACTAGATGCTGACAGGTAGGCCATTCCCGGTCCCGAACTATAATGGACCTGGAGAGGATCCACCTGTGGAACAATGTGAGAAAGGACTTTTAAACTACCTACAACATTTAACAGAAATCCATAAAGTCATATTTCAACAGGTCAAGGCAGCTGGAGAAAGCACTGCTGAGATAGACGCATCCCTACAAAACGTCAAGCCTGGTGACTGGGTGTACATCAAAGTGGTCAGACGGAAGTGGGCAGAGCCTAGGTGGTCAGGTCCATATCAAGTACTGCTGGCCACAGAAAACGCTGTAAGAGTTGCTGGGAAGAAAGTTTGGTACCATTTATCGTGTTGTCGACCAGCGGAAGCTCCATTCCAGGTACAGACAATTAAAATTTTTTTGAAAGAAGGGGCACAGGTCACCGAGGAGCAAAGCAAAGATCAGATAAATACTGAAAAGCCATTGATAAGAAGACGTTCTCAAAGACTCAGAGACAAGCAGGAAAAGACTGTGAGCAGGGCAGAGGCCCATCTGGGAGAGAATACTCCCATAGACTTGGATACTAACTCTAAAGCAGTTGTCTGTGATCCTGAATTAGAGGATCAAAGAGGGGTGGAAGGAACATTTCTGATCAAAAAACCCCAGGATGATGATACCAAAGAAACGGAGCCATCGCTGCCTAATCACTGCAAATTATGAGGCAGAAGGAGGGGACGAAATAGGATGGCTTAATTGGAGGACAAAGCTTTTTCTCATGACCATAGTAATAGGCTTGACAATAGTAGGACTGAATAACACCACAATAAATAATGTAAAAGACGAGACAGAAATTGAATTAGAACAAAGGAAATGTGCACTTGCACTAAGTTTACATGCAGCTGAAGCAGAAGAATTACCATTAGGAAACAGGCTAAATGTAACCTATGCAAGATCAAACATGCTAAATCGAACTTGGGTCACAGGACCAAATAAAACAATCACTCAGGGTAAATCAGAATTCAGGCAGTGTAGGAGAGAGGGAGCTCTCACCTTAGAAATAGAATGTACACAGGATCAGTGCATTGATGTAAAGAAAGGGCTTAACATAAACAAAGAGATGGCTAGGGAATTAATAACAGTTAAATTGGAACACAGGGAGAAAAGAGAGGTTAAACCATCACATCAAAATGAAGAGATGACAAGAATTGCTCAATATGACAAAAATTTGTTTTATCAATGGATGAAGTTCTCAGCTAGACAAGTCACAAGGAAAGATTGCATTACATGTTACAATTCTAAAAGAGTGCCCACAATTCGACCAATTCCAGGAGTTAATACAGATGCATGTGAATCAAAAGGAACGTGTTTTGCTATGTGTGCAGTAGAACTAGCAAGTGGTGTTAGGGGAAGTTGGACAGATGATGTAAATATATGTCCGAGAACAATAAAATCTGAGATAGAGGCATGGATACCGACTGTACTTGACATGTCTGAGGAAATAATACATTTGTTTTGTATCGCACGAGGTTACTCAATTAGAGCAGCCATGTGGTCTAATGCCTCAATGGATCAGAGAATTAAATGTGAATATCAGAAGTTACCAGCTCGTTATAGACCAGGTTATGCAACTGTGGCTAGACTGTATATATGTAAAACAACTGAGAGAGCTGCTATTAAGTGTGAGCAAGTTATTGAAGATGGAAGACATTTAAGAGTTATACGCAATAACACCTTTATTACGCAATATGGGCTGCCCATGCTAGCGAGGGGAACACAGCCTTTGGCAGATATATTCTGGTTATGCGATGATATGAGTAGTATAAAAGTTACTTTACCTAAGAATTGGACTGGTATTTGTGCACCAATTATGTTAACAAGTCAGGTGGTGGTAATAGAGTTAGAAAAATTTAATAAGAATAACAAAAGTAGTATTAGACAGGCCAGAAGCACAGAAGGAAAATGGGAAAAAGACTCAGGAGTTTATATCTTGTGGAATCAACAACCAGGGGGAATTCCTGAGCAGCATAAAGCCATCTCAGAAGCATGGATCATTGCAGAGGAGACGTTTGGGTGGTTACCATGGGTAGGGCAGGCAACTAACGCTGCGAGCGCTGCACGCAATAGCAGGTGGATTAATTACTTATGGTACAATCAACAAAGATTTATAAATTGAACAATAGATGCAATTGAAGGTTTGGGTCAACAGGTGCATGCAACATCATTAATGACATTACAAAATAGGTTTGTTTTGGATGGAATGCTAGCAGAAGAACAAGGTGTTTGTGAAGTGATAGATGGAGAATGTTGCACAGCTATTCCAATGCACACAGCTGATGAAGGCAACCTTACCAAGGCTTTAAAAAATTTGAAGTTATTAAGAAATGAGCATGTGTTAGGTTCTAATTGGAATACAAAGCCCAAAGGCTTAGAGGATTTTACAAATTGGTTAAGTCAGTTAACATGGCCAAAGTTATTTCAAATAGTAGGATTAGCAATTGCAGGGACTTTATTAATAGCTATGGTTGTTCTGTGCTGTGCATTGCCGTTTATTAAATTAATAATCAACCGAGCTACGAACATATTTGCGGACAGTTTCCAATGTATACGGAGATAATTTACAACTAAAGGACATAGAGGAGGAAGAACCAATTTATGAAGAGATGAATAATCTGTGGGAAGTAGTGTATAAAGAATAATGGTTGGGGAAAAGAAAGCGAAACGAAGGGACGGACAAAAGGCTTAGATTCAGGACAGTTTAACGAGTTTAATTGCAAGAGGTTCTAAATGAATTACCTTATGGGCCAATTTTAATTAACAAATCAAAAACGCATGTACAATATCTTGCAGTATCAGTGCAGTCACGAGGTTACCCTTTACCTACACCCCCAGTAGAATTACGAATAGAGTCAATAACTTGTAAGAAATGGATGAAACATGTTTTTACTTTGCCAACAGGATTAATTGCAGAGAGGGATGAAGTTTATTTGATGTATAAATATGACATGGTTAATTCTGCTGCAGGTGTATGTATTCCTTTGTTCACTAAAACAAAACTAGAAATAGTAACGTTAAAATTAGGACTGGACATTTTATTTAGTACACATATACATCTGAAAAGACAGGGCAGAATGCACATTGAAAACATGACAAAGGACCTGAGGAAGAGATATGATGAATATACTGATGTATTGAGAATATTATTAAGAGGACAGTTACGAAATTTATACAAAGACTATTCTGCTGAACAGGATTCGTGGTATGAGATGCTAACACTGTGACTTTTTCAGAAGAATAATGTCTTACCAATCAGAAACCGAGAGAGGAAGCGGGCGGACCAATGGTATACTGGAATTCGAGACACGCCTTGGAACTCCCCATCTACGTCCATCGAGGCTCTCCAACATCTCCGGAGAGCTTCCCCAGTGAGTCAGCCGAGAGGCCCACGGTGTATCAGGCTCTCCCAGCTCCAGGGAGGTCAGAGCAAAGCAGTGATAGCGATGAAAATCTGGGTGACCAGCCATGGGGTCGGAGCCAGAGGGAGACATCGGAAGGAGGACGACGCTCGGTGGGCGAGAGGACCAGTTGCAGAGGTGCATCCAGTGAGAAGGCAGGACAACGAGGACGGAACTTCGGACGAAGTTTTGGACGAGGTGCCGCTGGGACCAGAGTTACCGGAAGTCGACTATGCGTCGGACGAGGGGTCTACGGAACCAGTATCGGCAGCAGAGGTGGTGCGAAGGATGCTGACGGATGAAGAAATTCTTGAACGAATCGAGCAACAACTAGTCATCTACAGAGATCAGATGGCCGCACGAGCAGGCTTCATTGTGGAGAACAATGAAAGCGAAGTGACGAGGTGCACAGGACAGTGTGCCTGCTGTGAGGAGGGCCGGTGATGGAATGGAGGTGGCCCCCATAGCACTTCCAAGAGAGGGGAGACGGCGTGTACATATGGTACGCCGTGAGCGTCGCATACGTCGAAGACAGAGAGAGATTCGAAGAGTTGTTTGGACACTTGGACAATTACACCGGACTGCAGCAGGTATTCAGAGTGAGGTTTTGCGTGCTTTGAATACCATGCAGTCTGAGATATGGCAAGTTCGAGTGCGTCTTATGGACTTAAACATACGAAGAGATAGCGGAGATTCTGATTGACTCTCAGTTCTACTATACAAGGACTGGAAGTAACTGCATTTTTTTTTTATTACACTTTTGTACTCATAAGCATATTTTTGTATGAGTAAATATATATTTTTGCATGCTTCACCAATGTTCATTTTATTACACCTTTGTACTCATATTATTATATTTCTGTATGAGTAATTATATATTTTTGCATGCTTCACCAGTGTTCATTTTATGATGATTTTGTACTCATATAAGTATTATGAGTAATTATATATTGTTATATTGTATGCTGTAACAGTGTTAAGTGAAGGTACGACAAGTTAACCATATGCTATTATGGTAGGAAGAAGGGGGATCTACTGGGAATTGTCTGAGCTAAATAAGTGTCACGGGGTGCCGGTTTGCACCTGGTGTGTATTCTCCCTTTCCTACCCTGTGAGTGCGCGACCCCTTTAAGTTGCAGGCACACGGACGAATTCGTCATGGGGAACGCCTACCACACCTGTGAAATTACCCAGACCAATCGGATGTGGCGCGGGCTAGTTCAAAAGGCCCAATCAAAGGACAGAACGAGAGAGAACAGAGGGCAGAGGAAGCGACAACACAAGCGGCCGGCACAGGGGGAGGCAGCGGCCCGGCGGACGCCGGGCAAAGGAGAAAGGAGCGGAGAAGGAAAAGAGGCTGGTAGCAGAGGAAAAGTGAGAAGGGAACGGACGGGACCGGGAGAAAGACCGGGCCGGCGGATGCCGGTGAGAGGAGAAAGAAGCCGGGAGGATTCCTGAACAGACCTGAGGCCAGGGAACCCGCGAGGCGTGCCTGGTAGGACGGGAAGCGAGGGGCCGATGAGGAGGCCTGGGGCGACCCGCGACCAGAGGGAGAGAGCCAGCGGCTGGTACGGGCGAGAGGAGCTACGGCGGGGAAGGAAGGAACGAAAAAGGAAAAGAGAGACGGAGAAAAGGAAAAGGAGAGACGGAGAAAGGAAAAGGAGAGAACAGTAAGACGGAGAAAACACAGAGACGGAGGAACGGACAGAGAAAAGGAACATCGAGCAGCACGGAGAGCGGGACCGACTGAAGGCGGGAAGCCAGAGGAGTCACAAGAGTCCACCGCCTACAACGCCCAGATACAGCTAAGTACAGGGAAGTGCCCATAACTGGGTGGGGGTTACACTCACCTGAGCTGTTGATTACTGTGTGCATAAGACCGCCTCTCCCTGTCCACAGCACCGTCTTTCCCTGCGGGAAAAGGACCGGACCAGGATTCGGAGGAGCGACTGGCCATATCTACGCGGACCAGGAGGGGACCAGGGACCTGTACAACGCCATTTTAATGCTAAGTGAAGGGACGTGTCCCGTATTTCTTTATTGCATGCTGTGTGGGTTTATTTAAATTGATTATATTTGTGTGGTCGCTGAGCCGAACATTATTGTGTGTGATTGTAGTCCTGTGGCGGCGTATTGGGACCTCGGAGTCCACGGAAACCGCTGAGGGAGCGCCAGCACTCCTCCAAGCCGGCCCTGCGGCGCGGACGGGAGGTCGAGGCCTACAACCTAATGACTTCCCTTTTTACCCGGATTGACTTTAAAGCCTATTAACTGGGCTTCTTAACAATGTTTGCTTTCTTTTATTTTAATATTTTTAAATAAACATTCAGACTTTTAAAACTTGGAAAACTCAGTCCCTCGTGTTGCTCTGTGGTACTCTACTTTTTGTGGTGATCAAAACGAACCTAGAGCCGAGGGCGGCGACATAAGTTTAATATGGATCCGTGTGATAAGTGTAATGCACATGTATTATGAACCTGTTGTAATGTTTAGCAAAGACGAGACCTAGAGGTCTCGAAGAGGGGATATGTGGTGTAATATTTTATATGTTATGTGTTTTAAACCATGTAGACCCAGTTAGTTATTCATTTAAACATTTTAATATAAAAGATAAAACCTAATGTCACACACACACACAGGAAGGACCAGATAAAAACGCAGGTGTCTGTCATCGGGAGGAGACAGAGCCAGGCAAGGAGTAGCTCAAGGCCAGACAGAAATGACATCAGGCCCAGAGCCTTGCACAATGATATCAGAAAAAGTTATTACTTTACTGATATCAAAACTGTATAAAAGCTTATGTCTACTGTTCAAATGTAGTAGATCTTGGGCATAGTCTACTCGGGTCATTATTGTGTTGGCTGTGAACAATAAAGACTCTATGGCATGGAAATCTGGTGTGCGTTCACAACTTATTCCATACAAATAGTGCCAAAGACTGAGGGGTCAGTTTTGACACTACACTTATTGTAAGCTCTACAAAAGTAATACTGTTCTAGATTTAAGACATTAACTACTACTTATAAGACAGAAAAAATGAAATGTAGTCTTGCATCTAACCAACTTTTTAAATTTTATTTCAGCAAAAAGTCCTAGAGGACTGCAGGGAAATAGCTTCATTTTTCTCAACATTTTGCTTCACAGGAACTTGCTTCACATGGAACTGCAGTATGAAAACATAGCAGAATATGCAAGTGAATCTGACCAATGTGCCCCTCTATACACGTATCTGACACACTCAAAGCATAGACACCACAACTGCTCCACCATTCATTCTTAATACAAATGCTTAACATTGTAACATTCATATGAAAGGTTTTGGGTTTACATGAACTAGTCCCTCAATACACAATTGTAACATCACCATTGAGGATGCACCATACAACTTAACAGGACGATAACCAATATCGCTATATTCACTTTTATCCCAACTTAACTGCTTAGTCAATACTCTTTCACAGTAGATGCGCCTACATTAGTGACTGCATCTGCTCAACAGACAAATAGTTACTTAAACTCAATATTAAAAGGGATAGTTTACCCAAAAATTTAAATTGTCATTATTTACTCACCCTCATGTTGTTCCAGACCTGTATGAGTTTCATTCTTTTGCTGAACACAAAAGAAGATTTTTGGAAGAATGTTTGTAACCAAGCAGCCAAGCAGAGCAACCATTCACTAACATAGTAGGAAAAAGAAAATACTATGGTAGTCAATGGCTGCTCTATCTGCTTGGTTACAAACATTCTTCCAAATATCTTCTTTTGTGTTCAGCAGAAGAAAGAAAATCATACATGAGGATGAGTAAATGACAGAATTTGAATTTTTGGGTGAACTATCCCTGTAACTGAAAAGTTAAAATAAACTTAAAACTAAGCAGAATCTGCACTGAATTGTGCAAAAAACACAAAATATCACATCACAATCATAGATAGTATAAATATGGATGATATCCGCCCATTGGTCCCTATCTATTCACCAATATTAAAATAAATGTAAAACTGGCTTTTTCCATAGTAAAACAATAGTTTTTAGATAGCATAAACAAACATATTTAATCAAAATTCACCCCCAGAGTTGTCATGTAGTAAAAACTTAGCTCTAGAGACCGGAGCCATCTTTTGTACCAGGCTGTAAACATGAGTTTTACTCTTGTAAAGTCGCCATTGGGTTTCTCCATATATTTCCGCTTTTGGAGCCTGCCCTCTGGTGGACGGAGGTATATTTACATTAGCACAAAGCAACAAAACAAAAACAAACAAAAAGCATAAGTGCACAAAAAACTAGTCAGTTTAAACCCAGCGCAGTATACAATGCTAAGGATAAGAGAATTTTTTTTTTTTTTTTTAGAAAGGAATCGATAGAAAGGAAGTAGAACTCAGTGTTTGTCAGTCAGGTGTTGACGGAAGAGATGTGTTTTCAGGTGTTTTTTAAAGATGGCTACAGAATCTGCTGATCTTGTAGCAGCAGGTAGATCATTCCATCAATGTGGAACAGATCCAGAGAAGGTATGTGAGAGTGATTTTGTACCTTTTTGGGACGGTACCACCAGACGTTGTTCATTTGCAGAGCGCAGGGATCTGGTAGGAACGTAGGTCTGTATTAGTGAGTGGAGATATGGGGGTGCAGAACCAGAGGTGGTCTTGTAGGCCAAGAGCATAGCTTTGAACTTGATGCGGGCGTCAACCAGGAGCCAGTGTAGCCTAATGAATAGAGGAGATACGTGCGCTCTCTTCGGTTCATTAAAGACCACTCTTGCCGCTGCATTCTGGATCAGCTGCAGAGGTTTGGTTGTGCAGACAGGGAGTCCAGCCAGTAGAGCATTGCAATAATCCAGTTTGGACAAGACAAGAGCCTGGACTAGAATTTGCGTAGAGTGCTCTGATAGGAAAGGTCTAATTTTTCTAATGTTGTAGAGGATGAATCTACAGGACCGGGTGGTGCTGGCGACATGACTTGTGAAGTTTAGCTGATCATCAATTACCACTCCCAGATTTCTGGCAGTGCTGGACGGTGTAATGGTTGATGGGCCTAGTTGAATGGAGGTTGAATGTAAGGGGGCATAAGTTGTCCAAGCAGGATGTAAGCGTGGAGCACAGAGTGTCGGTGGCGGTGTTAGTGTTTAAAAGAGAGAGCTCCTCAGAAGAGGGGAGTGCAGAAGAGACAGCAGAGGAAAAACAGGAGGGACTGAGTGTACGCAGGTTGCGTCGGAAAGTGACCAGCGGTAAAACAATTGCAGTGTCTGGAGAAGTTAGGTCAAGGTCGAGAGTAATGAAGAAATGATCGGAAGTGTGCAGTGGCGTGACCTGAGTGTGGCGAGTGGAGCAGTATCTTATGTAGATAAGATCTAGTTGGTTACCAGACTTGTGGGTTGCCGATGTGGAAACCTGCTTGAGGTCAAATGATGCAGTTAGGTTAATGAAGTTAGCAGCCTGTGGCTTTTCAAGGTGGATGTTGAAGTCTCCTAATACCACCAGAGGGGTATCATCCTCAGGGAAGGATGAAAGAAGCGCATCCAACTCCTCCAGGAAATGTCCAAGCGGACCTGGGGGCCGATAGATAACTACAAAATGACTTTTAACAGGGTGGGTGATGGTAACAGCATGGAACTCGAAGGAGCTGTTGTCACACAAGGGTGATAGCTGTTTGAACTTCCAGTCAGTAGGAATAAGTAGTCCGGTCCCTCCGCCCCTTCCAGTGAGGCGAGGACTGTGGGAGAAAGTGTGATTATGGGAGAGGGCGGCGGGAGTGGCAGAGTCCTCTGGTTTGATCCATGTTTCTGTAAGTGCTACAACTATAAGTGCTACAACTGTGCTATATCGCTGTATTTTGCTTTAAAATCACCGTATGGCGGCGCCCTTACACGAGGACCATTTTAGAGGTTCCATGGGAGAGGCTTGATCACAATACAGGATAGCATGTTGGCTAATATTGTCATCCACCCCAAATAAACACGGAGCTAACCTGACCAAATTCAAAGCAAGAAATGAACACGCTAGTACCCTTGGCAGGAGAAGGGAGTGCTATCCTACATTACCACTGCTTTTATTGGCCAATAAAAGCTTTCCACTCAGCCATACTCTTCTTGTAAGACGATGTGAGATCTCTCTCATGGATTTTGTCTAAGAGGACCTCCGTCTGTATGACTGAAAGCAGAGTGGCTACACACTTTGGATAAGTCAGGTGTAGGGTATAGTAGTAGGCCATAAGGTATGAAGCACTCTTGGTAAGCTTATCTTTTGGTAAGATGGTTATTGCCACATCTCCTACTGCTAGGAGGCAGTTAGACGGACCGAGGCAGGAATCGGGGTCTTCTCTTTCCTGTAACACATAACACAGACATTCTTCTGTCAGGATAATGCATTTTAGTAATTTTGAAACTACGTCTTACACACGTCTAACCTTCCAAAAGAAGTAAAAACCAAGGCTAAGCTAGTCTTGCTTGGTTATCATTAGGGTGATAAAACCTGCTGCCATACTGTGACACAGCCAAGACATCTACACAGTGAAAATCCTGGTCAGCTGTACAGGAAAAGATTCATTACTTAAGCACTTGGATAAAGTGCACAAGGTCAAATCTGATCAAAAGGTACACAACAGACACAATGCTATAATATATATATATATTACATACATTACAGTACAGGCCTAAAGTTTGGACACATTACTATTTGTAATGTTTTTGAAAGAAGTTTCTTCTGCTCATCAAGACTGCCTTTATTTGATAAAAAATACAGATTTTTTTAAATAAATTTTGATATATTATTACAATTTTAAATATTTGGTTTTCAATATATTATACTTTAAATAATCATTAATTTCTGTGATGCAAAGCTGAATTTCCAGGATCGTTACTCCAGTCTTCAGTGTCACATGATCATCATTAGAAATCATTCTAATATTCTGATTTATTATGAGTGTTGGAAACAGTTCTGCTGCCTAATATATTTGATGAATAAAAGGTTCAAAAGAACTGCATTTATTCAAAAAAATAACATATTTTCAAATAATATAAATCTCCTTTACTATCAATTTAACACATCCTTGTTGAATAAAATTATTGATTTATTTAAAAAAAAGAAAAAAAATTCCTGACCCCAATTTACTGACCAGTAGTGTATATTGTTGTTACAAAAGATTTCTATTTTTAAAACATTTGCTTTTTTAAATTTTTTTTTACTTTTTATTTATTTAAGTATTATAAAAAAGTATCACAGGTTATGAAATAATATTAAGCAGTGGTATTTTAAACATTTTGTGTGATACCATGGTTTTAATCATGCACAGTCAATAATGACTTACAGTACAAGTACAACGTCCTTGAAACAAGGATATGCTTCTAGAACCTTATGTCTTTCCTCCTCGCGAATGATATTTGAATCGATCAATGCTCTTCTGACTACAAATTCCAAATCCAGGAGATGAGAAACATGGTGGTTTTGATTTTTTCTTTTATACAAAGTTTATATAAAACAAAAACTTTGTCCTTCACCCTCCGCGGGTGGTCTCTCATCCTTCCAGCTCGGGTCCTCTACCAGAGGCCTGGGAGCTTGAGGGTTCTGCGCAGTATCTTTGCTGTTCCTAGTACTGCACTTTTCTGGACCGAGATGTCTGGTGTTCTTCCAGGGATCTGCTGTAGCCACTCTTCCAGTTTGGGGGTTACTGCCCCGAGTGCTCCGATGACCACAGGCACCACTGTCGCCTTTACCTTCCAAGCCTTTTCCAGCTCTTCTCTGAGCCCTTGGTATTTCTCTAGTTTCTCGTGTTCCTTTTTCCTGATGTTGCAATCACTTGGTATTGCAATGTCAACCACAACGGCCTTCCTCTGCTGTTTGTCCACCACCACAATGTCTGGTTGGTTCGCCATTACCATTCTGTCAGTCTGAATCTGGAAGTCCCACAGGATCTTGGCTTGGTCATTCTCTATCACCTTTGGAGGTGTTTCCCACTTTGACCTTGGGGTTTCCAGTCCATACTCCGTACAGATGTTCCTGTACACTATGCCAGCCACTTGGTTATGGCGCTCCATGTATGCTTTCCCTGCCAGCATCTTACACCCTGCAGTTAAGTGTTGGATTGTCTCAGGGGCCTGTTTGCACAGCCTACACCTTGGGTCTTGTCTGGTGTGGTAGATTTGGGCCTCTATTGCTCTGGTGCTCAAGGCCTGCTCCTGTGCAGCCATGATGAGTGCCTCTGTGCTGTCCTTCAGTCCGGCCCGTTCTAGCCATTGGTAGGATTTCTTGATATCAGCCACTTCAGTTATGTTCCGGTGGTACATCCCATGTAGGGGTTTGTCCTCCCATGATGGTCCCTCCTCCAGCTCCTCTTCCTCTGTTCCCCATTGCCTGAGACATTCACTGAGAACGTCATCTGTTGGGGCCTTATCTTTGATGTACTTGTGGATCTTGGATGTTTCATCCTGGATAGTGGCTCTCACACTCACTAGTCCTTGGCCGCCTTCTTTACGGCTAGCGTACAGTCTCAGGATGCTGGATTTGGGGTGGAACCCTCCATGCATGGTGAGGAGCTTTCGTGTCTTAACGTCTGTGATCTGTATCTCTTCCTTTGGCCACCTTATTATTCCCGCAGGGTATCTGATCACTGGCAGGGCGTAGCTGTTTATTGCCCGTGCCTTGTTCTTGCCATTGAGCTGACTTCTTAGGACTTGCCTTACTCGTTGGAGGTATTTGGCAGTTGCTGTTTTCCTTGTTACCTCTTCGAGGTTGCCATTTGCCTGTGGTATTCCAAGGTACTTGTAACCATCCTCAATGTCTGCTATTGTTCCTTCTGGGAGTGAGACCCCTTCTGTGTGGACTACCTTCCCTCTCTTCGTCACCATTCGACTACACTTCTCATGCCCGAATGACATTCCAATGTCAGAGCTGTAGATCCTGGTGGTGTGGATCAGTGAGTCGATGTCCCGCTCACTCTTAGCGTATAGCTTGATGTCATCCATGTAGAGGAGGTGACTGATGGTGGCCCCATTCCTGAGTCGGTATCCATAGCCAGTCTTGTCGATTATTTGGCTGAGGGGGTTCAGGCCTATGCAGAACAGCAGTGGGGATAGAGCATCTCCTTGGTATATGCCACATTTGATGGATACTTGTGCAAGTGGCTTGCCATTGGCCTCAAGGGTGGTTTTCCACAGCCTCATTGAGTTTGCAATGAAGTCTCTTAGAGTCCTGTTGATGTTGTACATATCCAAGCATTCAGTGATCCATGTGTGTGGCATTGAGTCATATGCTTTCTTGTAATCAATCCAGGCAGTGCACAGGTTGGTGTGTCGGGTTCTGCAGTCTTGGGTGACTGTTCTGTCAACCAGGAGTTGGTGTTTAGCTCCTCTGGTTTCTTTGCCGATGCCCTTCTGTGCTTTGCTCATGTATTGATCCATGTGCCCACTTATCTTAGCCGCAATGATGCCTGACATGAGCTTCCATGTTGTGGAGAGACAGGTTATTGGCCGATAGTTGGATGGGACTGTACCCTTTGTGGGATCCTTCAGGATCAGGATTGTACGCCCTTCTGTAAGCCATTCAGGGTGCGTCCATCCCTTAGCAGCTGGTTCATTTGTGCTGCAAGGCGCTCGTGGAGTGCAGTGAGCTTCTTTAGCCAATAGGTGTGGATCCTGTCAGGGCCCGGTGCTGTCCAGTTTTTCATACCTGAGAGTCTTTCTTGGATGTCTGCCGCTGTGATGGTAACTGGATTCTGTTCAGGGAGGTTGCTGTGGTCCTCTCTCAGAGCCACCAGCCACTGTGCATTGCTGTTGTGTGATGCCTCCCTCTCCCATATACTTTTCCAGTATTGTTCAGTTTCCAGCCTTGGAGGGTCTGCTCTGCTGTTATTACCCTGCCATTGAGCGTACACTTTTGCAGGTTGAGTTGCGAACAGCCGGTTTATTCTTCTGGCTTCGTTCTCTCTTGTGTATCTCTTTAGGCGGCTGGTTAGTTGGCTTACTTCTCTACGTGTCTGCTTGATCTTAGCCTCCAGCCTTTGTTTCCATGGTGGGTACTGTTTCTCATGGCCAAGCATCTCGAGGATCACTGCTGCGGAGGTGTATAGCAGCTCATTGGTTTCAGTGATGGATGTGGTAGGGATCGCACTCAATGCTGCATTCACATCTTCTAGGAGACTTTCTGATGGTACTTCACTTAGCCGTTGTAATTGGCGTCGGGGTTGCCTTGCATTCATTCTCGCCATGATCTTGTCTTTCAGGTCAGTTGCTGGCTCGTTCAGCGTTATTTCAATTGTTGGGGCTTCATACCCAATCTCCGGTTGGGGAGCACCTGTTGGCTCCCCTCTGACCTTGCGTCCTGGCTCCCCCTTGCCGTAGCATATTTTGTGTTGTATCTCGTCAATCTCAAGTTGTGATAGCAGCTGCCGCTTGTGGATGTTGGAACACTGAGCTACTAGTTGCTTCGATGTAAGCCTGGATTGTGGGTTTCGTAGTAACCATTCATCCCACATTCTCTTCATGTAACCCCTCTGACTAGGGTTACTGGAGTAGTAGCATTCCAACAGAGCCTTGTTATCGCATCTCGCCCATCTCCGTCTTGTTCCAGTAGCCCATTTGTCATCAAGTTGCTCTGGTTCCCCAAAACCTGACGCAGACCTTGTTTGGCCGGGCGACGTCTGATCTCATAGCATTTATTGTCTCTCATCATTATGAGGTAGGCAGTAGCGCGAAGGGTCTTGCCTAAGGACCCACACTGGCTAGCACCCCGAGGGGGATTCGAACCTGGGTCCCCCCGTGTGAAAGGCCATGTCCTTACCAGCTGAGCTAACCAGCCGCTCTATATCTATATCTATATCTATATCTATATATATATATATATATATATATATATATATATATATATATATATATATATATATATATATATATATATATATATATATATATATATATAATTAATATGCTTCAGTTTAAAGAAAAGTTCATCTCATCTCTATATGCCATTTAAAAAAATCAAATAATTTTTTGTAAAGTTAATAAATACATGAGAACAATTAGCTTGAAACTCACATGGTCATGCAATCACATACAATTGCATGTAGGCACACAAGTACACTCCTACTACACACAGTCATAAGGCAGTTGGACAAACTCACCATCAGGACTGGATAGGGCAGAGGGTGCTTCTTCAGGTAGGCTTTGGGATTTTCTTTTTCCTTCAACACATAACAGACATATTTCTGATAGGATAATGTAGTTTAAGGATAATTTCGGTATTTTGGAACTAAAATTACATACAATTAAAAAGAGCAAAAATGCCACTAATGAGACACACGGATTTTAAATACATAACATTATTTGATATGCCAGAGAGGTTATATAAAGTAATGTTGCACAGTGGACTGATACTTAAAGGGTTAGTTCACCCAAAAATTAAAATTCTGTCAATAATTACTTGCCCTAATGTCGTTGGACACCCGTCAGACCTCCGTTCATCTTCGGACACAGATAAAGATATTAGTGTTGAAATCCGATGGCTCAGAAAGGCCTTCATTGACACCAATGACATTTCCTCTCTTAAGACCCATAAAGGCACTAAAGACGTCGTTACAAAGCCCATCTCACTACAGTGGCTCTACAATCATTGTATGAAGTGACGACGAGAATAGTTTTTGTGCGCAAAAAAAATAAAAAATAAACTAAATAACGACTTATAGTGATGGGCTGATTTCGAAACAAACCTTTAAACCGTTATGAATCAGTGCATCAATTCATGATTGTCAATGAAGGCCTTTCTGAGCCATCGGATTTCAACACTAATATCTTCATCTGTGTGTGAGATGAACGGAGGTCTGACGGGTGTCCAACCACATGAGGAATTAATGACAGAATTTACATTTTTGGGTAAACTAACCCTTTAAAGGCACTGCCTTACCCAGCTGTTCCTCATACAATAACAGCTTTTTATTATTACCAAATTTCTGTTAAAACCTAATTTCTACAATAATGTTAATTAATTGGTAATAAAACAGTACAAGTGTAGTGTAACTACCTATCCTCTGATGTCCACTTTAAAGCCTTTTACTTCTGTCATGTCAGGACTGTCATCTTGACCAATAAAGTGGGTCTATTTGTTTATGCAAAGTTGAAACTCACCTTCGAACTCACTTTCTTTACGGTCTGAGCCTGAGCTGCTACTTCCTTCTGTGGACCGATCTAGAATGATTGTTGAGTCACTTGAATCCATTTCATCTGTATCTGTTGGCTGCTCAAGACAGCGCCTCTTTGTAGAGCTGCAAAGATTAATCAGTTAATCAATTAGTTGTCAACTACTAAATCATTCCATCTGACTTTATTTGTATAGCCCTTTTCATATAAACAAAAGGTAACACAAAGTGCTTAGTAATAAATAGCAATATCCCCCACATATCCAAAGCAATTACTTTGTAGTCACACACTAAAATAAGAGAAACAGAAAGTGAAGGAGACAGATCACCCAGGACATTGACATGATTGATAATTTGAGTCATTTTTTTTTATTTATTTATTTTTTTTTTTTTGAAAGTAAAAATATGATTCAAGTTTCTGAAAATTTAGAAAATGTGAATATTTTCTAGCTTGTTTAGTCCTCTATGGCACTGAAATTAACATCTTTAGGTTGTGGACCAAGATTTTTGAGGACATAACCTTGACATCATAAACTGATTAAATTAATCTTGAAAATGATTAACAGATGAATCTTTGATATAAAAAAATAATCATTACTTACAGCTCACCTCTTTGAATGTCTCCCATCTGGAGTTCTTTTTTGGGGGGATCTCACATTTTGTAATCTTTTGTATAGCTGTGAGTACACAGTGATCTGCACAAGGCATTTAATACATTTTTCAAATCGCTACTAAAAATGTCCAACATGAAACAGCCATAAACTGGGTGCATTTCACTTACCCATTTATGTTGGCCTTGGTTCTGCAGCATGGGGTAGTACAGTACTATTCTCTTTGCTATTGCTGTAATTTCTGGCTTTGATGGGTATCTGTGTGATTCTCTATCCCCCTTTGCCCTCAGGATTGCAATCCTACTGGTCATGGTGTTTCGGATGAGCCGGCATCTGAGATCTTTTGACATTTGGCAGTTGCGCTGTTCGCCTGTCTTCGCTAACTCAAAGTATTGTTGTTGGACTTGCTCAAGTTCTGTGTCGGTGTGCAATACATATTCTGTAAAGGATAACTTCACAACCTTTTCAGGGGTTGTGTGCTTTGGAGGACTTGTGTTAACAGTAGGGATGGGTATCGTTAAGGTTTTAACGGTATTACTACTCTTACCGATACTGCTTAACGGTCCGGTACTTTAACGGTATTCTTATCGGTACTTTGTGTGTGTGTTTTTTTAAGAACAAGTTAAGAACAAAATTAACATTTCTTTATTTATTTTTAATTAATAAAACAATTATTTTTAGTGCAAGAAACAGCCATGTTTGAACAAATAGCTATTATACACACACACACACACACACACACACACACACACACACACACACACACATATATAGTAAACTAACTTTACGAAGTTATCGGGGCAGCCTGTGGAATACGAAACATCTTTGTCATTTTTCAGAGCCAGGAATCTTAAAAGTTCTTGCTCGAAGGAAAGTGAGTGAGGGGGTCGGAAACTCTGGTAAGTTGCAAAAAAACGCCTTTTAATTCTTTAGAGTCGTATATATTGAGCCAACTAGCTAGCTAAAGCCTGAGCTAATTTTCCGTACTTTATAACTAGTTTTCCACCGCCGAGTTTATAGAGGATATGTGTTGTTTGTGACTGGTGTAATGTTCAAATGTTAACTTGTATTATAATTTAATAATATAATATGTATATTATATATATTGTCATGACAGAGCTGACTTTTGATGCCAATGAGCCTGGGCACCCCCCCTGCGAAAACCTGCTGCTGCAGCTTCCCCTGCCCCATCCACATCTGCTGCTGTATCCACAGGTGTGTACAGGTAATAAATACATATCATATACAATCATTGACAGTAAGCCCTCATAGCCTCTTACATTCAGATACAAACACAACCCTGGTGGTTTGTTAATGAGTTGATAATGTTTTTCTGCCTTTTTCATGTGTCATTTAATACAGAGCAACCAAAGAGAAGACCCCAGGAGAAGACCCAGTTCAGAAGCTCTCAGAACACATGCTGTAGCTCCAGGTTCAGAGGATCTTCTCTTGAGTCTGGTCCCTTCTCTGCAGAAGTTACTGTCTTGGACGAAACAATTTGTCAAATTTCAAATACATACATTAATCTATGAAAGCAGCACAGTTCTGCTTCATTTGGAACCCAGTGTATAGTTTTTAAAATGATGCAGCTGTCACAGCAAGGATAAAACCACTCTCTCTGTTCTGTTCTCCTCTCCTTCACTTTAGGATTCTTTTATTCCTGCTCAGAAATAGTGCATTAAGTTTTGTGTATAGTTTCATAATTCCATTTTTTTAAATAAATGTTTTATATAATGACCAAAGGTTTTGATGTGTTTGTCACAAACATTTCAATATTTCAGACTGATTTATTTAGAATAAATAGAAGAAAGTTTATAATGTTCAGTATTTAAGACTAGATTACTTATGGTAAACACTTGTTCATTTTTATTATATTCTATTGCAAACACATCTACAATAGTACAGTAAGAAAACAGTTATTTATGATTGGACCAGTGTTGTATTAATGAGAAACAAGCCATGAGTCATAGATTCTTTTTGGAGGCTGGCTCCATTTATTAAAGAAATAAAAACAAATAAGAGATACAAAACACTGTTATAAATACAATTCTAAATACGATTTTATAGACATAATACTATATTGACTGTAGGACTGATAACTGTGTTCAGAAGACTGTAGTTGTCCACATATTAATTACTCATAATCACATCAAATATTGACTGGAGACAGATGGACAGACCTGAATAGAGCGTCAGTAGTTGCTGTCCTGCGGGAAATCCTCGCACAGACCCGGGACAACAGGTCATCGAACTGGGGCCAGGTCAGTGGGAAGTACCGCTGAAAGCGGCCGTCATCCAGGCGCAGCTCCTGGAGAAGTTTGTGAAACTTACGGAGCTGGGTCCGCCTCTGAAGCATCCGATGGACCCCGCAGCGCGAACGGGTTCACGCCGTTTTTCAGTCCTCCAAAGTAAATAGAGCACTGCTACTTTCTCGATAAAAACCCATCTCAACCATTCTTCAACAAGACCGGAAGACAACCCGCCTGGCAGAAGCCCATGACGCGAATTTGCGTCTGTTGTTAAGTGAATTTCACGCGCGAATGAAGCGAGTAAACTCAAAATGTTCAAGCGTCCAACTACGCGCGAATAGCGCGATTTATTCGCGCAATTCGCGTTTGGTGTGAACGCTGCTACAGAGGGGACAAACCGAGGGCGGAGCTCAGCGGGGGCGTGAACCTGAGACCCGCAGTGACGGATTGATTGACAGCAGCTGTCAGACTCGCAAAGATGGAGACTTGAAGGAAGCTAGTAGCTTTGCTACGGAGCGGTCCTAAGTGGAGGACATTTCTGTGCACACAGGGCTAGAGCCTTATCAGTTTGAGCCGCTTGCTCAAACCGCGGTCTCAACAACTCCCAAAGTTAAAGAGAGAAGTCTTACAGCTCAAGAGAGAATGGGGCCAGTGATAAAACGTTAGCATTGTCTAATTTAGGCTAATGCTTAGCAAATGCTAACAAAGTTTCAGAAATTGCAAACCTATGCATTTAGTTTGATTTTGGTAATTAGTGTTACTTACACACAAAACAGAGATTTCAAGTCTCCCTCTACAACTGTTAAAAAACTCTTGTCTTGCAGCTCACTGGTCCTGGGAGAGAATGTGTTATAGAGAGATACTCAAGGTATAGCTATGAAATAAGACCAGTGTCAAGTCCAGTTAATTTACTAAGTATTATGCAAAAAAGACACAACACTAACCAAATATAATAGTTACATCCAAAACAAAGTAGTAATAAACATTGTTTCTCATGTTGTAGGTAATGCACAGGTGAGACAGGTTGGTGAGTTGGCTGCATAACAGTCCATCCAGACTTTGAGGCAGTAGCACTAAACCCCTGTGTTACAGGCTCTAACACTTGTAGTGTTACACGTATCTTCAGCTTTTTGGTGAGACGTGGATAAACAGGGTAGTTCCAGGAAGAAGAGAGCAATGTTTTTATAAATAAGTAAATTTAATGTTTTACTCTCCACTTCCACATACTGTACATGTGCACCAGCTCTTTCAGCGGTTATAGACACCTGTCTGCTGCAGTGTGGTCAGGTGGTGCTGGGGATACCTGGGCCAGCAGGTACAGGTCATACCTCCTTGTGCTGTCCTTACAGAGGATTTTTATACTGAATTTATAAATATAGTTGGTATATAAAAATTGAAATATGAAGAAACAGTTATACCTGAAGTTACACACAAAACAATTGTTTAAAAACATGCATAATAAAATCAGCTATAAAACTCAAAATGAACATGAATCAACACATTTACAAAAGAATGTCTAAATGACACCCTTTTCTCAAACTGCCTTTCCATAATTCTTATATTCTTTAGAGATTGTTCTTACAGTAAGCATTTTATATTGATATATTTTATATATACACACTTAATTTAAATAAAAAATAAATGTCATAGTAAATTCTCATCCATCATTTCAAGGCAGGTCCAAACTTTGTAAATCGTGCACAGTCAGGACAGAGGCTTTTTACTTTGTGTTTGAAAGTCACTGTCAGTTGCACTTATTGGAGCGAAGATGGTGAAATGCAAGAGCCAAACTTAAACAGGCTGATCATAACTTCATGAGCTGTTCATAAGTTTTTAAGAATCTTGAGTGGGTTCAACAGTGTATTAGTGTTTACATTAGTCTAAATGTAGTCAGCAAAGTAAAGCTAAGTCTCAGAAACTATAGAGCTAACTGCAGTTTTCAGAGTCTGAATCCAAGATGATACACAGCAGCAAAGTTGAAGGATGAAGTATCTTCAACAGTGAAGTGACACAGGAACAGTTACCAGGTCCTGAAAATAAAATAAACATATAAACATGATTTTATTTTCTTAAATTAGACCATTTTAATGACAATAAAATGATAGATTATCACACACCTCATGTGTTCTTGTTAGAGTATTTAAAACAAGTAATTGCACTATAACAGTAAAACAAACAAAACAAACTAAAGAATGGGAATAAATGCATTACCTTCAGCAGTGGACACCTCACACTGTTTCCTCATTATTGGAGTAGAGCTAGTCCTGGGACACTCTGGCAGCTCCATCAGTGTTCAGTGTCACATGACACACTCCTATTAGGCGTTCTGGCCTGGGTGGCTGCAAAAAGAGTTTCACAAATGATTTGTTATCTTGATTATATGATGAGACCCAAACATCTGGGTCCACAACTCACAAAAACTGCACAATCCCTAAAAGATTCTCTGCCTTTGCACAATCAGCCTTTTCATTTCAAACCATCAAACAATGGAATCAGATCCTAGACAGTCTGAAATTCTAAATCTGGTACAAAGCATATCTTTTCTTGTGAGATTATTGTTTTTGTACATGGTGCCTGAGAAATAAAGAATAAACAAAAACTAAACATACAAAAGCTTCACAGTATTTAAACTCACCTTTGCTTCACCTGCAGATCTGCAGCGACTGGTTCAGACTGGCACCCAGTTTCTCTGGTCATCTTAGGCAAATCAAAAGAGTTGTGTTATTGTTTACAATTACAGTATTATATTAATTCATTTTAAAATGTTTATAAAGGATATTAATAACACAAATATTGTCATTACTATTACTGTATATCCTCCGTGAAAGCACTAGTCTTTTAATCCGTGTGTACTGACTCTGGGTCGGTCTGGTTAGCTGCAGCCTGTGATACACCGTCTCCTCTGCAGCTCCAGCTCTGCTCGGTTTACCCCGAGGAGCAGCGATAAACAACGTACACTGATGGTGCGCGCTTTTGCGTTCAATCTAATTAGCAAAGTTGACACAAACACACAAGTTTTTGAGTCTGTGTTGAGTCAAAACGCACGGTGTTACACGAGTCATGAGATGTTCATGTTCAGTCAAGTCCAGAGTCATGAGCCAGTGACATGTCTTTGGTGCCATGGGCTGCATCTCTGCTACAAGTCCAGCAGAGTGCTGCACATTTACGAGAAATAACTAACGGAATATTGAGTGATAGAGTAAAGCTAAATGTCTGTGTGTACTGGGCCACAGTATCAACGCAGCAGCCCTCATTAGCGCGTTAGCCCGGTATCAGGAGTAGCTGAAGCTAACGTTTAGCATACTTTACCTAACTAGCAACATGACAAAATTGATTAATTAACTTTAGCTTTACTGGGAAGAAACATAAATTGTGTTTCAAAATATATGTTCACTCACCTCAAGACGCCGCTGCGGTGGTGGGAATCCATGCAGGAGCAGCGTTAGGCGCTGTGCTGCTTTTCAGCGGGAGCTGTTTTGAGAAGCACATTTCCACCTCCATTGCGTTGGAGAAGCAATCCCTCTTAAAATGCCCGCTGCAAACTCCAGCTCTCAGCAGGAACTCACGGTGTTCCAGGCCAAGTGCACACTGGCGTCTAATTTCCAACTCAACTGGAAAGCAATGCAGTCCAGCAGTGCTGTTGCAACAACACTACAAGTAGCTACATGCTAATATAGCTAGCCTGATGTTTTCAACACCCGCTACTTGGGAAGATGTTTTTATACCAGGGGCGTGAGCCAATGCCAAGGGTGTGGTGGGGTCGTGCCAGGGGCGTGGGTAGAGAGCCGTTAGTCGAGCCAGTATACGTCACACTAGGAAAGAATCTTCAGTCTAAAAATTAAACTGCAGTAACTACCGTTCAACCTGAGGAGGGCAGCACTTAGACGGTTTTACACCATAAAATGTAAAATTAATATACTTTATACTCAAATGTCAAAACTTTTACTCAGATCAGTGAACAGCACTAATAAGGCCCCATTCTTACAGATCATTAACTAAAAAAAGTTGGTTTAGGGTTTAGTTACTCTTTAAAGGAGGAACTGCGTGATGACTTAGAGTGTTCTTGGCCAGACTCCTGCAAAAAAACATTTTTATTTTTTTTGTGACAACACAAAATGCAAAGTAGCATTGACAGCTCTGCATTCGTATAAATAAGCAATGTTCCATTTTAGGAGTGAAATCGCTTATAGCAACTGAACACCTATCAATGAATCTAAACTGAATTGAAAACATGTAGACTACCATGCCTGTTCCAAAAACACTGTTAGCTCAATGTGCTGCAGCCAACTTAAAGGAACATGCCGACCTTTTGGGACTTAAGCTTATTCACCGCCGTATCCCCCCTCTTGACATTGTGTTGTTGACATTAAAAATCCTGCGAAAGAGAGCTCAATTCACTGTTTGTTTTTAAAAAAACATTTATGTAGGTTTTATAACTTTATATTTCTGTTTTAGTTAGTAGGCTATATCAGGTTAAGCTAAAGATTCAAATGAGTTTGTTTATTCGCTTTATTTCAGTTAACATTTATTTAATTTCAAGTAATAAAGTTCTTTTTAATGTCTTTAGTTAACTATTATAACCCTTAATTATAAACAAGCTGGAAATGCACCGGGACTCTTATTTTGAAATGCCTGCGCCTTACTATTGCAGCAAGTTCAAGTTCAGATGAGGGAGATCAAATATGCATTGTAACAACTGTCTAAATCACATTACTATATAAACATTTTCATTATTCCTCAGCATTAGTACATAAACAATTGCCTAGCATAAACGTGTGTTATTCACTGCTTGAGCCTCTCTGAAGCGCTACAGTGCCGCGTTTTTCCTCTATGGTTTCCCCGCAGTTAGATCTGCACGTTACAGTTAAAATGTGCTCATCGTTTACAAATGACATCAGTTCTGACTGGATCTCTTCCCTAATTGTTCCTCGCTAAAATTGTCATCTTGTTTGTATTCGTTGAAGAAAATAACAGTGGATTTCTGTCAAAGAAATTACACTGCTCAGAAGGCAAAGCACTGCTGGGCGGAGTGTTTAGCGCAACACTCTGAGCGAACGCTCTGCTCCTCGCCACGGGGCTTCCAAGCTTCTTCCATGGTACCTCTCAAATGGTCGTTGTGTAAGGGCTCCGCCATACAGCAATTTACCGCGAAATACAGCAATATACAGCCGTCCACCAGAGGGCAGGCTCCAAAAGCGGAAATATATGGAGAAACCCAATGGCGACTTTACAGGTGTAAAAAATCAAGTTTACAGCCTGGTACAAAAGATGGCTCCGGTCTCTAGAGCGAAGTTTTTACTATGCGACAACTCTGGGGGGGGGGTGAATTTTTGATTATTACGTCCTTTTATGCTATCTGAAAAGTTTAGTTTTGAGAATAAATTTGGGTGTGGTTACCTTGGTGTGCATGTGTCAATCACCCAGCCGCGCGCACGTCGTGTGGCTAGCTGGCTAACAAGTGGCTAGTTAGTCAGAGCACGGTGTGTCAGGCTTCTGTACTTGACCGTCGGCTGTTCTGAGTATTTGAGAAGAACGTTGTTGAAATGGCTTGCTGTGCTGTTGGCTGTACTAACAGACTCTCCAAGAAGTGTGGTCTTCAGTTTTTTCGGTGAGTAATACAATTTTCTTGGTTTTATGGATGGTTTTAAGAGCTCTTAAGTGGCTAAATATATAGCATTACTCAGCTAATTAGCCTAGCTAATAACTTTTCCCCATCAAAATTACATCGAGTACGGTAATTTAGAATTAGATGATACTGTTAAGGTAGAGTTTCAAATTTATTTTGCAAATTTGCATTGCGTACATGGCTATAAACATAGTTTAACAGCAAAACAATAGATTTATTCATGCTAGCTGTAATATCTTTTTAAGTTATCAAATTAAGGATGTTATGGCTTTGACATACAACGTGCAAATGAGCGCAACTTGGTAAAACTGCATTATTCACCGGGTGCGCTAAGCAATGACTGTAGAAAATACGCTACGCTAGGCTACCGTCAATGCTCTGGAGCCCTTTGGATAAAAGCGTCAGCTAAATGAATAAATGTAAATGTAAATGTATGTACGAGATAATGTAAGATTATCTCACAAAAAAATTACGAATGAACTTTTTCAATGAAATTGTAATTGCACAGAAGTTTGTGCCAGTGTTATGTGTATTTGCTCCGTTTAGGACGTGTAGAGTGTCTCTGGGAGCTCTGTTGTTCTTATATTGAACTGCCCTCAGAGTGTGTTATAAAGTATGACAACTGCACCTAGTACCTTCAATGTAGTACCTAGTGCTGTTAACACTTTTCAGTGACATTCAATACATCTAAGATATAAACTACTGTTTTAATATTTATAAATATGGGCTTAAAAAATTATTGTCAATGTAAACATATATACATAGCTTATGTTAAAACATAATCTTTTTTTAGTCACTTAGTCTAAGAGAAATTATTATAAGCTTATGACCATGATCTTTTGTTTATGTGAAGCCCTGTTGTTATCTACCCTAACCTGCAGTTGTTATTGTAACACTATATGTACTATACAAGTTTGGTAACCTTTTAAGGTCATACTAACACCTAATGTGTTTTTGTATGTTTGTTTTAAGTTTTCCTCTAGGTGATCCAGACAGACTGGACCAGTGGGTGTTGAAGATGAGGAGACAGAACTGGACTCCTACCTCTTCCAGTCGGTTGTGCAGTCAACACTTTGAGACGGAGTGCTTCTGCACTGATTTGAGGGTACCCAAAGCTTTGTGTCATCTTTATTACAAGGACAATACATAGTGACCAACAGTACAACTGTATAATAACATTAGTCCACATGGATTATTGTTGAACTGTACAGTGAGTCACAAGAGAGCAGCAGCTTTATCAGAAACGTCATTAATTACATGCAGGCCATTAGGGAGACTAATAAAACACACTGTCAAAATTAAAAAGGACAAATAGAGAACATGCGTTAGTTACACTACATACATCTTATTAAGCAAAGAGAAACAGAAGTTGTTAAAACAGCAGGGCACAGAGGGGTTTAATACTGACAAGTCTGATCTGAAAAGCCACATTTTTAAAAGAGAGTGAAATAATCCAGTTAAATAAATTTTTCTGATGGTAGTTGGAATAATATTCCATTATTTGGAAGCTCGAAAAGAAACGGCAGACTGACTGAAAGCTGTTTTTCTAATCTATTTAGTCTATCAATTTGTTAGTATTTTTCTATTGAGATGCACTCTTTTTAGACTTATTTGCTCACTTTGCTACATTGCACCTAGATTAGACACCTACTCACTCACCTGTTGAAACCAGTTAGAACCAGTGGACATAGTGGGAAAGTACTGATACAGACTGCTTCCGGCGAGGGGCGCGGCCATAGATTACTATTACTTTTGTGGTGTCAAGTTGACCATGGACACAACTCGTTGATACAGGAATGCTCTAAATAAATATGTACAACTGTGATTCTACAATAAATAAATTTAAAAAAGTAGCTACGATACCATATAATATCTTTTCTTTATGTCTCTTTTAACAGGGAAGTACTTGACTTGCTTGACAAGCACAGCTGTGCCCAGCAATTTCTTTTTTTCAAAAGACAAACATCCAAAGCCTAGACGGTCACGGCAGGTATGTATTGCTGAAAAGGTGTCAATTACATTGAAGAGGTTGAGAATGTTAATAATATGTCAAATGACAGTGTTGAGTGTCAAAGTGTAAATATTATGTATGTCATGTACATTTGTGGCCATGCAAACCTTAAATGGGAAATGAATTGAACTTGATTGGACCATTTTCTATATGTCTTAGAGCCTAAGTACATTTCAGAGAGCCTGTGTGTGCAATAGTTTACATCGTCGGTGGAATATGTCTGATAACAGGATTTGTTTTTAATAGAGTTGGCAGAATAATTTCCTCTGTTATGTTCCTCTGTGGGTGTTATAAGAATTCTATGTCCTTATATTATCCAGAGAGACACGGAGACAGATTATATTATAAAAGCGAAAGGCCAGGTTTTATTCCTTGCAAGGGAAGCAAATTACACAGATATATATCAAAGGTACATAGTGCGTTTTGCTTAAAGAAGTAAACAAAACATGAGATTTTATATCACTGCAGTGGGGGCTGTCAGAGGGAGGCGTATCTTTCATACACTCCCCTCAAGGCCCCAGCTCCAGGTGCAAAAGTACCATGGCAACCCATGTCTATCTAGTTATGTCTACTCCATGCTTGGACTACCATGGAGGACATGACATGATTTGACATGACCTGTAGAGAACTATGAGCACCTACTAACTATAAACAATATAAACAATTATAATAATAAAATTATTATAACAGTGGGCATGAAAGTTCGCTTTCATGCCTAGTTCATGCCTCCCTAGTTCATTGTATTTTTACATGTTCTGTATTGTCTTGTGCTATTATTTTTAATCCTTATGTCCTGTTTCTGGATGTGCATTTTACATTTACATTTACATTTACATTTACATTTATTCATTTAGCAGACGCTTTTATCCAAAGCGACTTACATTACATTACATTACATTACCAGTGTTACAGTCACTGGAGGCAAGGTGGGTTAAGTGTCTTGCCCAAGGACACAACGACAGTATGAACTGTGGGGCGAGCGGGAATCGATCCTACTACCTTCCGGTTGAAGGACGGCCGCTCTACCACTGAGCTACTGCCGCCCCGCCCATTTTATTTAACAGTTGTTGTCCCATCTTATATGTTCCCACTCAAGGCCTGCACCTTGTTGTGGTGAGTGGGCTTTCAACCAAGACAGGCCAACTTGAATTTGTTTTGTGATTTATTTATTTTTTGTCTGACTTTCCACAGGGTCCCGTCCTGCAGCAGTCATTTTAAACTCCTCATCACATCCTCGCCACGTCCACCTTCACCCTTACAACCTGATGGGACAAGGCTTCGTTTGTTGTTTCTCAAACCTTTTGGAACTGCATCACAAATATGTGACACCTTTTACACATTTGAGCATTAAAAAAAAAACTGTTTACAATTCATTTACACTTTTTATTTTCAATGAAATGTATTGTTTTACAATTTTAAACAAACTTTTTTTCTGATTTAAGTATGGGCATGCCTTACTTATAATTGAATCTACCATCTAGTGGTTTAAACAAACAAAAAAAAAAACACCAAAAGTCAAATCTGTTGTTTACAACATTGTCTAAGATAAAAAAAAAAAAAAAAGACTGCAGTGTTTTAAAAATCACAGTATTTTATTTGAACACAAATAAATAAAATAATTTGAAGAAAAAAAACTGCTGCAGATGTTTTACCAGATGTTTCCAGGTGCAGAAGGCAGAAGCAGAGGGCTGGTCCATCGTGAAAACTACAAGAGTTATGTATAACGTGGCTGTAACTAAGTAAAATATGGTCTCCAAAGTAATGTGTAACTGCATTTACTTTTCTTGGGAGTGAGCAATTTGAACAGTGTCGTTTTCCATTATTTTAAACTACAATAGAAAAAGTTAGATTAGCATGCTATATTATAGCTACATGCCACATGCATTATTCAAAAGCCTTGTAAAATGTTAACTATATAACATTTATAGAGAGAAACATAGTGTGTTCATGAATCTAAAATCATTGTATTTTAATTTAGAAGTATTTATAGTATTTTGGCTTTAATTGCACAATCTACAGGTTCTTTCTGTACATTTAATACATGTTTTAACTCTGTAGCCCAGTGGTAAACTTGGGCAATAATGTGTAATGGAAACTGGGTGGGTTATGAATAATCCCTCCTATTATACAAATCACATGGCTATTAAAAAGTAAACATTTATTTACTTTGTATAAATTATAGGGAACCCCTGAGTTTTGATAAGTAATATCTATTCATTTTACATAAGTAACAGGAGATCAATATTTGGTAACGTTGTATTATGAAAGTAATTAAAACTTAAGTTTGAAGTATATATTGTTTAGATAAATAATATTACCAAAAGTTTAATGCAGTTAGCTTTTTATTACTTTATTCTTAGTGTTTAATTGGTGATAGTTTTGATTGGTCATATGGGTATTTATGTTGTGGAGTCGAAAGTTTTTGGCTGCAGGTAAGTAGGACTGGAAGACACGGGGAGATGTGTTAGAGGAAGTGGGGAAGAGTTTTTGGGGGGGAACGAGAGAGAGGGGAGAAAGAGAGGAGAAGACGCGTGTGAAGGAGGAGACGCGGGCACGGGTGAAAAAAGAGAAAGAAAGTCGCTGTAAAGACGGAGTAGAATCCCTGAAACTGAGCGGGAGGCTCCTAATAGAGGACCGCGGACTTGTGATGCGGATAAATATATATAGTGACTGAAAACGAGGCCGGTAAAGCGTCGGACGGAGCGGGAGAGGTCGGAGCAGGAGCATTGAGCAAAGGTGGCTAGGCTAGCATACGCACAGCAGGTAGACACTGGGCGAAGCATGTTGGTTTATCGCACCGCACCTGAGTATCCGGACCAACGTTGTTCTACTCTTTGAATGTTTTGCAAGAGTTATTTCAGCGCACTCAATGTTTTGCAAGAGTTATTTCAGTGCACTCAATGTTTTGCAAGACCCAACAGGCCTGCAACGGTTTTCAAATCGGTACCGTGAGTAAACTTGAACATGTGTGTATGTGTGTGTGAGTGGATCCACCATTGCATTTTCTAAGGCATTGTTAAAGGACAATTTACGTGTTTAGTTGTTTATGGTAAAGTTCTCTGTTTTTGTTTTAGTTTTGTATAGTTGTTAATATTGTGGGTTAAGAAAAGAGTTTATATTTTATTTGTCAACTCATTTTATTTAATTAAACCAGGGCATTACCCTATTTTTTGGTTAAACCTCATCTCTGGGTCTTATTTAATTTGAAATAGTTTTATGTAAAACAGTTATACGTCACATTAGCAACTTATTAGGTGCACCTTCGTGGTATCCACCTGAATTATAACGAACCCAAGCACCCCCATTCTCGTAAGTAATTCACAGAGTGGTTGTACGGGTGCTACAACTCTATTAAGAAAAAGTATGTGACAATCTTTCAATCTATAGTTTAATTCCAAGAAGTGGGAAAAAATAAAGTATTAATATGATTGAAGTCTTTGCTTTCTTTAGTGGACTTGCAAGTAAAACGTCAAATACAATTAGCATAAAGCATGAAAACGTTTTAACAGCTATTAAAGTTGATTTCAAATTAGTTGATAATTGCAGTCAAAGTCATTAAGTCCACTTACTATTGACGAACGAGAGCAAGCCGAGAGAAGTTCGAAAACCCCACTGTGAAAAAATAATGTAGCTCGGGTAGGAAGCTCCACTTGCGTTAGCCTGGTGTTAGCAACAGGTTAACAATTGCCTTAGCCTCGGCTACAGCGGAGTGGGCGTAATTACCCACGCACGCGCTCATTATGCCTACCCACGGGCTTACGATGCAACACTCCCTTTGCCCATTTTAGTAACATCCTCTGACGAAGGAGTCTGAAATGTCCGGATGTAATCGACATTTTTTTGCCCTGACTTTGAGGCTATTTCGGCAAATAGGGGACCAATGGGCGGATAGCATCCATAATTATTATACAATCTATGGGGGCTTCTCATGGGCTGAGCAAATCACTCCGCAGAAGTAGCAGTGCTTTGCATTTTGAGAAAATAGTTCCCAGTTTGTATATTGTTAGAAGATGGCTGTGTCTCATGTGACCTCGTTATTTGTACACGCTGTGACTATACACATCACTACATGTAAATAGGAAAATAATTTGTCATTTATTGGGAGCAGTATGCTAGTTGTAGCCATTTACTTTCAAACTTTGTGCTAAGCTAGGCTTGCGGTGGGTGCGTCAGACTGAGTTACCGCTCGCACGGAGATAAAAAGGATATGTATGGACTTATCTAACACTGGGGGATACAGTAAATGTTAAAGTCCCACAAAATCGGCGTGTTCATTTAAATAGGTGGTTAATTTAGGCCACCTAACTGAGAAACTGACCTCCTCAGATACATCATGACAGGCACGCCAGACCGCTTTTCTCCGTATTATTATTATTATACCTTTATTTATCCAGGTAAACTGTTTGAGAACCACTTCTCATTTACAAACATGACCTGGCCAAGAGGCTACAAGAATAAATAGGAATATATTGTACAACTATACATTGTAAAACACATGACACACAGAACAAACAATTGAATTAAAAAAGGTAGACAACAAAGAAAAGAGAAAAAGAATAAAGTGCTTAAATATGTGTGTACAAATATGGTTCATGATTGTCAACACGAACAAGAGTCAACTATGTATACGTATAAAGTTCTCTGGGCCTGGGAAAAGATCCCGCAAATCTTCAAGAGACATACTCATGCTCATCATTGCCTCTGTGATGTTTGCAGCTATGAAAACATTGGAAAACAACATAGCAAGATGAGTGTCCAAGAAATGAAACTGCATGAGACTATTGTAGAACATTGAATGTATGTTCTTAGTTATACCGTAATCGCATATGTACCTTACAGGTAACCATAGTTATGACGTCAATAATAACCCGTATGGCAGTGGTTTTTGTATGTAACCTCATGTTATAAACCAGTTTGCTAGTAAAAGAATAATAAGCATTTCGGAGTTGAGTTGCCATCATTCAACATGATGTCAGAGGTTGGTTCGTGGAAAGGAGTAAGCCTTTGAAAATAACAAAACTAAATAAATCAAGTTTCATCAAAAGACTTGATCCGAGGAAGCAACGCTACCTTGTCCAAAATGGCGGAAGGCTTCCGAAGACCCGAACCGCTTGTGTTTGATGGTAACGTTGGTGAGAACTGGCGAATATTCGAACAAGAATACGATATATTCATAGCGTCTGCTCACTCAGACAAAGATGCCAGGACGCAGGCATTCATTTTCCTTAATTTGGCTGGCTCAGAAGCCATCGAGCGGGAGAGCGCGTTTGTATATGCACCAGCTGTATACACGGGAGAAGGAGAGCAACGACGGATTACCACGGAGGCCGAATCCAGGGAAAAACCCGAATGCTTAAAACGGAAATTCCGTGAGTTATGAAACACACAAACAAATGTAACAATGGAACGCCACAAGTTTAATAAGAGAAACCAAAAACATGGAGAAACCATTGAAGCATATGTGAGTGATTTAAGGAACAAAGCAAAGACGTGCAGATTTGGTGATTTAACAGATGAACTCATACGAGACAGACTCGTGTGTGGCGTAACCAATGATGGCATGAGAAAAATTTTACTGAGAGACAGTGAGTTGACACTTGCCAAAGCAGTTGAATTGTGTCAAATCCACGAACTGACTGATCAGCACACAAAGACTCTTACGGCACCTAAAAGTGACACTAATGTGGACAGTGTATACCACAAGACAAAGATTAAAATGCCACAAGGATTTAAACAAAGATCTAACTCTGTTCGCGCAGGGTTTCAGATGATACAAAACTGTAGCAGTTGTGGAGGCAAGCATGAAGCTAAAAAGGAAAAATGCTTAGCATTTCTATATCTATTTTACATATCTATTTAACAAACATTTTGGGTAATTACAGCTATATGTTTCATGTGATGTGTATCTAAATGTTTGTCTGTACTGTATTTGTGAAATGTAAAGCGACCTTGAGCTACGGAAAGGCGCTATATAAATAAAACTTCTTCTTCTTCTTCTTCTTAGCTTATGGTCAGCAGTGCCACAAATGTAAAAAGTGGAATCATTTCAAAAAGTGCTGTAAATCTACACCAAATCACATGCCAAATAGACGGAGAATAGCAGTAGATCAGCTCATCCAGGGGTTCCGTTGTCCGGTAATTACCGGTCATTGGCCGGGAAAAAAATTAAATGTCCGACAAAATTAAATCTCTCCGGTCAAATTGTCAGATTAAAACTGCCTAATAACCCCGGCCCCGCCCCCCAACACAATCTGAATCGACCGTTTGAAAGTTTTTAAACAACATCGCATGTTGCATTTCAAATAAAGCCTCTACAAACAGTAGAGAAGAAAACCCTACAAAAGACTGTGCTAATTTGCACTGTGTTTATCAATGGACACTCAGTTGATCTTAAAGTGGACACAGGGGCTAAATGCAATGTCATCTCTGATGCGTTATTCATGAAAATAAGAGATGAAGAGGAATTAAGCTCATAGCCTATGGAGGTGAGGAAATATCAACAGAAGGATTTGCTACTTTCACATGCCACTTATCAGAAAGAGCATATGATCTGTCATTCTATGTGATGAAGGGAAATGTGCAACCATTGATAGGTCTGCCGGACTGTTTACAAATTAACCTGATCTCGCTCAACAAAGAAATTCATCATGTGACAACAGATGAGGTGTCATGCTTTACACAACAAATTCATTCTGAATATGCGAACCTTTTCAAAGATGAGATTGGTAAGCTCCCAGTAACATATTCAATGAAGCTGGACCCAGCAGTGCACCCAGTTATAAAACCTGCAGGCAAAGTCCCAGCAGCTATTCATGGTAGAGTCAAAGCAGAACTACAAAGAATGGTGGAATGGTGGGTGTTCTTACTCCAGTTTCAGAGCCCACTGAATGGGTATCATCAATGGTGGCAACCCTAAAAGGAATTCAGAGGAGATAAGGCTTTGCATTGACCCAAAAGACTTAAATAAGGCCCTCAAACGTCCACATCACCCTATGCGCACTGTAGAAGAAGTCGCATCACAAATGCCAAATGCCTCTGTTTTTTCTGTTTTAGATGCGAAAAGTTCCTTCTGGCAAATTTCACTTGATGAAAAATCGTCAATGTTGACAACATTCAACTCCCCATTTGGGAGATACCGATTTCTACGTATGCTGTGGAGTGGTGCTGGCTTAAACAACACCAAGATGCTTTCAACAAGCTGAAAGAGGTCATCACAAGTCCACCAACGTTGAGATACTACGATGTAAAAAAAAACAGTCACACTGACGTGTGACGCTTCACAGTTTGGACTTGGAGCAGCATGTCTTCAACAAAATGCTCCCATAGCATATGCCTCACGCACTCTGACACAAACCGAGAGACAATATGCTCAAATTGAGAAAGAGCTTCTTGCAGTTGTATTTGCATGTGCGAAGTTTCATGACTAAATTTATGGGAAGAAAATTCACATTGAGACAGACCATCAGCTATTAGTGACGATACTCAACAAACCACTACACATGGCTCCAGCACGATTGCAACGCATGATGTTGCGGCTCCAAAAGTATGACTTTGTCATAAACTACAAAAAAGGCAGAGAAATGTTTTTGGCTGACACTCTTTCACGTGCCCCCATAAAGAACACCAAAGTGTTAAGTGGTGAAAAGACTGACTTTGAGGTAATGTCTGTTAAACACATCTCATCATCAAGGGTCGTTGAATTGAAAGAGCACACAGCCACAGAGCCAACATTGCAACTGCTTGGTAATACAATTCACCATGGCTTGCCAGAACGACAAGCAAAACTGTCACTCGTACTTCACCAGTACTACCCATACCGAGATGAGCTGACAACAAAAGATGGGATTGTGATGAAAGGCCCAAGAGCAGTTATCCCCAAACCACTACAAAAAGAATATATCACTATTCTTCACAGAGGGCACCCAGGAGTAGAATCAACAAAACGCAGAGCAAGAGGAGTAGTGTTTTGGCCTTTAATGAACAAGGACATTGAGAAGGAATGTGCTTCATGTTCTGTCTGCAATAGTATGAAACAGCACCAACAAAAGGAACCACTGAAGTTACATGATACTCCAGAACTTCCTTGGTCAACCGTTGCAACAGATCTTTTGGAATGGAATGGCCAACATTATCTTGTTCTGGTGGACTCCTATTCAGGTTGGTTTGAAGTAGATCTTCTTCGCAATCTGACATTGACCGCTGTGATTACCAAATTAAAAAAACACTTTTCAGTACATGGCAGTCCCCAGAAAGTGATCACAGACAACGGAACACAATTTTCCAGTCAACAATTCAAAAACTTTGCAAATTCCTGGGATTTCGTCCATGTAACAAGCAGCCCAGAATATCCACAATCTAATGGATTAGCTGAACGAGTGGTGTGAAGTGCCAAAGAGTTGATGGAAAAATCAAAGAGAGATGGAACAGATGTTTTCCTGGATATACTCAATCTGAGAAACATACCTCGTAATGAAATTCTTGGATCACCAGCAGAGAGACTTTTATCAAGACAAACATGAACAACACTCCCAATTGACAAAAATTTGCTAGTTCCTTCGACAAAAAGCAATGTAATGATCAGAAAACAACTTGCGCACGAGCGTCATCAACAAAAGCTGTATTATGACAAAAGCAGCAAGCCTCTCCGTACTCTTTTCAAAGGTGAAGTAGTCAGGTTACAAACACCTCAGGGGTACAATAAAGTCAGAGTCATCAAGGACATCTGCAAGGAACCAAGATCATATGTGGTGGAATCAGAGGGAAGGGATTATAGAAGGAATCGTAGACACATCTTGCCGGTCCCAGAAACTTTGACATCACAAAATGGAGGATACAGCCCTGCAGATTACCCAAAAGTGTGTACAACAGGAAAAGATCCAAGTTTCCATTCAGAACACACAAATGCGCAAGTGACATCTACTGACTCTAAATTAACGTTAGAGACCACTGAACCTGCCAAAGAGTCTGAAAAAAAACTATATGTGACTCGCTCAGGCAGGATCTCAAAACCAAACCCTAAGTATATCCAGTGAGGTGCTTAGAGATGTTCAGCATCTAAGATAAAAGACTGTTGGACTATTTGGAGTGAAATGTTCAGAGTTTCATTAGTTCCTAAAATGTAACACTGTAAATGCTAATAGCATATTGGTTATGCATGCTTTAATGTTGTGTTGATGTGGATACTTGTTGTTAGAAACTGATGAAAGGTAACTAAAGAAAAGGGATGTAGAACATTGAATGTATGTTCTTAGTTATACCTTAATCGCATTTGTACATTACAGGTAACCATAGTTATGACGTCAGTAATAACCCGGATGCATGGCAGTGGTTTTTGTATGTAACCTCATGTTATAAACCAGTTCGCTAGTAAAAGAATAATAAGCATTTCGGAGTTGAGTTGCCATCATTCAACAACTCAGCTCAGCGGGGACGTGCTCCTGAGACCCACAGTGACAGATTGATTGACAGCCTCTGTCAGACTCGCAAAGGTGCGAGTAGCTTTGCTACGGAGCGGTCCTTCTAAGTGGAGGACATTTCTGTGCACACAGGCCTAGAGCTTTATCAATTTGTGCCACTGGCTCAAACCGCGGTCTCAACAACTCCCAAAGTTAAAGAGCGAAGTCTTGCAGCACAAGAGAGAATGAGGCCAGTGATAAAACGTTAGCATTGTCTAATTTAGGCTAATGCCTAGAAAATGCTAACAAAGTTTCAGAAATTGCAAGCCTATGCATTTAGTTTGATTTTGGTAATTAGCATACCTGCCAACATGTACGCATTTTTCGTACTCGGCACGCATTTTGACTCATACGTACGCTTGTACGATTTGCTGCTCTCTAGGTACGCATTTTGTTTCTTCTCGCATTTCACCGATTTAATTTTCTATGCAATCTATTTTTACGCTGATTCTGCCGCTGATCCACAGTGTGTAAGTCATAAGGAAGTCAAAGTAAGTGCAGTGAAAAGCGTTTGGCCAATCAGAGCGCTGCATGTTAACCCGCCGACCACCTGCCCCTCCTATCCACAAGCTTCGCGCTCAATTAAATTCAGCCACGGTGCCTCTCAAGCAAGCCAGAGCAGAGCAAGATAACGTAGGCTACCTAGGCTTTCATGCCATGACTGAACCGCCTCAAAAAAAAGGTTAGAAAAATGCAAAGATTTTTAGACCGGTATCGTGAGAGATGGCCTTGCCTCCAGATGTCCAGGCTACCTCATCATGCGTTCTGCACCGTCTGCAAGACGGACGTCGACATTAGTCACCAAGGGGCAACAGGTAACGAACTTACACACAAACTCTCCACGTCCCCAGAAACATAATTATATTAAAAATAAAAGGATGATGAGAAATAAACGTTCATAGTGTCAATAGGCTAGCTTATCAAACAGGGCATCCTTCCCATTAGTTGGGGATACTAGTAATTGAATTTATGAACATTAAAAATGACATTGACATCCTAACAAGCAGTCTAGCTGTGACGACCTCAGTTCAGTTTACGCGTTCATAATTATTATACAATCTATGGTTCATGTTGGCTACGCTAACATGTAAGGGTGGCGCTGCCAATAACGCACCTAGAAGCTGTCACAAATAACCGTCTCATAGGTTTTTCACAGGTGTTTGTGCAACGGTGGGCTCTCAGGTCCTCGCGCGGGGGTAGTAGTACTCATAAAATTTCTTCAAGGTTGGCAGGTATGAATTAGTGTTAATTACACACAAAACAGAGATTTCAAGTCTCCCTCTACAACTGTTAAAAACTCTTGTCTTGCAGCTCACTGGTCCTGGGAGAGAATGTGTTATAGAGAGATACTCAAAGTATAGCTATGAAATAAGACCAGTGTCAAGTCCAGTTAATTTAATTATTAAAAGTATTATGCAAAAAAGACACAACTCTAACCAAATATAATATTTACATCCAAACATTTACATTTTACATTTATTCATTTAGCAGACGCTTTTATCCAAAGCGACTTACATTACATTACCAGTGTTACAGTCACTGGAGGCAAGGTGGGTTAAGTGTCTTGCCCAAGGACACAACGACAGTATGAACTGTGGGGAGAGCGGGAATCGAACCGCCTACCTTCCGGTTGAAAGACGACCGCTCTACCCACTGAGCTACTGCCGCCCCCTACAAACAAAGTAGCCCCCTACAAACAAAGTAGTGATAAACATTGTTGTGTTGTAGGTAATGCACAGGTGTGACAGGTTGGTGAGTTGAGGCAGTAGCACTAAACCCCTGTTACAGGCTCTAACACTTGTATTGTAGTGTTACACTTATCTTCAGCTTTTTGGTGAGACGTGGTTAAACAGGGTAGTTCCAGGAAGAAGAGATCAATGTTTTTATAAATAAGTAAATTTAATGTTTTACCCTCCACTTACACATACTGTACATGTGCACCAGCTCTTTCAGCGGTTATAGACACCTGTCTGCTGCAGTGTGGTCAGGTGGTGCTGGGGATGACCTGTACCAGCAGGTACAGGTCATACCTCCTTGTGCTGTCCTTACAGACGATTCCAATACTGTGGGTAGAGTGGTCGTCTTTCAACCGGAAGGTAGGCGGTTCGATTCCCACTCTCCCCACAGTTCATGGGTAAAATCAGCTCTTATCGGTCACTGACCACACATAACATTTCACACAACAGGTAAAAGAAGGAGCGTGATGTGACAAATGGGAGAAAGTTCGAGGCCCACAGTGCTGCTGTAGCGGGTCACTGTGGATCAGCGCCATGAAGCAATTGGCTTCTTTTTTTAAGCTTCAATTGGGCCTCTGCATTCGTAGGTTTATATATGATAAATAATAATATTTTCATACATACCCTTTAAAATCAACACTTCGACATCATCCAATTCTTCCATGATGTTAGCTTTGCCTCGCTGACTCTGTTCGACTGCAACGTCAACGATGTCCTCCTAGTTCAAATTCAAGCCGCTCCGATACGTTAGGATACGCCCACGTTCTCATTTGCTGCAGCTAGCTGGCGGGTGTAACCATAGTAACGAGTTTTTACGGCAGTCTTGCTCTCTACCGACCTGTGACCAGTTGACCGTCCTTGTGCCTGTGACATCTTTGCTTCCAACATAATTTGGCATTGCTTCATATGCTACATATTTGTGGCATTGACTCTGAAACGACTTTTAAGTCACATTAACATCATGCACAGTCGCAGCCCTGACTTTCGCGTCGTGTGCGGGATTGATGGCTGTCCAAATGAGTACAGGGTGTATTACTCCTTTACTATCATGTGATGCGGAGACACGCGCATCATCTTCTCCAAGCTGAAGCGGCGGAGGAGGAAGGACCGACTCGCCGCGATTTACCTGAAGCAGCCGCGAACGACCAAACTAATGCAAGCCATGTGGCTGAAACGGAGGGCTCAAGCATCGTCATTCCACCGGTGAGTCACACAAGCTAAAATTTTACATTAATTTAGGTCAACTGTCCACTAAACATGTTTGGTTTTCATCAATGACAGGCTCAGGTTGTAATTTTAGGATAAACTAATAGCAGTGTTGAAATTAAAGCGTTACTGTAATCCCACTATTTCATGAAGAGGGTCGCATGAATGTTGACCTTTCTAAACATGCAACTGCATTTCTTCTTCAAGCCAGAGAAACCCATCGACTGACACAGGTAATTTATACCACTGATTTTCCAATTAATTATATTACATTTTTATTAGCAAGTTTAAAAGCAATACGCTTATACTGTAGAATGATTCAGCCACTGTTCAGACCCGGCATCTTGGTTGAGCAGATCACAGGTGGACAGCTAAAGGTATGTCAGAGAAACACCTGACATTTGAATGTGTCTCCACATATTTCTTCAGTGACTACTTGTGATCAGATCTCACTTCCCCGCTATATGCAAATGTACACATACTTTGCTTACAAAATCTGCCCATCCACTATATTTATTGAGCATGAGCTAAGAAAAAGACAACATAATACACCCAACACTTACACTTTTATTTAGCACTGTCCACTTCCTGTTGCTCAAAACGCATTTAAGGACCAAGTGTAAACAAGGTCTTAAAGCTGCAGAAGGCAATATTATTGAGTGATAGTTTTGCCGGAAATAGCCTATTTTGATTTTGAATTAAAGGGCTACTTTTTACAAAAAAAAGTGTCTGCGAGTTTGCATGTTGACTGCATTTTTATATAAATTTTGTTTGTTTTCTACTCCCCAGAGAGCTGTTAACCAAATGGTGAGTGGAGTCCAGCAATATCAGGCCGCATTATTGGAGCACCTAAAACGGCAAATGAGCGACATGATTGAGAGAAATTCTGGAGACCTGGATCTACTAAAGAGTGATGCAATGGGGATCTTTGACTTGTTTGTTGACCCTTTCTGCCAAATGACTTCCACCCATTTGCAGGATTAGACCATCAAAGAACTGTTACAACCAGTTGAACCAGAGATTCTTGTCGCAAAACAAACAGTATGTTATGTGAAAAATAGAGACTCCAGAGTTCTTACCATTAAGGACCTTAATTATTGATTGATAAGAGGCCACAGGCATGCAAGGATGGATTTTCATTGATGAAATCATGAAATGATGACATTTTTAAGTCGCACCCACTGTTTTTGAAATTTCCCACAGCATTGCAGTTAATTTTATATACAGATGAAATTGAGCTATGCAATCCTCTTGGATCTCGGGCAAACAAGAACAAATTGTTATTGATTTATTACACCTTAGGTAACATCAACCCTAAATACAGATCAAGACTTGCTGCCATTCGTCTGCTTGCCATGGTAAAATCCAAAGATCTTTCCCATTGTGGTATTGATGCGATATTTGAGAGGATTAACCGTGACTTAACTGAGCTGTGTGATGGTGTCCGGGTTGTCACTGCAAATGGTGAGAGGACAATTTATGGGGCACTTGTGCTATGTCTGTGTGCGGAGACACTCTTGCTCAGCATGAAGTGGCTGGATTTAAGATAGGAGTGGGATTTGCCTACAGTAAATGCAGGCACTGCGAATGCAACTTTGAAGACATGCAGGAGCAATTTAAGGAAGATTTGTTTGTTAAAAGGACAATGGCAAGTCATAACAGACAATGTAATGACATTGATAAGGCAAATATTGACTTTCTGAAAGACAATCTAAAAATGACATATGGCATAAATAGGAGAAGCAAATTGAATTGAACTGAATTTCCTCACTTTGATACAATCAATCAAACCCCACAGGACATCATGCATGTAATTCTTGAAGGTGTTGCCCCGTATGAAATCAAATGTGTTTTAAATAAATTTAACAACAATAAATTTAAACAGTCAGCTGGGCAGATACTGGTTTTGTTAAAGATTCTGCCATTTCTCATTGACAAAATTGGAGAAAATTATTACACACAAATGCTACTTAAGTTGTTAGAGAGAGTCAAAATTCTGTTTTCACCTATTATTGCTCTCTCAACTCTTTCAAGACTGAAGCTTTTAATAGAGCAACATTTAAAAGAATTTAAACAACTGTTTCCAGATTCAAATATTATACCTAAACAACATTACTTGCTGCATCTTCCTTCTCAGATTAAGGCACTTGGTCCTATAGTGACGCATATTTGTATGCGCTTTGAGTCAAAGCATGGCTTTTTTAAGCAGTGGGCTTTGAAAAGTAGTTTTAAATACATATGTAAGTCTCTTGTGAAGCACAACCAACTTTATGAATGTAGAATGTCCATGAGAAACATCCAATTTGTTCAGGTGAAGTTGACTTGGGCCCAGCCTCTGAGGTGGAAAATGTTTACTATGTTGTACATATAGTTTCGGTACAGTGGATTATGCAACATCGAAATAAGCATACATGTGGAAAATCTTTGGTTATTTCTAATGTCATCAGTGACACTCCAGAGTTTGCACTTGTGAAAAACATCTATATTTTAAATGCTTCAGTGTATTGTTTTGAATGCCAACCTCTATCTACAGTGGAATGATCATTATTTAGCTTATGAGGTAGAAGTTCCAGAACTAGCTCAAGCCAATATTTTCATGGATGCTGAAAAGTTTGTTTATTTTACACCATACTACTGTGTAAACTTCAATAATAGCAAGTACATTCCACTGAAGTATGATCTCACAGACATCATCAAACATCATTCTTGAGTCTGTATTGAGTGTGGGTGTTTGTGCGCAATTAATTTTTTTTAAGCACTGACAAACACTGTAATTGATGGCATTTATTTTTTACTTATTACTTTTACACAGCAGCTTAAAAATCTTATGACATGACAAAAAGTTTTTTTTGTCATGTTTCAGTTTCACTTAAGATATTCAAGATGCACTGTCTAAAAACAAGCTCCTTTAACTTGAATCTTGCTCTTTAGGTGATTGTGTCTTATATTAAGTGTGATGAGATATTTTGACTAGAAATTAGAAAAATATACTTGGCAAGATTTTGAGTTTTTGCAGTACAATCACATTCAGGTCAGTTGATTGACTTGGCCATTGCATAACATTCCACTTCTTTCCCTTGTTGTTGTTGTTTAGTACTGTGGCATTAAGACTGCTTGTTTGAGGCTTAATGACATTTGTATTCAAGGCCTGAGGAAACGCTCCAGACTGTAGTGAGCTGTGGTAACAAACAGCTCTAGCACAGATGTTAGAAATCTAGATGGTAGCTCGTCGAGGCAGCATGTGGAAGAACTCAGAGTGGAGATGGTCTCTTGGTCTGTTTTGTCAGTGACAGGTGTGAAGTGTGTCAGCTCTAGCTGCGTGGATGGCCGTACAGTTGTCATATGTGTTGTGGAGTTTATTGCTATTTTAATACGCTGACCATTATCATTAAAGAACAGAACAAACTCATTGCACTTAGATTAGATTAAACTTTTTTGTCCCCAACGGGGGCGGCAGTAGCTCAGTGGGTAGAGCGGCCGTCCTTCGACCGGCGGGTGGGCGGTTCGATCCCCGCTTGAAACATCCCAAAAACATCATAACATCCCGCTCTCCCCCACATTTTTTCCTTCTCTGTCCTTCAGACAAGGCGGACGTGTTCCTCCCTCTGTGCTCTTGCTCTCTGTTATCAGTATAAGTTCCTCCTGTCTCGTGTCTTCATTTTTTCGTCATTTTTCTTTGTTTTTCTTGGACTTTACTGCCTGCCGGGCTCCTAAGAACCGATTATGGATTTAATTACCTGGTCTCTGAGCGCTATTGACACTATTTTTTCACAAAAGAAGGGTGCTCCGGGGGAACCCACCTGCCCTGGCGGAACCTTTGCCGCAGGCTACGCACAGGACGCCTGGAAGAACTGGCAGGTTCTGTGTCTGGAAGCTCTGTCGGTTGAGGACGTTGAGGACATCTATATGTTTGGATTCATGATAGCTGGATTCCTCCTTATTGGTCTGGGGAATGCCTTTAACTATCGGAAAATTTGCAAGACAGCTGCCTTCAAATCTACCCAGCCGCTGTCTACTGAAATTAAAAAGTGCTTTCATGACGTGGGTGAAAGTTTGAAAGGGCTACATCAAAGAGATGCGCAGTCCGAGGAGCTGACCCGAGATCTCTCAGCACGGACTGCTGATATACAGAAAAGTGTTCATAACACCGAAAGACAGACTGGAGAGCTACTGTGCGGCTTAACTGATGTGAAGGGATTACATCAATGGGGCACACGAATCGAAGAGCTGATTCGCACCATCTTGGCCCGATCTGAGGACACTCAGAAAAGAGTGGATATCATCGAGAAACTGACCGGTGAGCTGCTACGTAGTGTTTCTGGGCTGCATATAATGAAGGATACATCAAGGTTACTCCACGACATGGACTCACGCAACTGACGCTGAGGACCAGAACTGATTGATCACGATCCGGAGAAATTACCGAAGATCAAATATATAAATTACAAATCTCTGCTGTGCTCCTCCCTCCTCTTGGAAGCCTAGCCGGCAGCTGGGGTCTTATCTTATCCGCTTGAGACTCTCCATTCCCAGCCAAGGCCACTGACTCTCACTCCAACAGACTGCCTATTCACCGCCCACAGAGGCCTTGGACTCCTATCCTAACACCAGCCCAAACCAACAGTCTGCCACTTTTACATCTGTCTGACCCTGTACTATTACTTGTTTTGTTGAAACTGCTACTGTTGTTTATGTTGTAACTGCTTCTCTACCTGTCTGTTATGTCTGTACATGTGATGTTTGCTATGTTTGTGCAATGCCTTATTTCATTTTCCTGAGGATCATCGGCGCGCTGTAATAGCGTACTGGTGTGGCCTTGCAACCTTGTGTGTTATCTATGTATAAATGTAATATGTTGCACCACTAAATAAGCTTTTCGTTATAGTGTACTTTTACAACTGTAATGACAATAAATTGAATCAATCAATCAATACTGTCGTTGTCTCCTTGGGCAAGACACTTAACCTACTGTGCCTCCTCCCTCCCAATACACACATTGGGGGGCCAGGACTCCCCCGCAAAAGAGATTTGTAATCTCAGTGGGACTTTCCTGGTTAAATAAAGGTTAAAAAAAAAAAAAGATAGGTTGGTCAGGGACTGACAAGATTCCTGTTGCTTTTTTCATGACAACCCCCTCATACAGAGCTTGTATTGATTCAAACTGTTGTTTTACTATTATTTTTATTGTTGTTTTATGGATGTGAGCTATTTATTATTATTATTATTATTATTATTATTATTATTATTATTATCATTATTATCATTATAATTATTATATCCTTTATTTAACCAGGTAAAAAAAAAAAAACTCATTGAGACTAAAAATCTCTTTATTGACAGCATTACATACAGTTTCAGACAAGACATTATTAAACAGGCAAATAACAATATTTACAATCAAAAGTCAATTTGTGCAAGTTTAAAAACAGTTACATTTACCACGCTCATTGAGTTTACGCTTCTTTAGAATAGATTTAAATTCTCCCAAAGTCACAAGTTCAGATAGATTTAGGTCCTTTTGCAGTTCATTCCATGCACAGGGGGCAGCTACTGAAATGCTGCCTTACCCAACTCCGTTCTAACTCTGGGCAGAGCATACTTTTGGATTTTTTTACGCATGAATGTGTAGAGGTAAGATGGGAGGAGCCCAAGAATACATTTATGAATGAAAGTCATTAAATGATGGGGTGCAGTGGCTCAGTGGTAGAGCGGTCGTCCTTCAACTGGAAGGTAGGTGGTTCGAATCCCGCTCTCCCCACAGTTCATACTGACGTTGTGTCCTTGGGCAAGACACTTAACCTACCTTGCCTACAGTGGTCTTCCAGCTGTAACACTGGTGAAATCAAAGTTGCTTTGGATAAAAGCGTCTGCTAAATGACTAAATGTAAATGAGACCACCTGCAAACATACAGGGATGGAAACTCAGCTGCAGCATACAATGTACAATGGTGAACATGATTTCCACAACCAGTCATAAAACGTAAAGCACAATGATAAACAGTGTCCAGCTTTTTTAAAAGATGATCAGATGCATTCATAAAAAGGAGATCGCCGTAATCCAATAAAGGTAAAAAAAGTTGCAGAAATTAAACGTTTCCTGGTATAAAGAGAGAAACAGGATTTGTTTCTGAAAAGAAAACTGAGTTTTAGCTTCAGTTTTTGTACAAGATGCTCAATATGTTGCTTGAAGGACAGATTTTCATGAATAACAAATACTTGTAAGATGAAACCATTTGGATTTCTTTTCCTTTAGCTGTTTTTATTTTAGGGAGCTGAGAGGGTAGCTGTTTTCTATTTGAGAAAACCATAACTTTAGTTTTGTCTGCATTTAACACTAGCCTCAGCTGATTTAGATGAGACTGAACAGCATCAAACACAGACTGTAAGAAATCAAATTGAAGGAGAGGAACAATAGATAACTGTGTCATCAGCATAAAAGTGAAGAAATGCACATAAACCGAAACCAAGCAATGGCCCCAGAACAGAACCCTGGAGTACTCCTTTAGTTACTGAAAGAAAAGAGGAAAACATTCCAACGAGGTGTACACACTGACAGATAGTTAGAAAACCAGCTAATAGCAGTGTCAGAAAGACCAATTTTATGAAGCCGATTTAACAAGAGACAGTGTCAAAGGCCTTTGACAAGTCAATAAACAAAACTGTACAGAACTTTTTACAATCAAGAGCCTCAATGATATCATTAACTACTTTAACTGCAGCAGTTTTTGTACTGCGTAGTTTTCGGAAACCAGATTGATTGTTTGATAAAATTTCATGAACCGCAATAATTTTTTTAAGCTGTTCAGCAACAATTTTCTCAAAGACCTTTGCCAGGATACATAACTTTGATATCGGCCTGTAGTTATTAAGATCGGCCGAGTCCCCTCCTTTCAACAAGGGAAGGACAAAAGCAGACTTCCAGACCATAGGAATAACATTATTTGAAAGGCTAAAGTTAAAAAGATAAAAGTCCTAACCTTTGGCCACACCTCTCACAGGTGGGGGCACTTCCTGCTTGGAATATCAGTAGTCTGCCCCCTATGTGTACAGTCAGCTGTAACCAACTGATTCTAACTTTTATTAACAGATGAGGTATTTTAATGTTCTTAATCTAGGGTGCAGTGTAGAATGCAAAGTTAACCAGTATAAACAGTTATAAAAATGCATCTTAATAGAAAAATCCTAACAAATTCCCCCTGTTGAGGGGTCTGAATGGACACCTCACTAAACTAAGATTCTAACTTTAGCAGTTTTTGCATCTCTCCCTGTTGAGATGGCTGAATTGCCTTCTCACAACCAAGATCTAAACAACTAAACCATTCCATGAGTGTAGGTGTCTAAGACTATATTTATTGTAGTCAAGCGCAAAGTTCAAAAATTTTGCCAGGCTGTTCGATCTGGTTCATATCAGGTTTCATTCAGATATCTGAGTTCAGCCACTCACAGCAGAGACTGCAAGACTGAATGACTGACCCTGTACATTTAAAAACAACGTCCTTATTTATATACCTTCTAACAAACATCTAGTTTACCTCATTGTTGTCTCTATCTTGATGATAGAGAGGGAGCTCATTTGCCAGGAAGTCTGAACTAAGATAGATAACCATAAGAAACCTACAGTTACCAAACTGCTATCCTTATCCCTAAGCAGTGAGGGAGGCCCCTGTTGCCAGGAAGCCTGAACTAAGACAGATAACTATAAGAGACCTACGTTCTCTGAATGATCCAATGTTGACCAAAATGACTAATGATGATAAATGGAATCCACCTGTGTGTAATCAAGTCTCTGTATAAATGCACCTGCACTGTTATATTCTCAGAGGTCCGTTTAAAGCGATTATTTAGCGTCATGAAGAACAAGAACACACCAGGCAGGTCCGAGATACTGTTGTGGAATTTTAAAGCCGGATTTGGATACAAAAGATTTCCCAAGCTTTAAACATCCCAAGGAGCACTGTGCAAGCGATAATATTGAAATGGAAGGAGTATCAGACCACTGCAAATCTACCAAGACCTGGCCGTCCCTCTAAACTTTCAGCTCATACAAAGAAAGACTGATCAGAGATGCAGCCAAGAGGCCCATGATCACTCTGGATGAACTGCAGAGATCTACAGCTGAGGTGGGAGACTCTGTCCATAGGACAACAATCAGTCAGTCTGGCATTGTCATGTTGGAAAATGCAAGGTCTTCCATGAAAGAGAGCGCCTGGATGGAGCATGTTGTTCTAGAACTTGGATATACCTTTCAGCATTGATGGTGCCTTTCCAGATGTTTGCTGCCCATGCCACACGCACTCATGAAACCCCAGACCATCTCCTTGTCCTCTTTAGTCCGGATGACATAAAGGAACTTCAAATTTTGATTTGTCTGAAGAACAGTTCCCTTTGAGGAACTCAACACTGCGTCGTAAAGCGACACTTTGGGGAAACGCCCTCAGCGTGGCGGCTCTGAAGCATGAATGAAACTTAGACCGATCTTGATTGGTGCTACGTCACGACGTAGTAAGTGCCGGCCTACCGGAAGTATAAAGGGCGCCTCTCACAACCACGCCAGCTTTTGGCTCTTCAGCAAATGCCCTGTGTGTGAAAGAGAGACTTGTGTGAGAAACTTTGTGAAATGGCGGAACAGTTTAAAAAGTGTGTCTACCCCTGCCCTCGTTACATCACGGGTAGGGACACGCACTCGCTGTGTGTGGTCTGCCTGGGGGCACAGCACGCTCGGTCAGCTCTCGAGGGAGCTGATTGCGAGCACTGTGAGGCACTCCCTGACAGAGTGCTGCGCTCCCGCCTGGCTGTGTTTGACCAGGCCGGCCAGGCTCGCTTTCCCCGCGGTTCAGGTCCCGCGGCCGCGGCGCGGCGGCTGAGATCGTGGGGATCGCAGCTGGAGCTGTTTGATGCGATTGGGCCAGCTGAGGCTGTTTCCCAATCATCGTTAGACAGCTCCGATGCCATTCCCACCTGTGCAGGAGCCCGCGAGGCGGCTTCTCCGGCACGGGGAGAGGATCCAATGCTAGAGCTGTGCTCAGCGTTGAGGCGGGTGACATGGGGGCTCACTGGTCACCTCGTGTGCCCGCGTATGAGGAGCTCAGGTTGTGACTCGTGCGGTGGCCAGATTAGATATTAGCTGGCCATCAGAACGGCAGGAAGCGACAGTAAAAAGAAATAAACTGGATGAGCGCTTCCTGCAGCACAGAGTTCGGCCCAAACACAAGGGTTTACCATTTTTCCCGGACTTGCACAACGAGTTGTGTAAGTCCTGGAATAGGCCACATTCTTCACGCATTTCCAAACCAACACCCGTAGATTACAGTAATGTGTTGGAGTGCGAGGAAGAGGGCTATAGGGAAATGCGCGCAGTAGAGGAGGCACTGGCCAGTTACCTCTCTCAAGGGGCGGCGGCGTCTCTAAAAACCCGGTGCTGCCCACGAAGCCTTATAGAAAGACTTCAGATATGGTGGGCAGAGCATATGGCAGCAGGTCAGGCGGGTGCATGCCTACATACTATGGCTATATTGCAGGCATACCAGGCTGATCTGTTAGCGGACCTGGAGGAAGGCGGGGTCCCACATCTGAGGATGTGGCGAGCTCCGCAGGCGACAGATTTGTCACTCAGGGTCACCAAGGAAACGGCACGTGGGGTGGGCCGGTCCATGGCGGCGTTGGTAGCCACAGAGAGGCACTTGTGGCTGAACTTAGCGGGAATAAAAGAGAAGGAGAAGGATTTTCTCCTTGATGCACCTCTCTCACCTTCGGGCCTGTTCGGTGAGGCCGTGAGTCGGTCGTAGAAAGGTATCAGGAGGAGGAGGCAGTCGGCGGTGTTTCAGCAGTGTTTCCTCGCCGCACCAGGTTCACAGGGGCTGGGTTTAGGACCGACCAGCCCCAGCCATCATCGAGCTCCACGTATCGACAGATACAAAAAGTGAGCGTCGCCTGTGGAATGTCTCGCCATGGGTCCTGCGCACTATAGAGAAGGGTTACAGACTGCAGTTTGGCCGCAGCCCGCCGAGATTCGGGGGTGGTCTGGACCGCAGTGGTCCCAGAAAGGGCCCGGTTGTGGAACTGGAAGTACGCTCCTGCTGGTAAAGGAGGCCATAGAACGGGTTCCTCCGCCAGAAATGGAGTCGGGTTCTACAGCCGGTACTTCATAGTTCCCAAAAGGACGGAGGTCTGCGCCCAGTTTTAGATCTAAGGTATTTGAACCGGTCTCTGAGGAGGCTCAGGTTCAAGATGCTAACAATACCTATGATCGTGAATCAAATTCGGTCCGAGGACTGGTTTGTCACAATAGATCTGAAGGACGCATACTTCCATATCCCCATATATCCTTCTCACAAGAGGTTCCTGAGGTTCGCGAGGCGGCGCCAATATCGGGTGCTTCCGTTCGGCCTAGCACTTTCCCCTCGCACATTCACCAAGTGCATGGATGCGGTTCTGGCTCCACTGAGACTCCAGGGCATCCGAGTACTGAACTATATCGACGACTGGCTCATTCTGGCCCAGTCTCGGGAGGTGGCAGGTCAGCATCGAGATGTCGTCCTTGGCCACATTCAGAGCTTGGGGTTGAGACTCAACGCGAAGAAGAGCGTGTTGACGCCCTCCCAGAGAACTACGTTCCTGGGAGTAGTGTGGGACTCGACGACGATGAGGGCACAAATGTCTCCCACACGCATCGAGTCCATACAGGCGATGGTCTCCAGCATAAGACTAGGCCGCAAAGTCACCGTAAAACGGTTTCAGAGACTGTTGGGTCTAAGGGCAGCGGCAGCCAACGTAATACCTTTTGGCCTGCTGTACATGAGACCACTGCAATGGTGGCTGAAAACCAGGGGGTTTTCCCTGAGGGGGAATCCATTCCGGAGTATCAGGGTTACGCGCAGATGCTGTCATTCCCTAGCAATATGGAGGAAACCCTGGTTTCTGTCCCAAGGACCAGTACTGGGAGCAACATGTCGCCGGAAATCAGTTTCGACAGATGCCTCCCTTACGGGCTGGGGCGCGGTCATGGACGGCCGCTTTGCCCAGGGTCTATGGCAGGACCATCATCGCTCCAGACATATAAATTGCCTGGAGATGTTGGCTGTGTTCAGGGCTCCGAGGATCTTCCTGGTGGACCTGAGGGGCTGTCATGTTCTGGTGCGCTCTGACAATATGTCGGTGGTAGCGTACCTGAACCGTCAGGGGGGTCTGAGGTCTCGCCCTCTGTGCAGATTGGCGCATCAGATCCTCCTGTGGTCCCAGGAAGTTATCGTCTGTCAGGCGATGTACATACCCGGGGACCAGAATCAGGGAGCAGACACCCTGTCGAGGCAGGGGCTGAGGCCCGGGGAATGGAGACTTCACCCAGAGGTGGTGAGGTCTATATGCGAGAGGTTCGGCCCAGTGGAAGTGGATTTGTTCGCGTCTCGAGAGACGTCCCACTGCCCACTGTGGTTCTCCCTCACGCCTCCAGCCACGCTGGGGTTGGATGCCATGGTGCAGACGTGGCCGAGGCTGCGTCTGTATGCCTTTCCCGGTGGCGCTGCTCCCGGGAGTTCTGGGAGGGTCCGGCAGGAGGATCAGTCTACTTCTAGTAGCCCCGTACTGGCCGGCCCGAGTATGGTTCTCGGACATCATAGCACTGCTGGCAGGTCTTCCATGGCAGATCCCTTTGAGGAGGGACCTGCTGTCCCAGGCAGGGGGCACAATATTGCATCCCCAGCCCGGGCTGTGGAAACTCTGGGTCTGGCCTCTGAGGGGGATCAGTACCTAGAGGCTGGCCTATCGGCAGAGGTAGTCGAGACCGTACTCAGTTCCAGGGCTCCTTCCACGAGGAGGTTGTACGGCTCGAAGTGGAATATCTTTTCCACTTGGTGCAGGAGGCGTGAGGTGGACCCAGTGAGCTGCCCAGTGGCTTCGGTCCTGGAGTTCCTCCAAGAGCGCTTCTCTGCGGGGCTTACCCCGTCTACTCTTAGGGTGTACGTGGCTGCCATTGGGGCATTCCACGCGCTTATAAGTGAGGGGACTCTGGGGAGGCACCCATTGGTCGTACGATTCCTCCGTGGCACCCGGAGGTTGAGGCCTGCAACGCGCCCTGAGGTTCCAACTTGGGATCTGGCGGTGGTGCTTGAAGGGTTGGCTGAGGCCCCTTGAGCCACTCGAGTTGGCGACAGATCGAGTTCTGTCGTTCAAGGTGGCGCTGCTTTTGGCTATCACCTCACTTAAAAGGGTTGGAGATCTCCAGGCACTGGCTATAACGCCATCTTGCCTGGAGTTTGCCCCCGGTGGGGTTAAGGCCATTTTACGGCCGAGGCCAGGCTATGTGCCTAAGGTGCCATCTAACGTGGCACGGCCGACGGTTTTGCAGGCATTTCATCCTCTACCTCATGTGTCGGCCAAAGAGGGGAGACTTCATCTGCTCTGCCCCGTTAGGGCACTGCGAATTTATATACAGAAGTCTTCGCAGTGGAGAAAGTCGGAACAGTTGTTTGTGTGTTTCGGGTCTCCTAGGAGAGGTCGGCCAGCGACCAAGCAGACGGTCAGTAATTGGATCGTCCAGGCTATTGCCTTGGCTTATCAGGTGCGCGGATTGCCTTCACCTGTGGCCCTAAGGGCACATTCCACTAGGGGCATGGCCTCTTCTAGGGCCCTTCAAAAGGGGTTCCCGCTTCAGGAGATCTGCGAGGCAGCCGGCTGGGCTACCCCACACACTTTCATTAAGTTCTATAGTCTACATCTCCCTGCGGCGCCTGGCGCTAGGGTGCTCGTCCTAAGTGTGCCTGAGTATTCAGTCTCACACTAGGGCAGGCACGCGGTCGTCGTGGCATAGTGGGTATTCGTTCCCCAAAGTGTCGCTTTCTGACGCAGTGTTGAGTTCCTCGAAGAACGTCTCGGGTTATGCATATAACCCTTGTTCCTGAGAAGAAGCGAGACACTGCGTCGCTCCGCCACGCCTACCCTGCCTGAGGGCAATTTGCTTCATCGCGAAGGGCTGGCGTGGTTGTGAGAGGCGTCCCTTTATACTTCCGGGTAGGCCAGCACTTACTACGTCGTGACGTAGCACCAATCAAGATCGGTCTAAGTTTCATTCATGCTTCAGAGCCGTCACGCTGAGGGCGTTCCCCCCCAAAGTGTCGTTTTACGACGCAGTGTCTCGTTCCCTTCTCAGGGAACAAGGGTTATATGCATAACCCGAGACGTTTTCCACTTTGCCACAGTCCATTTTAAATGAGCCTTGGCTCCAGAGAAAACGCCTGCGCTTCTGGATTATTTTTAGAAAAGGCTTCTTATTTGCTATAAAGTTTTAGTCAGCAACGGCGAATGGCACGGTAGATTAAGTTCACCGACGATGTTTTCTGGAAGTATTCCTGAGCCCATGTTGTGATTTCCATTACAGTAGCATTCCTGTTTGTGATGCAGCCCGAAGATCACAGGCGTCCAGTATGGCCTTTACCCTTACGCACAGATATTGTTCTAGTTTATCTTAATCTTTGGATGATATTATGCTCTGTAGATGATAATAACTTCAAACTCTTTGCAATTTTTCTCTGAGAAACTCCTTTTTTGCTCCACTATTTTTCACTGCAGCATTGCCCATTGCCCAAGCGTATCCAAGCAATTGACCTAATAAGTTGCAAATTGGTCCTTTATCTGTTCCTTATATGTACATTTATCTATTCCGGACTCTTATTGCTACTTGTCCCAAATTTCTTTGAATGTGTAGCTCTCATGAAATCCAAAATGACCCAAAATCTGGTATGACATTTCAAAATGTCCCACTTTTAACATTTGATATATATGTTATCTATGTTGTATTCTGAATAAAAAATATTGAAATTTGATACTTCTACATCATTGCATTTCTTTTTATTCACAATTTTACAGTGTCCCAACTTTTTTGGAATTGGGTTTGTACTTGGGTCATTTGTTGTTGTTACAATAAAGACTGTATGGCAATAAACTTGTTTCCTGCTCATTTCTTTTTTTTCCCCTATATTCTTCTTCTCCAAAAGGATCGCAAATTTGAAGTATATGTACTTTTTTTATACAATACAAGGGGGCGTGACACCGCACTGTACAAAATTGAAAATACGGTACGCCAGTGGGACCCTGACAAAACTTTTTTTTTGTTACAGAGTCATGAAATTTGGTACCCATGTTTGTCATGACAAGGCAAACAAAAAAATATCATTATGGCTATGCATTAAAAAAAAAACAGGAAGTCAGCCATCTTGGATTAAAAAAAAAATTCTTGTGTGACAAGTGGGGCTTTGAAAGTTATCCAAATTGTTCCTAGATGAAACACATTTAAATATAAATAAACTGAGTGACAAACCAATTCCTTTAGAAGGCTGCAAAATGTAGTTTTTTGGATAAACAGACAAAATTTGGCACATATGTCTGATCGGTCACACTGATCAAAAAATCCTCTTGGACCCATGTGCATTTTACAACAGTGTTGCCGTGGTGATGACAAAATTCAAAATTACCTACCCATATTAAAAAATCTAGTTTGACGGAAATGGACGAAATGTGGCATACATATTCCTTATGTTAACTATAACAAAAAAGTATATTGGTGCTTGTGGTCAAAAGTAGGAGGCTGACTCAAAGAACATTCCCATCAAACCCAATTTATTTCTCACCGTGGTAGACGTGGGAAAATTATACATATTTACAAAAACATAACTGAGCTTAACTAAGTCAAAACCAACAGAAATTAACAAAACTGAAGAAACCCCACGTGTACCAGGCTAAAATCTCTCCCTCCAATTACTCCCAGTCAGCTTTTATACCATCCCAGCAAGTAAGGCCCCTCCCCTGGACAGGTCTACCTGACTCTAAGGTAAGGCCAAGACTTTACCTGTTAGTAACGGGTAAGTACTTGCTTTCCTCAAAGTTGATTTAAGTCCCCTACATTACAACAGCGTTTAACTAAGACTACAAACACAAAAAATTTTATCACAATACACAAATACATTAAACTCAAAATAAAATCCCAATAGATTTCCCCTCCACATGGTCTAGCCCATGTGTAGCAGAACAACCCTTGGATTCCCCACGGATTAACTGTCCTGTCTTTTCTATCATTGCCAGAGGCCTTCAGAGACAAGCCTGTATCCAAAGTCTGGAAGAGGACTTGGTTAACACTGTTTTCTTTCAGACTAAAAGGACGGCCAGAGTGTCTTTGAAAACAGACTTCTACAATGGTCAAAACACCACCCCCCTGGTGGTCAAATGAACAAATTACTCTATCCAATCATCAAAAGACTATTTCGTAATTATTACATTAAAGGAAAATGTATTTTTGATATTGTGTTGTTTATACTGTTCTTTTCCAGGACACGGAGTTGTGACCAAATAACTCCCTTTATGGTTTATGGTTTCTGTTTGTTTTTGTTTAAAAGCGGCAGTAGCTCAGTGGGTAGAGTGGTCGTCTTTCAACCGGAAGGTAGGCGGTTCGATTCCCACTCTCCCCACAGTTCATACTGTCGTTGTGTCCTTGGGCAAGACACTTAACCCACCTTGCCTCCAGTGACTATAACACTGGTAATTACATTAGAACAATGTAAGTCGCTTTGGATAAAAGCGTCAGCTAAATGAATAAATGTAAATGTAAATGTAAATGTTTTAAATGAAGTGTTTTTAAATGAAATTAATGTTTCAACAATATTCTACATATTCATAATACTCTACTTCTCTTTGTATAATCCTACAAGTATGAATGTTTGGTGTGTGTTATGAGAATATGGTGAAACAAAAGGAATGTTTTAAAAACTTTAGTTTAACTCAGTTTAAATGTTCCCAAGCAACTTCCTCTTCCGCCGGAAGAGCGCCCCCGACTCAAAGGTGATAAAAGCTGGCTGCTAGCCAAAAATCGCTCTCTTGGCTCTTGCCTCTCCGCCTTCACTGACCATAAAAGACATTAATGTTTCTCTGTTTATATTAAGAATGTTCGAAAACGAGAGAATTCCCTTCCTTTAAGATTAATGAGACTAGCTTAAACAGTTTCTCTGGACCTGTCCAAAACCAATCAGAAATTAATCAATCATTTTAATCAGAAATTAATTTTAATGAATTAATATTAATATCAAAATTAATTATTAAAATTATTAAAATTAATCTTCTATATATTTATACAAACATACCCTTGTACGCTACAGTATATTTTGGTGCCTCCGTGCAAGGAAATAATTTTGATAAGAAAGGATATTCATTGATAATTTACCCAAATTAATAAATTAATATTTCTTATTACATCATAATCAGTACACTACACATGACCTCCCCCTGAGATTATAAAAATGGCCGACATTAGGCCCTCCTCCTCTTTGACCTAACCATGTGGTGGACCAGGTAAGTTTGTAGATGAATGTCTTTAACTCAAATGTACCAACTTTACAAAACCAATTTATAATAAAAAATAGTTTCAAAACTGTGTGTTGTGTGATAATTAACTGGAGAACTAAATACGAACTAAACAAAACAAACCCGGGATAGTTTAGTTTAGCTGTATTGTTGTGTAGTGTAACAACTGTAGTGTTCCATCCCATCTTTGACCATGTTGTCTTTGCAACACCACAATATTTCTTCAAATGAATAGAAAAAGATAGAAAACATGGGACAAACATTTGAATTTTTTTGGGCAGAATTTTATAAAGCTTCGCACACAAGTCAAGGAACCTACAACAAACAAAAAGGCCAATCGGACCCATGCCCTAACTTCATTTGTGTTTCCTTGTCAATACATTAATTTGTTATAACTTGCACAAATTTGATTTTGCCTAAAGGTTTAACCATTTATTCTTTACACATGCCTGAATAGATCTAACTTTTAAGGTATTATATGTAACCTTTTAAACTCAAATAACATTCTTATTTGCCCAAATATGAGCTGACCATACTTGGTCAGACGACTGAGACCTTCATTGTTAAAAACTGTTGTCTCTATGAGCCTGTAGGCTCATTTTATTTTGCAGAATTCGGGCCGGTTTTGCCGGGAAATCAACCTGGATGTGACGTAGTGTGCACTCCTGTGTACAGCTCTGACTTCCTAGTATAGCCGCCACGACAGCGAGTGTTTGCATCAAGATAGACTCTGCGAGCAACAAAAAAAAAAACGACTGGCTAGTAGAGACTAGCCCAGACACTGACTCGAATAAAATAAAAATAAAGAAAATGTTTTCTCGAGCGAGTCCCGCAAAGGAAAACAGGAGTGTGAACGACTTCGGGGGAGGAGTGAACATAGGCAGAGTGGAGATAACTTCGGTACTGCTGCTACCTTTTTACTTTGGGAATAAAAACAGACCCTGAGCTTGTTTTTTTTATTGAAAAGGTAAGACATCATTACAGATCATATATAATATATTGTGGTGTTATGTTTTCAGTTTCAGTTTCCAGCTAACAGGAACAACAACTCATTCTAAGTTACTTACTTGTGAATTCTAAGAAATCTGTGATTGATTGTCGATGTTTGATGCATGCATTGTATCTTAATGTTTTATCTGCCCAGGGACTGCAGATGGAAATTAGCTTTTGCTAAATCTGGTGTAAAACATCTTTTTCTCACTTGCACATGCTCCCTGTCAAATAAATAATAAACTAAACTAAATGCCCTATTTCAAACGGGTTTGTCGTAGTGGTCCACCTAAATTGAGCTTCACGGCAATACACTTGAAACTAGGCACCAGCACCTAAATAAATTGATATCCATTAAAACCACAACTGAGATAGCAACAGTTCAACCTCGGCACCAGCTCCGGGTCGCAACGGTAAGGGACAATTATTGCTGCTTGCGGCTTAAATTATTATTAGGCCCGAGCCGGGGATGACCGGAAGGGCCTATTGTTTTTGCTCGGATTTTTTTTATTTATTTTTTTAGGCCCGAGCCGGTGATGACCGGAAGGGCCTATTGTTTTTGCTCGGATTATTTATTATTTTTTTATTTATTTATTTTTTCTGCAAAATGATCCTAAATTTGACCCAGTGAACATGCACGAAAAGTCTTTTTATTGGTCCCAGACTTCAAGCTTGGCGAAAAATGTATGTATTTGAAGTCTCCGAAAAGAAAATACCAAAAATGACTCAGTGGCGACCCCTAGAAAAGTCAAAATACATTGGGCCTATGGAAAGTGAAAGTAACTTTTTTCCAATGTAGAAAAATGAAACTTGGTACACCTCAGGGCAAACAGAAAAGTATATGACAGCCACACCCTAAACTCAACAGGAAGTCCGCCATGTGGGGTGAAACGCGCGGCCACTAAAATCACACTCCTTGCGCAAAAAGATGCAAATCATTGTGTTTTAATATAAATGGCCCCAAATTTGGTGAGTATCATCTAGACACGTGTGCCAACCAAAGTTGTGACTTTGTTTTTGATATCTTATCGGGTATGGGTGTGGCAAGCCTGTAACGAGGTGGCCATTTTTGTGAAAATAAAACATCTCTTAACTCTCAAACGCCTTCTCGGATCGAGTTGGACCCAAAAAGGCGTTTGTGCACATTCATGACCTGAACACAAAGATATGTAAATAAAAGGGTTATCTTTAGAAATGGCTCTCCAGCGCCCCCTACAAACTTATAATAGGACCCAAGAATTTAGTTTGTCATAGAGACATGAAATTTGGTACACACATCTCTTATGTCATGATGAGCATAAAAGCCAATGATAACCACCCATCCATCCATCCAGCCATCTTCTACCGCTTATCCGGGGCCGGGTCGCGGGGGCAGCAGTCTAAGCAGAGACGCCCAGACTTCCTCTCCCCAGACACTTCCTCCAGCTCTTCCGGGGATACCGAGGCGTTCCCAGGCCAGGCGAGAGACATAGTCCCTCCAGCGTGTCCTAGGTCTTCCCCGGGGTCTCCTCCCGGTGGAACATGCCCGAAACACCTCCCTAGGGAGGCGGCCAGGAGGCATCCGAAACAGATGCCCGAGCCACCTCAGCTGGCTCCTCTCGATGTGGAGAGCAGCGGCTCTGCTGAGCTCCTCCCGGTGACCGAGCTCCTCACCTTATCTCTAAAGGCGCCCGCCACCCTGCGGAAAAAACTCATTTCGGCCGCTTGTATTCGGGATCTTGTTCTTTCGGTCGCGGCCCAAAGCTCATGACCATAGGTGAGAGTAGGAACGTAGATTGACCGGTAAATCGAGAGCTTTGCCTTACAGCTCAGCTCCTTCTTCACCACGACAGACCGGTACATCGACCGCATCACTGCAGAAGCTGCACCGATCCGCCTGTCAATCTCACGTTCCTCCTTCCTCACTCGTGAACAAGACCCCAAGATACTTGAACTCCTCCACTTGAGGCAGGATCTCTCCACCAACCTGAAGGGGACAAGCCACCCTTTTCCGACTGAGAACCATGGTCTCAGACTTGGAGGTGCTGATCCTCATCCCAGCCGCTTCACACTCGGCTGCAAACCGTCCCAGTGCACACTGAAGGTCCTGGCTTGATGGAGCCAACAGGACAACATCATCTGCAAAAAGCAGAGACGAGATCCTGTGGTCACCAAACCAGACTCCCTCCGGCCCCTGGCTGCGCCTATAAATCCTGTCCATAAAAATAATGAACAGGACCGGTGACAAATGGCAGCCCTGCCGGAGTCCAACATGCACTGGGAACAGGTCTGACTTACTGCCAGCAATGCGAACCAAGCTCCTGCTTCGTCGTACAGGACCGGACAGCCCTTAGCAAAGGGCCCCGGACCCCATACTCCCAGAGCACCCCCCACAGGGCGCCACGAGGGACACAGTCGAATGCCTTCTCCAGATCCACAAAACACATGTGGACTGGTTGGGCAAACTCCCATAAACCCTCCAGCACCCTGGAGAGGGTATAGAGCTGGTCCAGTGTTCCACGACCAGGACGAAAACCGCATTGTTCCTCCTGAATCCGAGGTTCAACTATCGGTCGCATTCTCCTCTCCAGTACCCTGGCATAGACTTTCCCGGGGAGGCTGAGGAGTGTGATCCCTCTGTAGTTGGAACACACCCTCCGGTCCCCTTCTTGAAAAGAGGGACCACCACCCCGGTCTGCCAGTCCAGAGGTACTGTCCCCGACCGCCACGCGATGTTGCAGAGGCGTGTCAACCAAGACAGCCCTACAACATCCAGAGACTTGAGGTACTCAGGGCGTATCTCATCCACCCCGGTGCCCTGCCACTGAGGAGCTTCCCAACTACCAGTGACTTCGCCTGGGTGATGGACGAGTCCATCTCCGAGCCCTCGGCCTCTGCTTCCTCAGTGGAAGACGTGTCGGTGGGGTTGAGGAGATCCTCGAAGTATTCCTTCCACCGTCCTACAATATCCTCAGTTGAAGTCAGCAGGTTCCCACCTCCACTGTAAACAGTGTTGGCAGGGCACTGCTTCCCCCTCCTGAGGCGCCGGACGGTTTGCCAGAATTTCTTCGAGGCCGACCGATAGTCTTTCTCTATGGCCTCACCGAACTCCTCCCAGACCCGAGTTTTAGCCTCCACGACCACCCGGGCTGCAGTCCGCTTGTCCTGCCGGTACCTATCAGCTGCCTCAGGAGTCCCACGGGCCAACCAGGCTCGGTAGGTCTCCTTCTTCAGCTTGACGGCATCCCTTACTTCCGGTGTCCACCACCGGGTTCGGGTTGCCGCCACGACAGCACCGAGACTTTACGGCCACAGCTTCGAGTGGCCGCATCGACAATGGAGGTGGAGAACATGGTACACTCGGACTCAATGTCTCCACCTCCTCGGGATCTGGTCGAAGCTCTGCCGGAGGTGGGAGTTAAAGGTCTTTCTGACAGGGTCTCTGCCAACGTTCCCAACAGACCCTCACAGTACGTTTTGGGCCTGCCGAGTCTGTCCAGCTTTCTCCCCCGCCATCGGATCCAACTCACCACCAGGTGGTGATCAGTTGACAGCTCCGCCCCTCTCTTCACCCGAGTGTCCAAGACATACGGCCGGAGGTCAGATGAAACAACTACAAAGTCGATCATCGATCTCCGACCTAGGTGTCCTGGTGCCACGTGCACTGATGGACACCCTTATGCTTGAACATGGTGTTCGTTATGGACAAACTGTTGCTAGCACAGAAGTCCAATAACAGAACACCGCTCGGGTTCAGATCCGGGGGGCCGTTCCTCCCAATCACGCCCCTCCAGGTGTCACTGTCGCTGCCCACGTGAGCGTTGAAGTCCCCCAGTAGAACGACGGAGTCCCCGGTCGGAGCACTTTCCAGCACCCCTCCCAGAGACTCCAAGAAGGCCGGGTACTCTGCACTGCTATTTGGCCCGTAAACACAAACAAGAGTGAGAGACCTATCCCCGACTCGAAGCGCAGGGAAGCGACCCTCGCTCACCGGGTGAACTCCAACACATGGCGGCTAAGCTGGGGGGCTATGAGCAAGCCCACACCAGCCCGCCGCCTCTCGCCGCAGGCAACTCCAGAGTAGTGGAGAGTCCAGCCTCTCTCGAGGATTTGGGTTCCAGAGCCCAAGCTGTGCATGGAGGTGAGCCCGGTATCTCTCAACCTCCCGCACAAGCTCAGGCTCCTTCCCCGCCAGCGAGGTGACATTCCATGTCCCTAGCGCCAGATTCCGTGCAGGTGGTGGGCCCACGGGAGGTCGGCCCCACGTCGCTCCTTTGGGCTGAGCCCCGCCGGGTCCCGTGGGGAAAGACCCGGCCACCAGACGCTCGCATGCGAGCCCCAACCCCGGGCCTGGCTCCAGGGTGGGGCCCCGGTTGCGCCATACCGGGCGACGTCACGGTCCTTGATATTTTTGTCTCCATAAAGGGTTCTGAACCGCTCTTTTTTTCTGGCCCGTCACCTAGGACCTGTTTGCCTTGGGAGACCCTACCAGGGGCATATAGCCCCTGACAACATAGCTCCTAGGATCATTCGGGCACTCAAACCCCTCCACCACGATAAGGTTGCGGTTCAAGGAGGGGATGACAACCACCCCCTATCTATAAATGTGTTGCCATAGCAACGTCCCAAATATGTGGAAAAAGTCAATGGGAAGTGAACATTTTAGTTTGTCGTAGGCAAATGAAACTTGGTACACACATCTAGTATGAAAAATGACTCAGTGGCGACCCCTAGAAAAGTCAAATTACATTGGGCCTATGGATAATGAAAGTAAATTTTTCCAATGTAGAAATACAAAACTTGGTACATCCATAGGACACCTCAGGGCAAACAGAAAAGTTTATCACAGCCATACCGTAAACTCAACAGGAAATCTACTATGTTGGGTGGAATGCGTGACCCCTTGTGCTAAAGGCTTTTCATCTAAACAGCTCCAAATTTGGTGAGTATCATCTAGACACGTGTGCCAAAAAAGTTATCAATTTGTTTTTTGATACATATGTGGCTGTGGTCGTAATGAGTCTGTGAAGAGGCAGCCATTTCTTTGGGAAATAAATGCCATTTCCCAATTGCCAGGATCCTTTAGAGGAGGTCCCTCTAGAGCCAAGGCTAGAGTCTTAGAAAACTCCTCAGAATCCTTTGGAACTTGTAAACTTGTACTTTTAGACAAGTAATATTTACATTTTGCCTTTTTAAACAGGGGGGTGCAGTGATTCCTGAGTCATCTCAAATCTCCAGCCAGTACTTTGTTTTTCTCGCCTTAGCCCAAGCATAATCTATTATTTTCAAAGGTTCAGACAGCTCCCAGGAAAACCAGGGATTGTGGAGACCTTTAACTCTAAATTACAAGGTGGTGTAGCAGGCCCCAGCAGTAGCACAGGCCCGGTTATTTGACATTACTGTGACGTTTACGCTTTAAAGCACGAAATGCAATCCTCCGAGTGCATGTGTCCCCGCGGTCTCAAGGGAGGCGAGGGCCTTTATCGCCGCTTGCGGCTATATGCCCCTGGTAGGGTCTCCCAAGGCAAACAGGTTCTAGGTGACAGGCCATGTGTTGGAGTTTACCCCGGTGAACCTGCGCCTTTGGGTTGGGAATCGGTCTCTCACTGTTTGTGAGGCCAAATGGCAGTGCAGAGTACCCGGCCTTCTTGGAGTCTCTGGGAGGGGTGCTGGAAAGTGCTCTCACCGGGGATTCCGTTGTTCTACTGGGAGACTTCAACACTCACGTGCAGGGCCGGATTGGGACTCATTTTCAGACCTGGAGTTTCATGCCTTAGACCGGCCCACTTAAGTTCCCGACTGACTATATTCAAATAATAAAACTAAAACCTAAGAATATAAGTCTGCAATAGGCACATTGTTGCTTAAAACAAGTTAAATTATCTGCCAATGGGGCAAGAAAAATAATTTTTTTTTGTTTTAGCTTTTAAGCAACAAAAAACAAAAATCACTTCATTTTTAGTTTTTTTTTTTCTCCAGAAAACAAGACATAATTTCTCATGCCATTTCACTTCTAAATGTATCTTGGGTTAAGAATATTTAGATATTTGAACTGGAAACAAGTAAGAAAATGATTTTCATTGAGCAGGGCTCTTCATTACTATTATTTCTTCTGAATGACAATCCTACCTGCCCATTCTGGTGTGTTGGGCTCATGAGTGGAGCTTGGGGACGTTTCTGGGCCTCGCTCTTCACTGTTGGCAGCAAATGGTACTAGAGGCAGCTGCTGCTGAAGAGCTACAAGAAAAACTTTGATACATGAACGGTGGTTTACATACGACGTTGTTTTGCACGGTCGCTAGCATCTTTCACTGCTCTTAACTACCTTAACGTTAGCTTACTTAACCGCCTCGTCGTCTTCGTTTGTTTAGTTGAGAAAATATGTGCTCAGCTTTGAACATTATGCCACGTCAGTTTCCAAAGCTTTTTTTTTTAAAAATTTTAATTCTGACCTTTTAAGCGCTGCCTTTGTGCTTTCTGTCATCCATTTTTTTATGCGACTTTTTATTTTATTTTGAGCAACTTGCAAGGGGCCGTGTCAGGGGGCGGGGTCAGGGAGTCAAAACGTCATCATTGTCTTGCAGGCTCCACTCTGCGAGAAAATAATAAATAAAAAGAGTGCGGCTGCGGTAAAATAATAAAAAAAAAATTTCAACCCAGTCCCATGACAACAACGGCCCTCGCGACCAAACAAACGCATCGCCCACCGGAATTTTCCAGTGCTCCGACAGCCAATCCGGGCCTGCTCACGTGGGCAGCGACAGTGACACCTGGAGGGACGTGATTGGGAGGAACGCCCCCCCGACAGAACCCGAGCGGTGTTCTGTTATTGGACTTCTGTGCTAGTCACAGTTTGTTTCATCTGACTTCCGGTATGTCTTGGACACTCGGGTGAAGAGAGAGGCGGAGCTGTAGACTGATCACCACCTGGTGGTAAGTTGGATCCGATGGCAGGGGAGAAAGCTGGACAGACTCGGCAGGCCCAAACGTACTGTGAGGGTCTGTTGGGAACGTTTGGCTGAGTCCCCTGTCAGAGAGATCTTTAACTCCCACCTCCGGCAGAGCTTCGACCAGATCCCGCGGGAGGTTGGAGACATTGAGTCTGAGTGGACCATGTTTTCTACCTCCATTGTCGACGCAGCCACTCGGAGCTGTGGCTGTAAAGTCTCCGGTGCCTCTTGTGGCGGCAACCCCCGAACCTGGTAGTGGACACCGGAAGTAAGGGATACCGTCAAACTGTAGAAGGAGACCTATCGAGCCTGGTTGGCTTGTGGGACTCTTGAGGCAGATGATAGGTACCGGCAGGCCAAGCGGAGTGCAGCCCAGGTGGTTGTGGAAGCAAAATCTCAGGTCTGGGAGGAGTTTTATGAAGCCATGGAGAAGGATTATCGGTCGGCCTCGAAGAAATTCTGGCAAACAATCCGGCGCCTCAGGAGGGGGAAGCAGTGCCCTGCCAACACTGTTTACAGTTGTAGAGAACTTGTACCAAGAATGAGCTCACTTCCTGGATTGACATGTTTTACTGAAGGAGACCTGATTAACACACATCTGCTAATCCGTAACAGATGTCCAGTTGTTTTTTTTTAAGGACAGGACACCAGGAGTGACCCTAATTAATGACTTTGTCCCACTTCAAGACAGATAGAGGTGTTATCTCCGACAAACCAGACTTTCTGGCTCCTTCAAGGACAGATATAACCATTTGAATTACGGTTTGTGTATTGAAAAACTCAGACTTGAGACAGGAATGCTTTCATGTCCCAGCCTGGGAGACTTTTAGAAGGATTGAACACTGCCCTCCAGTGGTTAAGCAGAGTAACGACTCTACCTCATAATCAAGGACAATTGTGTGTTTATGCCATTCAAAGTGTGTATTTAAGAATATTGTGTTAAATGTGTTAACCTTCATACTGTTCATTACAGGGTGCTGAGTTATAACGAGATAAAATGACTTCTTTCATCACCCTCCCAGCTTGCAGTGTTAATAAATTGAAATGAATACATGTTTCCATGATATGCTTAAAGATGTATTTCAAGATTCAAGATTTTTATTCTTCACATACAAAATTATATACAGCATATATAACCAGCAGTGAAATGTGAGTCAGGTCCGCTCCAAGTGCAATTACTAAGGAAAACACACAGATGAAAATATGCATGAATATAGCTATGTAAGAATGAAATAAAAAGTAAACAATAAAAAAAAAATATATAAGAATAGAATATAAAAAATGTGTATTGTGGGATTAAATCTAGATCGCAAAATAATGTACATGAATGTAAACTGTAGACTTAAATATTAAAATGTACAGGGATGTACAGTGTGCATATATGCATTTAGCTGTGGTCTTAAATATTAAGATACACAGGAAGGTGCAAGAAGCAAATGTGCAAAAACAGGGTGACACTGTCAGTGTGTCTATGTGAGGTAGTGAATAAAGTAAAGAGATAAGGTGAACATTAAGTAGAGGCATGGGGATGTTAAGAAGCTGGTTTAGAGATCCAACTAAAACCTGTTCAAATCCAACTAAAACCTGTTCAGATCCAACTAAAACCTGTTCAGATCCAACTAAAACCTGTTCAGATCCAACTAAAACCTGTTCAAATCCAACTAAAACCTGTTCAGATCCAACTAAAACCTGTTCAGATCCAACTAAAACCTGTTCAGATCCAACTAAAACCTGTTCAGATCCAACTAAAACCTGTTTAAATCAAAATAAAACCTGTTCAAATCCAATTAAAACCTGATCAAATCCAACTAAGACCTGTTCAAATCCAAATAAAACCTGTTTAAATCCAAATAAAACCTGTTCAAATCCAAATAAAACCTGTTCAAATCCAAATAAAACCTGTTTAAATCCATCTAAAACCTGATCAAGTCCTTCCAAAACCTGATCAAATCCAACTAAAACCTGTTCAAATCCATCTAAAACCTGTTCAAATCCAACTATTACCTGTTCAAATCCAACTAAAACCTTTTCAAATCCATCTAAAACCTGTTCAAATCCATCTAAAACCTGATCAAATCCTTCCAAAACCTGATCAAATCCAACTAAAACCTGTTCAAATCCATCTAAAACCTGTTCAAATCCAACTATTACCTGTTCAAATCCAACTAAAACCTGTTCAAATCCATCTAAAACCTGATCAAATCCTTCTAAAACCTGATCAAATCCAACTAAAACCTGTTCAAATCCATCTAACACCTGTTCAAATCCAACTAAAACCTGTTCAAATCCAATTAAAACCCGATCAAATCCAACTAAGACCTGTTCAAATCCAAATAAAACCTGTTCAAATCCAAATAAAACCTGTTCAAATCCAACTAAAACCTGTTCAAATCCATCTAAAACCTGATCAAATCCTTCCAAAACCCGTTCAAATCCAACTAAAACCTGTTCAAATCCAACTAAAACCTGATCAAATCCTTCCAAAACCTGTTCAAATCCAACTATTACCTGTTCAAATCCAACTAAAACCTGTTGAAATCCATCTAAAACCTGATCAAATCCTTCTAAAACCTGATTAAATCCATCTAAAACCTGTTCAAATCCAACTAAAACCTGTTGAAATCCAACTATTACCTGTTCAAATCCATCTAAAACCTGTTCAAATCCAACTAAAACCTGTTCAAATCCATCTAAAACCTGTTCAAATCCAACTATTACCTGTTCAAATCCAACTAAAACCTGTTCAAATCCATCTAAAACCTGATCAAATCCTTCCAAAACCTGATCAAATCCAACTAAAACCTGTTCAAATCCATCTAAAACCTGTTCAAATCCAACTATTACCTGTTCAAATCCAACTAAAACCTGTTCAAATCCATCTAAAACCTGATCAAATCCTTCCAAAACCTGATCAAATCCAACTAAAACCTGTTCAAATCCATCTAAAACCTGTTCAAATCCAACTATTACCTGTTCAAATCCAACTAAAACCTGTTCAAATCCATCTAAAACCTGATCAAATCCTCCCAAAACCTGATCAAATCCAACTAAAACCTGTTGAAATCCAACTATTACCTGTTCAAATCCATCTAAAACCTGTTCAAATCCAACTAAAACCTGTTCAAATCCATCTAAAACCTGTTCAAATCCAACTATTACCTGTTCAAATCCAACTAAAACCTGTTCAAATCCAACTAAAACCTGTTCAAATCCAATTAAAACCCGATCAAATCCAACTAAAACCTGTTCAAATCCATCTAAAACCTGATCAAATCCTCCCAAAACCTGATCAAATCCAACTAAAACCTGTTCAAATCCATCTAAAACCTGATCAAATCCTTCCAAAACCTGATCAAATCCAACTAAAACCTGTTCAAATCCATCTAAAACCTGTTCAAATCCAACTATTACCTGTTCAAATCCAACTAAAACCTGTTCAAATCCATCTAAAACCTGATCAAATCCTCCCAAAACCTGATCAAATCCAACTAAAACCTGTTCAAATCCATCTAAAACCTGTTCAAATCCAACTATTACCTGTTCAAATCCAACTAAAACCTGTTCAAATCCAATTAAAACCCGATCAAATCCAACTAAGACCTGTTCAAATCCAAATAAAACCTGTTCAAATCCAAATAAAACCTGTTCAAATCCAACTAAAACCTGTTCAAATCCATCTAAAACCTGATCAAATCCTTCCAAAACCCGATCAAATCCAACTAAAACCCGATCAAATCCAACTAAAACCTGTTCAAATCCAACTAAAACCTGTTCAAATCCAACTAAAACCTGATCAAATCCTTCCAAAACCTGATCAAATCCAACTAAAACCTGTTCAAATCCATCTAAAACCTGTTCAAATCCAACTATTACCTGTTCAAATCCAACTAAAACCTGTTGAAATCCATCTAAAACCTGATCAAATCCTTCTAAAACCTGATCAAATCCATCTAAAACCTGTTCAAATCCAACTAAAACCTGTTCAAATCCATCTAAAACCTGTTCAAATCCAACTATTACCTGTTCAAATCCATCTAAAACCTGATCAAATCCATCTAAAACCTGATCAAATCCTTCCAAAACCTGATCAAATCCAACTAAAACCTGTTCAAATCCATCTAAAACCTGTTCAAATCCAACTATTACCTGTTCAAATCCAACTAAAACCTGTTCAAATCCATCTAAAACCTGATCAAATCCTTCCAAAACCTGATCAAATCCAACTAAAACCTGTTCAAATCCATCTAAAACCTGTTCAAATCCAACTATTACCTGTTCAAATCCAACTAAAACCTGTTCAAATCCATCTAAAACCTGATCAAATCCTCCCAAAACCTGATCAAATCCAACTAAAACCTGTTCAAATCCATCTAAAACCTGTTCAAATCCAACTATTACCTGTTCAAATCCAACTTAAACCTGTTGAAATCCATCTAAAACCTGATCAAATCCAACTAAAACCTGTTCAAATCCATCTAAAACCTGTTCAAATCCAACTATTACCTGTTCAAATCCAACTAAAACCTGTTCAAATCCATCTAAAACCTGATCAAATCCTTCCAAAACCTGTTAAAATCCAACTAAAACCTGTTCAAATCCATCTAAAACCTGTTCAAATCCAACTATTACCTGTTCAAATCCAACTAAAACCTGTTGAAATCCATCTAAAACCTGATCAAATCCATCTAAAACCTGATCAAATCCTTCCAAAACCCGATCAAATCCAACTAAAACCTGTTCAAATCCATCTAAAACCTGTTCAAATCCATCTAAAACCTGATCAAATCCAACTAAAACCTGTTCAAATCCATCTAAAACCTGTTCAAATCCAACTATTACCTGTTCAAATCCAACTAAAACCTGTTCAAATCCATCTAAAACCTGATCAAATCCTTCCAAAACCTGATCAAATCCAACTAAAACCTGTTCAAATCCATCTTAAACCTGTTCAAATCCAACTATTACCTGTTCAAATTCAACTAAAACCTGTTCAAATCCAATTAAAACCCGATCAAATCCAAATAAAACCTGTTCAAATCCAACTAAAACCAGTTCAAATCCATCTAAAACCTGTTCAAATCCATCTAAAACCTGTTCAAGTGTGACCGGTGCAACTCTGCGATGTGTAGATTTTAATTGTTTATAGTGCACTCGGGAATCACTGGACACAGGTGATCGTTCGAAGACTCTTTAATCTGATCAACATGAAAATAACACAATCAACATGTGCCACAATTCTCCGGTCCAGCCCAAACTCTTCCCAACACGGGATTTTCAAAAGGGCTTAAGAGGAAACATACCTGATCAACATGAAAATAACACAATCAACATGTGCCACAATTCTCCGGTCCAGCCCAAACTACAAAGGAAATGAATATAATTAGCACCCACCGCATTTTCCCATCAATAAAACAAAACATCGACGTGACATAAGTGCTCATTATAGACTTTGAAACAACTACAATAGCACAACAGTGATAAATAAAGACAAAATAATAACAAGAGGACACTTAAAACAAAGGATTACAAAAGATGACTGACCTCTTCCCAACACGGGATTTTCAAAAGGGAAGAGGAAGTCGTGACAATGGGATTTATAACAATGCACTGAAGGTAACACACGAAGAAGAAACAATATCCAGAAGGAGTGGCTGGAGGACCAAGACAGCACAGCATTTCAAAACACCAGGTATATACACAACACAATGATAAGTAGAACGACAATTTTGTGTAATTATAATAAAGTAATAAATCAACTGGTTACACAAATCCAACTAAAACCTGTTCAAATCCAACTAAAACCTGTTCAAATCCAACTATTACCTGTTCAAATCCATCTAAAACCTGTTCACATCCAACTAAAACCTGTTCAAATACAACTAAAACCTGTTCAAATACAACTAAAACCTGTTCAAATCCAACTAAAACCTGTTCAAATCCATCTAAAACCTGTTCAAATCCAACTAAAACCTGTTCAAATCCAACTAAAACCTGTTCAAATCCAACTAAAACCTGTTCAAATCCAACTATTACCTGTTCAAATCCATCTAAAACCTGTTCACATCCAACTAAAACCTGTTCAAATACAACTAAAACCTGTTTAAATACAAATAAAACCTGTTCAAATCCAACTAAAACCTGTTCAAATCCATCTAAAACCTGTTCAAATCCAACTAAAACCTGTTCAAATCCAGCTAAAAACCTGTTCAAACCCAACTAAAACCTGTTCAAATCCAACTATTACCTGTTCAAATCCAACTATTACCTGTTCAAATCCATCTAAAACCTGTTCACATCCATCTAAAACCTGGGGGGGGCGGCAGTAGCTCAGTGGGTAGAGCGGTCGTCCTTCAACCGGAAGGTAGGTGGTTCGATTCCCGCTCTCCCCATAGTTCATACTGTCTTTGTGTCCTTGGGCAAGACACTTAACCCACCTTGCCTCCAGTGGCTGTAACACTGGTAATTACATTAGAACAATGTAAGTCGCTTTGGATAAAAGCGTCAGCTAAATGAATAAATGTAAATGTAAATCTAAAACCTGTTGAAATGCATGAGGATGTTAAGAAGCTGGTTTAGAGTTCAAGAGCCTGATGGCCTGGGGGAAGAAACTCCTCCTGAGTCTCTCGGTTTTTGCCATCAGGCTACGGTAGCGCTTACCAGATGGCAGCAAAGTGAAAATATGATTACTGGGGTGGGTGGAGTCTTTGATGATTTTTGCAGCTCTACTTCTGCAGCGTTTGTGGTAGATGTCCTGCAGAGAGGGGAGAGCAGACCCTGAAATGCGCTCAGCTAAGCGCACAACTCTCTGCAGGGCTTTGCAGTCTTGACTGGAGCTGTTCCCATACCACACAGAGATACATTGAGTCAGTACACTTTCTATAGCTCCAGAATAGAAAGTTTTCAGGATTGCTGGTGAGACCCTGAATTTCCTCAGCTGTCGCAGATGGTACAGTCTTTGCCTGGCTTTATTAACCTGTGTTTGAATGTGAGTAGTCCAAGTCAGGTCCTCAGAGATGTTTACACCAAGGTACTTGAAGCTACTCACCCTCTCCACAGGGGTCCCGCTTATCATAAGAGGAGTGTAGGGCTGCTGCTGCGTCTTCCTGAAGTCTACAATCAGTTCTTTAGTTTTGCTCACATTCAGAGAGAGGCAGTTGTCCTGGCACCATGATGTTAATTTCTCTACCTCATCCAAGTATGCGGTCTCATTATTGTTGTGAATGAGGCCCAGAACCACAGTATCATCAGCGAATTTGATAATGGATGTGGAGCTGTGCGAGGACACGCAGTCGTGTGTGTAGAGGGAGTAGAGCAGGGGACTCAGGACACAGCCCTGTGGGGGCTTGAGGTCTGCCGGTGAGGAAATCAAGGATCCAGTCGCAGAGTGAAGGATTCAGTCCAAGATCTGTGAGTTTGGAGGCTAGCTTTATGGGGACAATAGTATTAAAAGCTGAGCTATAGTCAATAAATAGCAGCCTTACATAGTTCCTGTTATTGCTGTCAATGTGTGTGAGAGAAGAGTGCAGGATGTGAGAGATGGCATCATCTGTGGATCTGTTTGTGCGATAAGCAAACTGAAGAGGGTCCAAAGTATCCGGGATGGAGGAGCAGATTACGTTTTTAACCAGTCCCTCAAAGACCTTCATGACTATTGATGTGAGGGCGACTGGACGATAGTCATTCAGACAAGAGGGTTTATTGTTTTTTGGTCGATTTTTTGAATGAGGTGGGAACCACCGATGTGGCAAGAGACTCATTAAAGATGGATGTAAACAAACCAGCGAGCTGATCAGCGCAGGACCGCAGAACACGGCCAGAAATCCCATCAGGTCCAGCTGCTTTCCTTACATTCACTCGCTTAAGTGCCCTCCGAACCTCGTCCTCCGACACGGTGATCGCATGATGATCGCTGCTCTGACTGTTGCTCCCTGACACGCTGATCGGCAGACTCACACTGCTTTGATTGCTTTCAAAGCGGCCGTAGAAAGTGTTAAGCTCGTCAGCCAGCGACGGATCTGCTCTCACCACTGTAGAGGATTTATTTCCAAAGTCACAGATGGTCCTTAGTCCTTGCCACATGCGTCGGGAGTCATTTAGCTGGAAATGTGACTCAATGCGTTCCCTGTGTCTGTGTTTGGCGGCTCTTACTGCGTGTCAGAGAGCATAGCACGATGCTTTGTACTCGCTCATGTTTCCCGACAGAAGACCGGCATTGTAAGCAGCAGTGCGTTTGTTTATTGCTGCACGGATTGATCTATGTATTTTCTATGTATGAATCCTACGATGCAAAGCGATGTGGATTTATGTGTTTAAAACTTTGTTACTTTGTGGAGACCAAAAAAAGGAACATTTTGACAAACTTAGCTTAAACCAAAGCCACACACTCTTTTGGTTACAAGGCCGTGTGAAACACGCCTCTTTTCGGCCTGTATAAAAAGTTGTGCGCGCCAGAAATCTCGTTCTTGTTCCTCTCTTGCAACTCTTCCGCTACCTGATCTTTGTTTGCAGGACAATATATTTCATCCTATCCTGTAACTTAGCATTAGCTTGCTTTTCATTTTTCTAGCCATACGGCATAAACTCGGTGCCAAACGTGAATTTTTCTCTTTAAAAGCCTACGCTTATTTTGCTCAGCTGTTCCAAGGACTACGCAAATTCCGTAAAGAGGAAGACATTTTTGTAGTTCTTGTGAAAATTAAGAACTTTGCCTGAACTAGCGAGCGCTTACAGAAGCCAGGAAGTTGAGCCAAAACAACTTCTAAGACCCTTTTTCAGTGGTCTAGCGACAGTTTTTCAAAGACTCTAATCTGTTTCTGCCTGATGCCAACGGCAGAGAGAGAGAGAGCTTTATACAGTAACACCTTCACAGCACCTCCGCTCAAGCAGCACAGCAAACCAGCGGGCAGCATCGTCACGTGACGGACTTCTTGGGGACCGGTGCTGCAAACCCAGACGAACCGCGCCAGAGCTTTGAAGCGACCCTTTGGACCTCTGACGAAAATCGAACTGGGCCATGACCAGCTGACCCAAGTAAGCCACACGGTGGACACCTCAGAGTTTGGCGTTCTAAGCGGTATTTTATAAGCTCAAGTCATTATACCTTCATCTACTTCCCTCTAAAATTCCGTAACCGTCCCTTAGTTAAACAACATAATTTAATTAGTCAAAACATAACGTTTCCTCCACAAAGTCCTAATGAGTAAATGTTATTGGTTATTGTTCTGTGTTAATCATTATCCTCATTATCCGTCAATAATTTTTCCCTTTGTGTCCTTTCCCCATCATGATAATGTATTGTTAACTTTGTGAAATCTTCAATAAAACCCCATAAAACGTTAAAGATTTTGATTAAGTGTTTTCCTGTTTATATAAGACATATTCAAAAACAGAGAATTCTATTCCTTCAGATAATTGAGACTTAGTAAATATAATCAGTTTCCCAGAACTGTGAATTCTGGGTGGTGCCCTCAACGAGACAATAATTTTGATAAACGAAATATTAATTTACATAAATTAATTTCACCCTATTACATATTACACTACACAGTGGAGGTGGCAATCTGCTGACTTCAACTGGGGACATTGTTGGGCGGTCGAAGAAATACTTCGAAGATCTCCTTAACCCCACAATGGGATGAAAAGGAAACCAGAAGAGTGGTGAGCTGCTGCACCTGGACTGCGAGGGTGTGAATAGCCTGCTCTTGCAGGCTTGCAGCAAGACTGTACAAACTAAAAAATATTTTGTAAAAACGTTTTTGTTTCTAGGATTTAGCAATCCTGTGAATCACTAAACAAATATTTAGTTGTATGACCACAGTTTATTAAAACTGCTTCACATCTGTGTGGCATGGAGTCAACTAATTTGTGTCAGCTGTTATTCCAATCACTCCATAATTCTTTAAGCAGCATTCCACAATTCATTTACATTTCTTGGTTTTGCTTCAGAAACAGCTTCTTGATTGGATTAAGGTCCGGGGATTGGGCTGGCCACTCCATAACATTAATTTTGTTGGTTTGGAACCAAGACTTTGCTTGTTTACTTGTGTGTTGGGGTCATTGTCTTGTTGAAACAAACATTTCAAGGGCATGTCCTCTTCGGCATAAGGCAACATGACCTCTTCAAGTATTTTGACAAATGCAAACTGATCCATGATCCCTGGTATAAATAGGCTTAACACCATTGAAGGAGAAACATGCCCATATCATGATGCTTGCTTCACTGTCTTCACTGTCTTTACTGTGTACTGTGGCTTGAATTCAGAGTTTAGGGGTCGTCTCACAAACTGTCTGTGGCCCTTGGACCCAAAAAGAACAATTTTACTCTCATCAGTCACAAAATGTTCCTCCATCTCTCTTTAGGCCAGTTGATGTGTTCTTTGGCAAATTGTAACCTCTTCTGCACATGCCTTTTTTTAAACAGAGGGACTTTAGGGAAAAATAGATTAGCTTCTCACAGACGTCTTCTAACTGTCGCAGTACTTACAGGTAATTCCAGGCTTGTCTAATCCTGGAACTGATCATTAGCTAAACCTTTGCCATTCTGGTTATTCTTTGATCCATTTTAATGTTTGTCTTCCGTAATTGTAATTTTGTAATTTCATTGCACCTCTTTATAGGTTTTACCCTACTCCTATCAACTTTTTAATCAAAGTATGCTGTTCTTCTGAACAATGTCTTAAACGACCCATTTTCCTCAGGCTTTCAAATGCATGTTCAACAAGTGCTGGTGGCTTCATCCTTAAAGAGTAACTAAACCCTAAACCAACTTTTTTTAGTTAATGATCTGTAAAAATGGGGCCTAATTAGTGCTGTTCACTGATCTGAGTAAAAGTTTTGACATTTGAGTATAAAGTATATTAATTTTACATTTTATGGTGTAAAACCGTCTAAGTGCTGCCCTCCTCAGGTTGAACGGTGGTTACTGCAGTTTAATTTTTAGATTTAAGATTGTTTCCTTGTGTGACGTATACTGGCTCGACTAACGGCTCAACACCCACGCCCCTGGCACGACCCCACCACACCCTTGGCATTGGCTCACGCCCCTGGTATAAAAACCTCTTCCCAAGTGGCGGGTGTTGAAAACATCAGGCTAGCTATATTAGCATGTACTTTTAGTGTTACTGGTTGCAACAGCACTGCTGGACTGCATTGCTTTCCATTTGAGTTGGAAATTATGCGCCAGTGGTTGCGTGCACTTGGCCTGGAACACCGTGAGTTCCAGCTGAGAGCTGGAGTTTGCAGCGGGCATTTTAAGCGGGATTGCTTCTCCAACGCAATGGAGGTGAAAATGTGCTTCTCAAAACAGCTCCCGCTGAAAAGCAACACAGCGCCTAACGCTGCTCCTGCATGGATTCCCACCACCGCAGCGGCGTCCTGAGGTGAGTGAACATATATTTTGAAACACAATTTATGTTTCTTCCCAGTAAAGCTAAAGTTAATTAATCAATTTTGTCATGTTGCTAGTTAGGTAAAGTATGCTAAACGTTAGCTTCAGCTGCTCCTGATACCGGGCTAACGCTAATGAGGGCTGCTGCAGGCCAGAACGCCTAATAGGAGTGTGTCATGTGACACAGACACTGATGGAGCTGCCAGAGTGTCCCAGGACTAGCTCTGCACCAATAATGAGGAAACGGTGTTAGGTGTCCAATGCTGAAGGTAATGCATTTATTCTCATTCTTTAGTTTGTTTTGTTTGTTTTACTGTTATAGTGCAATTACTTGTTTTAAATACTCTAACAAGAACGCATGAGGTCTGTGATAATCTATCATTTTATTGTCATTAAAATGGTCTAATTTAAGAAATAAAATCATGTTTATATGTTTATTTTATTTTCAGGAACTGGTGACTGTTCCTGCGTCACTTCACTGAAGATACTTCATCCTTCAACTTTGCTGCTGTCTATCATCTTGGATTCAGACTCTGAAAACTGCAGTTAGCTCTTTTTAGTTTCTGAGACTTAGCTTTACTTTGCTGACTACATTTAGACTAATGTAAACACTAATACACTGTTGAACACACTCAAGATTCTGAAAAAATTTGGAACAGCTCATGAAGTTATGATCAGCCTGTGTAACACTGGCTCTTGCTTTTCACCATCTTCGCTCCAATAAGTGCAACTGACAGTGACTTTCAAACACAAAGTAAAAAGCCTCTGTCCTGACTGTGCACCATTTACAAAGTTTGGACCTGCCTTGAAATGATGTATGAGAATTTACTATGACATTTATTTTTTATTTAAATTAAGTGTGTGTGTATATATATATATATATATATATATATATATATATATATATACTCCTCACATATATATATATATATATATATATATATATATATATATATAGGTACCCAAGAGGTACAACCAGATGCCCATACCTGAAGCACTTGAAACTGCCAAACAAGGGCTCCAAGCCTTGGCCAGCCGCCTAAAGAGGTACACAAGAGAGAACGAAGCCAGAAGAATAAACCGGCTGTTCGCAACTCAACCTGCAAAAGTGTACGCTCAATGGCAGGGTAATAACAGCAGAGCAGACCCTCCAAGGTTGGGAACTGAACAATACTGGAAAAGTATATGGGAGGGAGGCATCACACAACAGCGATGCACAGTGGCTGGTGGCTCTGAGAGGACCACAGCAACCTCCTGAACAGAATCCAGTTACCATCACAGCGGCAGACATCCAAGAAAGACTCTCAGGTATTAAAAACTGGACAGCACCGGGCCCTGACAGGATCCACACCTACTGGCTAAAGAAGCTCACTGCACTCCACGAGCGCCTTGCAGCGCAAATGAACCAGCTGCTAAGGGATGGGACGCACCCTGAATGGCTTACCGAAGGGCGTACAATCCTGATCCTGAAGGATCCCACAAAGGGTACAGTCCCATCCAACTATCGGCCAATAACCTGTCTCTCCACAACATGGAAGCTCATGTCAGGCATCATTGCGGCTAAGATAAGTGGGCAAGACTGCAGAACCCGACACACCAACCTGTGCACTGCCTGGATTGATTACAAGAAAGCATATGACTCAATGCCACACACATGGATCACTGAATGCTTGGAGATGTACAACATCAACAGGACTCTAAGAGACTTCATTGCAAACTCAATGAGGCTGTGGAAAACCACCCTTGAGGCCAATGGCAAGCCACTTGCACAAGTATCCATCAAATGTGGCATATACCAAGGAGATGCTCTATCCCCACTGCTGTTCTGCATAGGCCTGAACCCCTCAGCCAAATAATCGACAAGACTGGCTATGGATACCGACTCAGGAATGGGGCCACCATCAGTCACCTCCTCTACATGGATGACATCAAGCTATACGCTAAGAGTGAGCGGGACATCGACTCACTGATCCACACCACCAGGATCTACAGCTCTGACATTGGGATGTCATTCGGGCTTGAGAAGTGTAGTCGAATGGTGACGAAGAGAGGGAAGGTAGTCCACACAGAAGGGTCTCACTCCCAGAAGGAACAATAGCAGACATTGAGGATGGTTACAAGTACCTTGGAATACCACAGGCAAATGGCAACCTCGAAGAGGTAACAAGGAAAACAGCAACTGCCAAATACCTCCAACGAGTAAGGCAAGTCCTAAGAAGTCAGCTCAATGGCAAGAACAAGGCACGGGCAATAAACAGCTACGCCCTGCCAGTGATCAGATACCCTCGGGAATAATAAGGTGGCCAAAGGAAGAGATACAGATCACAGACGTTAAGACACAAAGCTCCTCACCATGCATGGAGGGTTCCACCCCAAATCCAGCACCCTGAGACTGTACGCTAGCCGTAAAGAAGGCGGCCGTGGACTAGTGAGTGTGAGCCACTATCCAGGATGAAACATCCAAGATCCACAAGTACATCAAAGATAAGGCCCCAACAGATGACGTGCTCAGTGAATGTCTCAGGCAATGGGGAACAGAGGAAGAGGAGCTGAAGGAGGGACCATCATGGGAGGACAAACCCTACACAGGATGTACCACCGAACATAACTGAAGTGGCTGATATCAAGAAATCCTACCAATGGCTAGAACGGGCCGGACTGAAGGACAGCACAGAGGCACTCATCATGGCTGCACAGGAGCAGGCCTTGAGCACCAGAGCAATAGAGGCCCAAATCTACCACACCAGACAAGACCCAAGGTGTAGGCTGTGCAAACAGGCCCCTGAGACAATCCAACACTTAACTGCAGGGTGTAAGATGCTGGCAGGAAAGCATACATGGAGCGCCATAACCAAGTGGCTGGCATAGTGTACAGGAACATCTGTACAGAGTATGGACTGGAAACCCCGAGGTCAGTGGGAAACACCCCAAAGGTGGTAGAGAATGACCGAGCCAAGATCCTGTGGGACTTCCAGATTCAGACTGACAGAATGGTAATGGCGAACCAACCAGACATTGTGGTGGTGGACAAACAGCAGAGGAAGGCCGTTGTGGTTGACATTGCAATACCAAGTGATTGCAACATCAGGAAAAAGGAACATGAGAAACTAGAGAAATACCAAGGCCTCAGAGAAGAGCTGGAAAAGGCTTGGAAGGTGAAGGCGACAGTGGTGCCTGTGGTCATCGGAGCACTCGGGGCAGTAACCCCCAAACTGGAAGAGTGGCTACAGCAGATCCCTGGAAGAACACCAGATATCTCGGTCCAGAAAAGTGCAGTACTAGGAACAGCAAAGATACTGCGCAGAACCCTCAAGCTCCCAGGCCTCTGGTAGAGGACCCGAGCTCAAGGATGAGACCACCAAGGAGGGTGAAGGACAAAGTTTTTTATATATATATATATATATATATATATATATATATATATATATATATATATAAATAATATATCAATATAAAATGCTTACTGTGAGAACAATCTCTAAAGAATCTAAGAATTATGTAAAGGCAGTTTGTATTGGAATCGTCTGTAAGGACAGCACAAGGAGGTATGACCTGTACCTGCTGGCCCAGGTATCCCCAGCTCCACCTGACCACACTGCAGCAGACAAGTGTCTATAACCGCTGAAAGAGCTGGTGCACATGTACAGAATGTGTAAGTGGAGGGTAAAACATTAAATGTACTTATTTATAAAAACATTGCTCTTTTCTTCCTGGAACTAACCTGTTTAACCACGTCTAACCAAAAAGCTGAAGATAAGTGTAACACTACATTACAAGCGTTAGAGCCTGTAACACAGGGGTTTAGTGCTACGGCCATCCTGGTGAACTTCTACCGCTGTGCAATAGAAAGCATCCTGACAAACTGTGTCACAGTATGGTATGGGTGCTGCTCTGTCGCGGAGCGCAAGGCATTGCAGAGGGTGGTGAAAACTGCCCAACGCATCACATGGACTCCACTTCCTGCCATCGAGAACATCCAGAGAAAACGCTGTCTGCGCCGAGCTCGCAGCATCCTTAAGGACTCCTCTCACCCAGCCCACAGACTGTTCTCCCTCCTCCCCTCCGGCAGGCGTTTCAGGTGCCTCCGGACTAGAACCAGCAGACTAAAGAACAGTTTCTTCCCCAGAGCTGTCTCTTTACTGAACTCTAACCCTTGCTGACCCCACTCCCCTCACAGACTCTCCTCTCACCCCCCACCATCCCACTACCCTCATAGACTCTTCTACCCCCACATCCCACTCCCTCACAGACTCTCCTCTCATCCCCACCATCCCACTACCCTCATAGACTCTCCTCCCACCCCACCATCCCACTACCCTCATAGACTCTTCTACCCCCACCATCCCACTACCCTCACAGACTCTCCTCCCACCCCCACCATCCCACTACCCTCATAGACTCTTCTACCCCCACCATCCCACTACCCTCACAGACTCTCCTCCCACCCCCACCATCCCACTACCCTCATAGACTCCTTCTACCCCCACCATCCCACTACCCTCACAGACTCTCCTCCCACCCCCACCATCCCACTACCCTCATAGACTCTTCTACCCTCCCCCATCCCAATCCCTCACAGACTCTCCTCTCATCCCCACCATCCCACTACCCTCATAGACTCCTCTACCCCCACCATCCCACTACCCTCACAGACTCTCCTCCCACCCCCACCATCCCACTACCCTCATAGACTCTTCTACCCCCCACCATCCCACTCCCCTCACAGACTCTCCTCTCATCCCCCACCATCCCACTACCCTCATTGACTCTTCTACCCCCACCATCGCACTCCCTCACAGACTCTCCTCTAACCCACCACCATCCCACTACCCTCACAGACTCTCCTCCCACCCCGCCATCCCACTACCCTCACAGACTCTCCTCTCACCCCCACCATCCCACTACCCTCACAGACTCTCATCTCACCCCCACCATCCCACTACCCTCACAGACTCTCCTCCCACCCCCACCATCCCACTCCCCTCATAGACTTTTCTACCCCCCCACCATCCCACTCCCCTCACAGACTCTCCTCCCACCCCCACCATCCCACTCCCCTCATAGACTCTTCTACCCCCACCATCCCACTCCCCTCACAGACTCTCCTCCCAACCCCACCATCCCACTACCCTCATTGACTCTTCTACCCCCACCATCCCACTCCCCTCACAGACTCTCCTCTCACCCACCACCATCCCACTACCCTCATTGACTCTTCTACCCCCACCATCCCACTCCCCTCACAGACTCTCCTCTCATCCCCACCATCCCACTACCCTCATTGACTCTTCTACCCCACCATCCCACTCCCCTCACAGACTCTCCTCTCACCCACCACCATCCCACTACCCTCACAGACTCTCCTCCCACCCCCGCCATCCCACTACCCTCATAGACTCTCCTCCCACCCCCACCATCCCACTACCCTCACAGACTCTCCTCTCACCCCACCATCCCACTACCCTCACAGACTCTCCTCCCATCCCCACCATCCCACTCCCCTCATAGACTCTTCTACCCCCACCATCCCACTCCCTCACAGACTCTCCTCCCACCCCCACCATCCCACTACCCTCATTAACTCTTCTAACCCACCATCTCACTCCCCTCACAGACTCTCCTCTCACCCACCACCATCCCACTACCCTCATTGACTCTTCTACCACCCCCACCATCCCACTCCCTCACAGACTCTCCTCTAACCCCCACCATCCCACTACCCTCATAGACTCTCCTCCCACCCCCACCATCCCACTACCCTCACAGACTCTCCTCTAACCCCCACCATCCCACTACCCACAGACTCTCCTCCCACCCCCACCATCCCACTACCCTCATAGACTCTTCTACCCTCCCCACCATCCCAATCCCCTCACAGACTCTCCTCTCATCCCCACCATCCCACTACCCTCATAGACTCTTCTACCCCCACCATCCCACTACCCTCACAGACTCTCCTCCCACCCCCACCATCCCACTACCCTCATAGACTCTTCTACCCCCACCATCCCACTACCCTCATAGACTCTCTACCCCCCCACCATCCCACTACCCTCACAGACTCTCCTCCCACCCCCACCATCCCACTACCCTCATAGACTCTTCTACCCCCACCATCCCACTACCCTCACAGACTCTCCTCCACCCCCACCATCCCACTACCCTCATTGACTCTTCTACCCCCACCATCGCACTCCCCTCACAGACTCTCCTCTAACCCACCACCATCCCACTACCCTCACAGACTCTCCTCCCACCCCGCCATCCCACTACCCTCACAGACTCTCCTCCCACCCCCACCATCCCACTACCCTCACAGACTCTCATCTCACCCCACCATCCCACTACCCTCACAGACTCTCCTCCCACCCCCACCATCCCACTACCCTCATAGACTTTTCTACCCCCACCATCCCACTCCCCTCACAGACTCTCCTCGCACCCCCACCATCCCACTCCCTCATAGACTCTTCTACCCCCACCATCCCTCCTCACAGACTCTCCTCTCATCCCCACCATCCCACCCTCACAGACTCTCCTCTCACCCACCACCATCCCACTACCCTCATTGACTCTTCTACCCCCACCATCCCACTCCCCTCACAGACTCTCCTCCCACCCCACCATCCACTACCCTCATTGACTCTTCTACCCCCACCATCCCACTCCCCTCACAGACTCTCCTCTCACCCACCACCATCCCACTACCCTCACAGACTCTCCTCCCACCCCCACCATCCCACTACCCTCACAGACTCTCCTCCCACCCCACCATCCCACTACCCTCATAGACTCTTCTACCCCCACCATCCCACTCCCCTCACAGACTCTCCTCTCATCCCCACCATCCCACTACCCTCATTGACTCTTCTACCCCCACCATCCCACTCCCCTCACAGACTCTCCTCTCACCCACCACCATCCCTACCCTCACAGACTCTCCTCCCACCCCGCCATCCCACTACCCTCATAGACTCTCCTCCCACCCCCACCATCCCACTACCCTCACAGACTCTCCTCTCACCCCCACCATCCCACTACCCTCACAGACTCTCCTCCCATCCCCACCATCCCACTACCCTCATTGACTCTTCTACCCCCACCATCCCACTCCCTCACAGACTCTCCTCCCACCCCCACCATTCCACTACCCTCATTAACTCTTCTACCCCCACCATCTCACTCCCCTCACAGACTCTCCTCTCACCCACCACCATCCCACTACCCTCATTGACTCTTCTACCACCCCCACCATCCCACTCCCCTCACAGACTCTCCTCTCATCCCCACCATCCCACCCTCATTGACTCTTCTAACCCCACCATCCCACTCCCCTCACAGACTCTCCTCTCACCCACCACCATCCCACTACCCTCACAGACTCTCCTCCCACCCCCCCACCATCCCACTCCCCTCATAGACTCTCCTCCCACCCCCCACCATCCCACTACCCTCACAGACTCTCCTCTCACCCCCACCATCCCTACCCTCACAGACTCTCCTCCATCCCCACCATCCCACTCCCTCATAGACTCTTCTACCCCCCCACCATCCCACTACCTCATTGACTCTTCTACCCCCACCATCTCACCCCCTCCTCTCACCCACCACCATCCCACTAATACACACACATAAACACACACATGGAAATACACACACATAAAGACACACATGTCAATACACACACATAAAGACACACATGTCAATACACACACATAAAGACACACATGTCAATACACACACATAAACACACGCATGGAAATACACACACATAAACACACGCATGGAAATACACACACATAAAGACACATGGAAATACACACACATAAACACACACATGTAAATACACACACATAAACACACACATGTAAATACACACACAAACATACACATGTAAATACACACACATAAACACACACATGTAAATACACACACATAAACACACATGTAAATACACACACATAAAGACACATGTAAATACAGACAGATAAATACAAACATGTAAATACACACACATAAACACACACATGTAAATACACACACATAAACACACATGTAAATACACACACATGTAAATACACACACAAAAACACACATGTAAATACACACACATAAACACACATGTAAATACACACACAAAAACACACATGTAAATACACACACATAAACACACACATGTAAATACACACACATAAACACACATGTAAATACACACACATGTAAATACACACACAAAAACACACATGTCAATACACACACACATAAACACACATGTCAATACACGCACATAAACACACATGTAAGTACACACGCATAAAACACACACATGTAAATACACACGCATAAACACACATGTAAATACACACACATAAAGACACACATGTAAATACACACACATAAACACACACATGTAAATACACACACATAAACACACATGTTAAAGAACAGAGATTGCCTTTTCTGTGACACGGGAACGTGGAGATTGAAGATTTGAAAGAAGTTAAAGATCAGAACCCTGGATCCAAAATAAAAATAGTGATTGATATTTTGCTAAACAATGTACCTATTAGTACAATAACTAATAGAGGTCCTTAATATCAGTGTGTTTCCAAACACTCACGGTGTAACGCCAATAAAAGAATGAAAATAATTTACACGTTAAGTTAAAATTAATATGGATTCTACTCTGTCCTTCAGACAAGGCGGACGTGTTTTCCATCTGCTCCCTCTGCTCTCTGCTATTCTCTTGTCTCGTGTCGTCATTTTTCGTCATTTTTCGTCATTTTTCGTCATTTTTCTCTGTTATTTCTTGGACTTTACTGCCTGCTGGACCCCTAAGAACCGATATGGATTTAATCACCTGGTTTCTGAGCACTATTGACACTATTTTTTTCACAAAAGAAGGATATTTATATGTTTGGATTCATGATAGCTGGATTCCTCCTTATTGGTCTGGGGAATGCCTTCAACTATCGGAAATTTGCAAGACAGCTGCCTTCAAATCCACCCAGCCGCTGTCTACTGAAATTAAAAAAGTGCTTCCATGACGTGGGTGAAAGTTTGAAAGGGTTACATCAAGAGTGAAAAGGGCTACATCTAAGAGACGCGCAATCCGAGGAGCTGACCCGAGATCTCTCAGCACGGACTGTGGACAGGGATACATCAAGGTTACTCCACGACATGGACTCACGAAACTGTTGCTGAGGACCAGAACTGATTGATCACGACCCGGACAAATTACCGAGGATCAAATATATAAATTACAAATCTCTGCTGTGCTCTCCCCTCCCTCCTCTCTCTTTGAAGCCTAGCCGGCAGCTGGGTCTTATCTTATCCGCTTGAGACTCTCCGTTCCCAGCCAAGGCCACTGATTCTCACTCCAACAGACGGCCTATTCATCGCCTCACAGAGGCCTTGGACTCCTATCCTAACACCAGCCCAAACCAACAGTCTGCCACTTTTACATCAGTCTGACCCTGTACTATTACTTGTTTTGTTGAAACTGCTACTGTTGTTTATGTTGTAACTGCTACTGTTGTTATAACCCCAGAGGGAGGGGCTGACCCAAGGGGGATTAAGAAAAAATTTGAAAAAAATCAACTCCCACGGGAACAAGCTGGCTTCCGGCGCGGTCGGACAACGGTTGACCAGGTGACACTGCTCACCCAAGACATTGAGGACAGCTTTCAGGAAAAACAGAAGGCTGGAGTAGTGCTGCTTGATCTTACAGCCGCTTACGATACCGTTTGGCACCGCGGACTCCACCTAAAGCTACTAAAGATCATTCCCGACCGGCACATGGTGAAGTTCATCATTGAGATGGTGACGAACCGCAGCTTCACCTTAAAGACAAGTGACGGTCAATGCAGCAGACTTAGAAGGCTGAGGAATGGTGTTCCGCAGGGATCTGTCCTTGCACCGATGTTATTCAATATCTACATCCATGACTTACCGGAAACAACATCCCGGAAATATGGTTACGCTGATGACCTGGCCATTATGATGAGACAACAAACATGGGAGCAGATACAGGCCAGCCTAAACCAGGACATGGACACCTTGGCAGCCTACCTGCGTGAGTGGCGCGTTTACAGCTCAGCATCGGCAAGACAGTTGTAGTAGCTACCACCTGAACAACAGTGAGGCCAGACGGGAACTGGACATATTCGCTAATAACAAGCGCCTTGAGTTCCAGCAAGCCCCACGGTACCTTGGCGTCGCCTGGATAGATCTCTAACATTCAAACAACACCTTGAAGAAGTGACGGCCAAAGTGTCATCAAGGGTGGCAATAATTCGACGCCTCGCTGGTACTAGCTGGGGTGCAACTGCCAAGGTGCTTGAATATCAACAGTAGCTCTCGCCTTCTCCACAGCTGAATACTGTGCCCCAGCCTGGTGCAGAAGCCCACACGCCAGGAAAGTCGACACTGCCATAAACACCGCCCCGGACTATAACTGGCTGCCTGAATTCTACCCTGTCTACCATCTGCCAACACTAGCAGGAATTGCCCCAGCCGGCCTCCGACGAGAGGCTGCTACCCTCGCTCTTGCAAGGAAAGCCCAAAGATGCAACTGGCATATCCTGCATAATACCACCACAACAGCACTGCCTCCTCATAGACTGAAGTCCCGCCACCCGTACAACAAGGCGGCACAAGACCTGCTCAGGTCCATCCCTGAGGACCTGTCTACAGAGGCATGGCTCGCGGCAGCTTGGAAGCAGGAGTGGAGTCAGCAGGACCCTCACGAATCCACCGTTACATCTTTGACCCTGGAGGCGGTCTTGAAGGAGAGGATCTGCCACGTCGGCAATGGACTCTGCTAAACCGCCTGCGAACTGGGGTGGGACGTTACAAAGCATCGATGAGGAAGTGGGGCCTGGAGGACAGAGCAGTGTGTGAGTGTGGGGAGCCAGAGCAGACCGCTGAGCACATAATCACCACCTGTCCACTGTATAAACCACCTTCGGAGGCCGGCCTCTTCGACGTGGGACCTGAGATGAGAACGTGGCTGAGTTCTACTGAGCTGGACATTTGATGACGACACACGAAAGAAGAAGAAGAAGAGAAGTTTGATCATTTTAAGGGCTTTTATGGTTTCGTTTGACGAAAACCTAGGAGGCACTTTCTATGGGTCTATAATGTCAGATAACTTTCTGATTTGTTTGTTCGTTCTTTATTTGGATGGAAGCCAACTACAACAAGTATACCAGTTCAGAAAAGGAGTTTTGACAATTAATATAGCCACCACCAGTAAGAGCTAATATTAACATAGTTCTTGGTTTACACCTTTGAAGGGAAGTACACCTGTGAGCAGGGCTAGTGACAGGAGTCACATGACTTCCTGTGACATCACTCTGAACTTGACAAACGTAGAGATCAGGGATAGGTGCAGTGCAAAGCAGAAGTCTGGAGGTTTTGTGAAAGTAAGACCATTAGACCAGCGTTGCCTGCTGACCGGAAACATGCGTCCTTAAAGGATCCTCGTTTTATTTGTGTTCACATACAATGTGACGGAGAACATCGTGAGTCGAAACTCACACTTTAGGAGCCAAACAGCAGCTCCCTCAGGTTCATTTGAGAGCCCCATTTACATCGACGACAGAGGCGTACTTCGAAGGTGTCCTTAATGAATATAAGGCTAAAATTCAATTAGCATTAGGATTTGAATTTTTACATTTTGAGACAATTTATGCAAATGTGGATTAAAGTATATTTATAAACAACAAAGGTTTATGAATTGTACAAGAGATGCTGTAACTGTTAATTAAAACTGGAAATGAGAGAAAACTGGTCCAAGGACTGGACAGAACAAAATAGCACTGAGCATGCTTTTAGGTGAAAAGGGGGGGATCTACAAAAGGGATTTCCTCCAAAGTAACACAGGTCTAGTTACAGCAGAACTAAAGTCTTTGAGAACGGACTTTAAACTCTAACAGAGGAATTAGAGTATTCTGGTATAGAGAAATTAATTTTGACCTGGTTTTACAAAATATTTGGAAAATTGACTGTGATTTTTGAATCTGTATTGAGATACAGTACATGTACTTGTTGTTGCACTTCCATGTCTGATATTTGTTTGTGTTGCTTTACATGTACCGGAGCTTGTTGGTGAGATTGATGAATGTGGCCATTGCTGGGTCAACATTCCTGGACATGCACCTGCCAAACGACTAAGGTCAAGGCTTTGACCTCAGATGAACACTTTGATATCTGAGGGACGTTATTGTTTGCATGTACACCAACGGGACAACAGCTCCAGGACGGATCATACTACAGTCCTAAGGGCCGTATGGTTCATTAAATTGATTATGCTGAAGAGAATTGATTTTAATCATTATGAATATGCATATGTCTCACTCCATGTGTTTTTCTTTTCGTTACAGGGACAGAAATGGACAGGCAGGGACAGGCCAGATATCTTGAGTCCAATGGGTCGACCAGCTTAAATTTTTCTACTTTATTTTGGAGTGACACTGTGTTTTGATTTATGGACATTTACGATTTATGGACTTTAAAGAATTTGACTTTGAAGAATCAGTGCATTACTCTGTGGGTTCCCATTTTGATTTGAAACATATCCATTATAATCATTTGTTGTGTTTGTTTTGACATGTGTTGTAAGTTAATTATTTGAAGTGATTACATACGTTTGCTTGATGTTTGTGTTTTGTCACCGCCTTTGGGGCGAGGGGTGGATAGAAGACTTTTTCCCAGCGTAGGTCATTTTACCAATTGGTCAAATGTTTTCGCTTCTGTCATAGTTTACAATTCACACTCAAGCTAGTAGGTTGTTTATGCTACTGGTTATCAGCATAAAGAGGGGGAATGTTATAATAATTAATATTATTTTAATTGTTTATATTGTTTATAGTCACTGTCCTTTATGTTAGTCCAAGCATGGAGTAGACATAACTAGAGACATGGCTTGCCGGGGAACTTCTGCACCTGGAGCTGGGGCCTTGGGGAGGGTGTATGCAAGATACACCTCCCACTGACAGCCCCGACTGCATTGATATAAAATCTCATGTTTTGTTTACTACTTTAAACAAAATGCACTCTGTACCTTTGATATATCCGTGTCTTTGCTTCATTCTTGCAAGAATAAAACCTGGCCTTTCACTTTTTATAATATAATCTGTCTCCGTGTCTCTCTGGATAAATATAAGGATATAGAATTCTTATAACAGAGACACAGACTGACACTGACAGAACCTTAGACATAGTGTCAAAATAACTGAGCCAGAAATTTGAAAGGGCTGGGCAGGTGAAGAACATGTGGGTAAGATTACAAGGTGATCCAGCAAAGACAGGGACTTAGCACAACTTCTCACCTGGAAGTACCTGAATAGATGGTTGGACGGGAGGTTGTATTCACCAGCCAACTCTGTAAAGGAACAGAACAACGTCTCTATAGAAATCTATAGAATTTTTTAGAAATAGAAACATTTTAGTCCTTTATCCTGCCATAATGCAAAGACAGGATCAGTAAGTGTAGGTTTGAACAAGTGTTTCTGCAGTGGAGTTAACAAAGAGACCTGACTATATTTAAAGTGTTTCCTAAACTGGAACCATGTCTTAAGAGTGTTGATAACAACTGGGTTGCAGGTAAGGCCAGAGGGGCTGATTGTGACTGAATCAGTCAGTAAAGCAAGTAAAGAGGATGATGGACATGACTGTGCTTCCAATTGACACCAGGACAAATCAATAGATTTTGACCAAAATGTAATTCTATTAATATTCACTGCCCAGTAGTAAATTTGGTAGAGAGAGACCACCATTAAACTTACAATTTTGGAGTACTTTTTGACCAATCCTTGGTGTTCTGCCATTCCACAAAAAATGAGAAATGGTCTTGTCTATGGACTTGAAAAAGCTTTTTGGTAAAAAAAAATAGGTAGACATTGAAATAAAAACAAATATTTTGGTAGGACATTCATCCTAATCACATTAATTCTCCCTATTAGAGAGAGAGGGAGAGCACTCCATCTCTGAAAATCTGCCTTTACATCATTAAGGAGGGTAGAAAAATTTTCGGAGTAGAGGGACTTAAAGGTCCTGGCTATATTGACCCCCAAATACCAAAACCCAGAAGGGCTTAATTTAAAAGGAATGTCGGATTGTGATAGTTGTGTTGCTAATTTATTGACAGGGAAGCATTCACTTTTTGATACATTAATAATCCTGTACTGCGAGAACAGGCCAAATCTGCGAAATAAAGACTGGATAGCTGGACATGAATCTACAGGGTTTGAAATATACATTAATAAGTCATCTGCATATAGTGAAAGTTTGAACTCTGTACACGATCGGGAAATACCTTTAAAGATAGAAGAGGACCTCAGATAGATAGACAACGGCTCTATCGCGAGAGCAAATAAAAGAGGGGACAGGGGACAGCCCTGCCTGCAGCCTCTATTTAGGAAGAAATAATCAGACTTGACATTATTAGTGATTATACTTGTGCATGGTAGTGTGTATAGGAGTCGAATCCCTGATATAAACCCTGTGCCAAATCCAAATTTTGTCAAGACTGCAAACAGATAATTCCATTCAAAGTCTGTCGAACGCCTTTTTTGCGTCAATCGATATTACTACCTCTGGTGTTGTTGTAGTTTCTTTAGAATATATTACATTAAGTAGAGTTCGTATATTATAGAAGAGCTGGCGCCCTTTAATAAATCCAGTCTGGGAGGAGTCACGTGGGACAGCCGAGGAAGATGGCCGCACACTAAGGGAGCTCCTAAACCCCGTTGATTAATGTTCTGAATCTGGAGACATACACTTCAATTGTGGTCATAATTCTGACACCCCTTGTCGACGTTGAGGCTTCTTAAAGTTTGCAGCCTTAGGAAAAATGGCAAGTTATAACAAAGCGAACTTTTTCAAGGGAGCTAACACGAGGAAGAAACAAGCTAGCATTAACTGCGCCCCTGCACAGGCCTCAGAGCTAGAACCGCCTGAAAGCACACCTGAGACGGATGAGGCCCCTCTGGCGACAATAGAGGAGAATACGGGGAACGACAGCAAAAAAGACGTTTTAGAATAAATAAATAAAATGAATGCTACTCTTCAGGGGGTGGCAAAAGATATCACCACTATTAAAGACACAACTAAATAACTAAAAGACTCAGTGGAAGATATAAAAGTGAGGATGGGAGAGGCAGAACAACGTATATCAGACATCAAAGATGCTAGTGCGCTTACTGAGGCAAAGGTGGACAGATGCGAGGAGAGGCTGGAGGTGCTGTGGTCACGAGTGGAGGACCTTGAAAACCGCAGTAGGAGAAATAATGTACGGATTATCGGACTTAAAGAAGGTGTGGAGGAACCCGGAAAAGTGGATCAATATGTGACGAAAATTCTGGATAAAGCATTTGAGCTTTCTGGAAGTGAATTTGAAATTGAACGTGCACATCGTTCCCCTGTACCAATGCCGGACTCTAACGAACCTCCCAGGGCGATACTTGTTTGCTTTCTACGTTCATCTGCAAGGGAAAAAGTAATAAGAGTGGCCAGAGAGAAACGGGGTATCGACTGGGAAGGCGCTAAACTTTCCTTCTTTGAGGATGTTACGAGGGAGTTGGCGGAGAGGAGAAAAGCGTTCAACCCGCGAAAAGCGCCGAGTTACAAGTGAAGCATTGGCTGGTTTACCCAGCAACACTTATGTTTATGTGGAACGGACATAAGAAAACGTTCAAAGATGGAAGGAAAGCCGAGAAATTTCTGCAGGAGTCAACTTAAAGGAGTGCGGGACTTAATGTAACATATGGAGAAGTGTTTGTCAACTGAAAACTATAAGGTAATAATCAATGGGTATAACGGAGCTGCGGGGGTTGTGCTGCTGTCGGACATTTAGGGTGTCTCACGGACCAAGTAAAGTTTAGGTGCTCAAGCTAAGCTCGGGCTGGGTAGGAGGGGAATGAGGGGAGGGGAGGGGGGGTTGGTTAGCAACGGTGTTCTGGGTTGCTATGCAAAGAAGTGGTGTTCATTTGGTTCATGTTTGATTTCTCTAAGACAGCTAGTTTGAATGGGCCAGATATGTTTTGTAATACTGAAATAGTCTGGGCTTTGGCAAAGGTTGTAAAGCGCACAGTAAATGTCTCTCCACAATTTTTTTTTTTTTTTTTTTAGATAAAGATGAATAGGTATATTAACATGATATCATGGAACATAAAAGGATGTGGGAACCCAGTTAAAAGGAGGAAGGTTCTGACATATTTAAAGTCTAAAAATACAGATATAGCATTTATCCAAGAATCACACATTGTAGGAGAGGAGGAGGCAAAAAAGTTTAAAAGAGATTGGGTGGGCACCGTCTTTCATAGTTCATATTCAAGCAAACAAAATGGTGTTCTGATTCTTATTAATAAAAATTTAAGCTTTGTGTTACTGAAAAAATACAATGATAAAGAAGGGCGTATTATATGTTTGGAAGCTTTAATTAACGGGGTTCGAACAATTTTATGTAATATTTATGCACCTAATAAAGAGGAACCAGACTTTTTTCATGGAATTAACAAAATAATAGGGGGACATGAGGGGCAGGTTATATTGGCTGGAGATTTTAACCAGGTGTTGGATGGGATTATTGACAAGAGCAATCCCAGGGGTAGGCATTCACCTATGGATAGAGAGGCTATTCATTTGCTGGCGGAGGATCTTAGTCTGGTAGACAGCTGGAGATTAATTAATCCTAGTTCAAGGGAATATACATTTTACTCTAACTGTCATAAAACATATTCACGGATAGATTTTATCTTAATATCAAAGTCTTTAGTAGACGCAATTGTAGGTTGTGAGATTGGTACAATTGCCATTAGTGATCATGCCACAGTAGAGTTACAAATCGATTTGAACACGGATAAAACAAAGAGGGGTCGCTGGAGGCTCAACACTATGTTGTTGCAAAATTAAATGTTTTGTGAAGAGTTAACAAAGGATTTGAAATTTTTCTTTGAAGTCAATTTAGGTTCCACAGATAAAGTAGCCACAGTTTGGGAAGCGTCTAAAGCATATATAAGAGGAAAGATAATTGCATATGCGACAAAGGTAAAAAAAAGTAATTTAGAAAGAGAAAAATTTTGGGAAAAAGAAATACGTGAATTGGAGAAGGAATTGGCGAGACAATATTCAAACAATAAATACCAGACTATTTGTAAACTAAAATATCAGTTAAATGACATTTATAATAAAAAGGCTGAATATGCCTTATTTCGACTTAGAACAAAATTTTATGAAGGTGGTGAAAAGAATGGTAGATTATTAGCGAGACAACTAAAACAGCAAGATAATCTAAACAACATATCAATGGTTAGAAAAGACAACCAAGTGGTAACCTCATCAAAGGAAATAAACTAAATTTTCAAATCATTCTACAAAGACTTGTATACTTCTGCTGGTGCGCTTAATGAGGAGGAGCTGGAGACATTTTTTTCAGGTCTACACTTACCAAATCTTTCTAGGGAACAAAAAACAAGGCTGGATGCACCTATAACGGAAGAAGAGGTTAGAGCTGCTATTTTATCAATGAAAAATGGGAAATCGCCAGGTTTGGATGGCTTCCCGATAGAATATTATAAGAAAAATATTGATATTCTGGCTCCAATCTTGCATAAAGTTTATCTTGAGGCAATAGAAATAGGCTCCTTACCGGATACATTTAATGATGCACTAATCTCCCTTATTCCTAAAAAGGATAGGGATATTTCAGATCCAAAAAATTACCGACCAGTAAGCCTTGTAGGAGTTGATTGTAAGATTTTGACAAGTTCGGGATAGGGCCGGGATTTTGTAGATGGGTGAGAACTATATATTCCAGTCCGAGGGCAGCAGTTTTGACAAATGGATTGGTGTCAGACTTTTTACATCTCTCACGCGGGACCCGTCAGGGGTGTCCTCTGTCTCCACTGCTCTTCACAATATTTCTGGAACCACTGGCTGTAGCTATTTGCTCTAATACAGATATCAGAGGAGTTCACGCAGGGGGTGCAGAACACAAGCCGTTTCTTTATGCCGACGACATCTTAGCAGTGTTAACTGATCCCATGCAATCTCTACCAGCGTTGCTCACATGTGTTGACGCATATTCAAGGTTGTCAGGCTATAAAATAAATTGGTACAAATCGGAAGGCATGCCGCTTTCAGCATCATGCCATTCGGGACACATTACTACATTTAATTTGAAGTGTTTACCGTCGGGTATGAAGTATTTAGGAATATTATTAAACCCAGACTTAGAGAACATTATGCTTACAAATATGGAACCTCTCCTCCTAAAAATAAAAACAAATTTGGATAAATGGGGAAAATTGAATCTTACACTATGGGGTAAAATTAATGTGATTAAAATGGTGGTAGCCCCACAGTTCAATTATGTTTCCATGATGTTACCGGTAAGAATTCCTTTACATATATTTAATCAATTTGAGAAAATTATTAAAGATTTTCTGTGGAACAAGAAGAAGCCAAGAGTAAATATAAAGAAAATGTGGGCCTCTAGAGACATTAAGGGAATGGCTCTTCCAAATGTGAAATTGTATAATTTAGCATTTGAAATGTCAAGACTGGTCAAACACTGGACAGGGTCGGATTCTGAACTGAGTTGGATCAAGATTGAACAGGAACTAGTGAACCCCTTTACACCCTTGGATGTTCTTTCACAGGGATCAGCTAATAATGGACAGGACTTTCATCATAACCCGGTACTCATGTATTCTAAAGAGGTCTGGATAGAGGTACACAAGATGTGTGGAACATCTCATTTAAGACAAAGTTATGCCTCGTTATGGAACAACTCTGCTGCACGGATTGGGAAAAAAACTATATATTGGAAGGAATGGCTTGCCAAAGGCATACACAGGATAAGTGACCTTTATTCAGAGGGAGTGTTGATGTCATTTGTTGAAATAACCCAAAAATATGGTTTAAATAGGAAAACTAATTTCTGGAAATATTTACAGATAAGAGATTGTACTACCAAAGGAAAAATTACTCGAAGCACAAATGCAGTGGTGGAGTTTTTAGAATTGTCTGGTTCAGCACATAGAGCAGCTGTTTTCTACAAATTATTTAACAATTTAAATAAAGAGATATGGAAAACTTAAGGACCATATGGCAAAGAGATCTGAGTTGTGTCATTGGTAAAGAAGAATGGTGCAGAGTTTTGTCACACTCCAATAAATATATAAGAGAGGCAAGGGGTAAATTTACCCAGTACAAATTAATACATAGATGGTACCTCACGCCTTCTAAACTTCACAGAATGGGAATTATGTCCAATAATATATGCTGGAAATGCAGATCATTCCATCAATTCCAGGGACATTTCTACATGCTATTTGGGAATGTGGGACAGTTTACCTTAGGAAGTTGGATTGGCCTGACAATACCCATGTCACCAAGATTGTGCTTATTAGGGGATCAGTCTGTGATACCAGGAGTTTTGAAATATGATTTTGTGGTAATAAAGGTGGGGGTGATTACAGCTGCACAAGTGATTCTCAGCGTGTGGAAAGATCCATCTCCTCCAAAGTTTAACAAGTGGAAAGAAAATATTCTGAAAATTGTGTCATATGAAAAATTATTGGCTAGGATTAATAATGATATGGAGAGTTTTGACAAATCTTGGGGAAGGGTTTTTGACGGAGACAGATAAATAATTATTATTTTATTTATTTATTTATTTATTTTTTGTGCGCTATTCTTTTCTGTTGGTAATACTCTTTTATTTACTATTTGGATCTTCATGTAAAGACACTTGATAATTTAATTTTACTGTATCTTTATATGTGTGTGAATGAATATAGTGGTTTTTGAGAAAGGGCCCAAAATGCAAATGTGAATTATGTGTTCACATAATTCACATAATTTTTGGCTGAAAATGCTCTAAAAAACTCAACCGGAAACCCATCTGGACCTGGTGCTCTATTACTCTGCATGTTACTTAAGGCCAAGGAAAGCTCCTGTGTGGTCAAAACTGAGTCTAATTCAGTAACCACCTCTGGGCACATACTGGGAAAATCAAGGTCATCTAAATCTAAATAGATCTGATGGAAGTTAAGAGCTATACAGCGATGTGTAAAAAGATGCAAAAAACGAATTAACTAAAGCTGGTTCCTCCAGCCACACGCCTGACTCATCCTTAATGCGAGGAATTAAACGGGAAGCCGCTTGTCGACGTAACTGGTGAGCCAGCAATCTTCCTGACTTATCACCATGTTCATAATATTTACTGCGTGAGTGCAGCAAAAGACGTTCAGCTTCGGTTGTTGTGACCAGATCTAGCCCCGTTTTTAAAGCAATCCGTCTCTTTAGAAGATTTTCTGACAGAGCTGTTGCCAATTGTTGATCTACAGTGGCTAGATCAGAAGAGATCCTTTGAAAAGTTGATGCACGTAATTTCCCCAACTGTGCAGAATACAAGATGATCTGGCCTCGTAAATAGGCTTTTAAAGATTCCCATAACAGTGCAGCTGAAATTGGTTCTGATTCAGACTGATTAATTAGGCCCGAGCCGGTGATGACCGGGAGGGCCTATTGTTTTTGCTCGGATTATTAGGCCCGAGCCGGTGATGACCGGATCCTAAATTTGACCCAGTGAACATGCACGAAAAGTCATTTTTATTGGTCCCAGACTTCAAGCTCGGCGAAAATTTTGTATTTGAAGTCCCCGAAAAAAAATTACAAAAAATGACTCAGTAGCGACCCCTACAAAAGTCAAAATACATTGGGCCTAAGGAAAGTGAAAGTAACTTTTTTCCAACCACCAACCAAAGTTGTGACTTTGTTTATGATATCTTATCGGGTATGGGTGTGGCAAGCCTGTAACGAGGTGGCCATTTTTGTGAAAATAAAACGTCTCTTAACTCTCAAACGCCTTCTCGGATCGAGTTGGACCCAAAAAGGCGTTTGTGCACATTCATGACCTGAACACAAAGATATGTAAATAAAAGGGTTATCTTTAGAAATGGCTCTCCAGCGCCCCCTACAAACTTATAATGGGACCCAAGAATTTAGTTTGTCATAGAGACATAAAATTTGGTACACACATCTCTGATGTCATGACGAGCATAAAAGCCAATGACAACCACCCCCTATCTATAAATGTGTTGCCATAGCAACGTCCCAAAAATGTGGAAAAAGTCAATGGGAAGAAAAATTTTTAGTTTGTTGTAGGCAAATGAAACTTGGTACACACATCCAGTATGGGCTTATGAACAAAAAAGCCAATGGGGACCACACCCTATCACACACGGGAAGGCGGCCATTTTGAATTGAAAATGTGAACCGACTTAAAATACACCTCTTTTTTAAAAGAACACAGAAAATAGCTGCTTCATTCCACAGACACCAAACTTGGGCAAAATGAGCTAAACACATGTATGTAAAATAGACAAGTGTTTTTCTAGACTTTTTTGCTCGAGTTTTATTTTTTAGGCCCGAGCCGGTGATGACCGGGAGGGCCTATTGTTTTGCTCGGATTTTTTTTTTTTTTTTTTTTTGTGACCAAATGATCCTAAATTTGACCCAGTGAACATGCACGAAAAGTCATTTTTATTGGTCCCAGACTTCAAGCTCGGCGAAAAATGGTATGTATTTGAAGTCGCGAAAAGATACGAGAAATGACTCAGTGGCGACCCTACAAAATCAAAATACATTGGGCCTATGGAAAGTGAAAGTAACTTTTTTCCAACGTAGAAAAATGAAACTTGGTACATCCATAGGACACCTCAGGGCAAACAGAAAAGTCAATGACAGTCACACCCTAAACTCAACAGGAAGTCCGCCATGTGGGGTGAAGCATGGCCACTAAAATCGCACCCCTTGCGCAGAAAGATGCAAATCATTGTGTTTTAATCTAAATGGCCCCAAATTTGGTGAGTATCATCTAGACACATGTGCCAACCAAAGTTGTGACTTTGTTTATGATATCTTATCGGGTATGGGTGTGGCAAGCCTGTAACGAGGTGGCCATTTTGTGAAAATAAAATGTCTTAACTCTCAAACACCTTCTCGGATCGAGTTGGACCCAAAAGGCGTTTGTGCACATTCATGACCTGAACACAAAAATATGTAAATAAAAGGGTTATCTTTAGAAATGGCTCTCCAGCGCCCCTACAAACTTATAATGGGACCAAGAATTTAGTTTGTCATAGAGACATAAAATTTGGTACACACATCTCTTATGTCATGACGAGCATAAAAGCCAATGACAACCCCTATCTATAAATGTGTTGCCATAGCAACGTCCCAAAAATGTGGAAAAAGTCAATGGGAAGTGAAATTTTTAGTTTGTTGTAGGCAAATGAAACTTGGTACACACATCCACCATGGGCTTATGAACAAAAATCCAATTGGGACCACACCCTATCACACACGGGAAGGCGGCCATTTTGAATTGAAAATGTGAACCGACTTAAAATACACCTCTTTTTTAAAAGTACACAGACAATAGCTGCTTCATTCCACAGACACCAAACTTGGGCAAAATGAGCTAAACATATGTATGTAAATAGACAAGCGTTTTTCTAGACTTTTTTGCTCGAGTTATATTTTTTTTTATTATAATTCGGTATATTTTTTTTAATCATATTTTTTCTGCAAAATGATCCTCAATTTGACCCAGTAAACCAACAACTAAAAGTCATTTTTATTGGTCCCAGATTTCAAGCCCAGCAAACAATTTATGTATTTGAAGTCCCCGAAAAAAATACAGAAATGACTCAGTGGCGACCCTAGAAAAGTCAAAATACATCGGGCCTATGGAAAGTGAAAGTAACTTTATTCCAATGTAGAAAAATGAAACTTGGTACATCCATAGGACACCTCAGGGCAAACAGAAAAGTCAATGACAGCCACACTCTAAACTCAACAGGAAGTCCGACATGTGGGGTGAAACGCATGGCCACTAAAATCGCACTTTGCGCAAAAGATGCAAATCATTGTGTTTTAATCTAAATAGCCCCAAATTTGGTGAGTATCATCTAGACACGTGTGCCAACCAAAGTTGTGACTTTGTTGTTGATATCTTATCGGGTATGGGTGTGGCAAGCCTGTAACGAGGTGGCCATTTTTATGAAAATAAAACGTCTCTTAACTCTCAAACGCCTTCTCGGATCGAGTTGGACCCAAAAACACGTTTGTGCACATTCATGACCTGAACACAAAGATATGTAAATAAAAGGGTTATCTTTAGAAATGGCTCTCCAGCGCCCCTACAAACTTATAATGGGACCCAAGAATTTAGTTTGTCATAAAGACATAAAATTTGGTACACACATCTCTTATGTCATGACGAGCATAAAAGCCAATGACAACCACCCCCTATCTATAAATGTGTTGCCATAGCAACGTCCCAAATATGTGGAAAAAGTCAATGGAAAGTGAAATTTTTAGTTTGTTGTAGGCAAATGAAACTTGGTACACACATCCAGTATGGGCTTATGAACAAAAAGCCAATGGGGACCACACCCTATCACACACGGGAAGGCGGCCATTTTGAATTGAAAATGTGAACCGACTTAAAATACACCTCTTTTAAAAGAACACAGAAAATAGCTGCTTCATTCCACAGACACCAAACTTGGGCAAAATGAGCTAAACACATGTATGTAAAATAGACAAGCGTTTTTCTAGACTTTTTTGCTCGAGTTATTTTTTTTTATTATAATTTGGTATATATTTTTTATATAATTTTTCTGCAAAATGATCCTAAATTTGACCCAGTAAACGTGCAACTAAAAGTCATTTTATTGGTCCCAGACTTTAAGCCCAGCGAAAAATTTATGTATTTGAAGTCCCCGAAAAAAAATATGAAAAATGACTCAGTGGCGACCCCTAGAAAAGTCAAAATACATTGGTTCTATGGAAAATGAAAGTAAATTTTTCCAATGTAGAAATACAAAACTTGGTACATCCATAGGACACCTCAGGGCAAACAGAAAAGTTTATTACAGCCATATCGTAAACTTAACAGGAAATCTACTATGTTGGGTGGAATGCGTGACCACCTAAATCGCATGCCTTGTGCTAAAGGCTTTTCATCTAAACAGCTCCAAATTTGGTGAGTATCATCTAGACACGTGTGCCAAAAAAGTTATCAATTTGTTTTTGATATATTTGTGGCTGTGGTCGAATGAGTCTGTGAAGAGGCAGCCATTTCTTTGGGAAATAAATGCCATTTCCCAATTGCCAGGATCCTTCCTTTAGAGGAGGCCCCTCCAGAGCCACGGCTAGAGTCTTAGAAAACTCCTCAGAATCCTTTGGAACTTGTAACCTTGTACTTTTAGACAAGTTATATTTACATTTTGCCTTTTTAAACAGGGGGGTGCAGCGATTCCTGAGTCATCTCAAATCTCCGGCCAGTACTTTGTTTTTCTCGCCTTAGCCCAAGCATAATCTATTATTTTCAAAGGTTCAGACAGCTCCCAGGAAAACCAGGGATTGTGGAGACCTTTAACTCTAAATTACAAGGTGGTGTAGCAGGCCCCAGCAGTAGCACAGGCCCGGTTATTTGACATTACCGTGAAGTTTACGCTTTAAAGCACGAAATGCGATCCTCCGAGTGCATGTGTCCCCCGCTGTCTCAAGGGAGGCGAGGGCCTTTATCGCCGCTATGGCTTTAATTAGGCCCGAGCCGGTGATGACCGGGAGGGCCTATTGTTTTGCTCGAATTTTTTTTTTTTTCCTTTTTCTCCCCATATGATCCTAAATTTGACCCAGTGAACATGCACGAAAAGTCATTTTATTGGTCCCAGACTTCAAGCTCGGCGAAAAATGTATGTATTTGAAGTCGCCGAAAAAAAAATACGAAAAATGACTCAGTGGCGACCCTACAAAATCAAAATACATTGGGCCTATGGAAAGTGAAAGTAACTTTTTCCAACGTAGAAAAATGAAACTTGGTATATCCATAGGACACCTCAGGGCAAACAGAAAAGTCAATGACAGTCACACCCTAAACTTAACAGGAAGTCCGCCATGTGGGGTGAAACGCGCCACTAAAATCGCACCTTGCGCAGAAAGATGCAAATCATTGTGTTTTAATCTAAATGGCCCCATTTGGTGAGTATCATCTAGACACGTGTGCCAACCAAAGTTGTGACTTTGTTGTTGATATCTTATCGGGTATGGGTGTGGCAAGCCTGTAACGAGGTGGCCATTTTTGTGAAAATAAAACGCTCTTGACTCTCAAACGCCTTCTCGGATCGAGTTGGACCCAAAAAGGCGTTTGTGCACATTCATGACCTGAACAAAAATATGTAAATAAAAGGGTTATCTTTAGAAATGGCTCTCCAGCGCCCCTACAAACTTATAATGGACCAAGAATTTAGTTTGTCATAGAGACATAAAATTTTGTACACACATCTCTTATGTCATGACGAGCATAAAAGCCAATGACAACCACCCCTATCTATAAATGTGTTGCCATAGCAACGTCCCAAAAATGTGAAAAAGTCAATGGGAAGTGAAATTTTTAGTTTGTTGTAGGCAAATAAAACTTGGTACACACATCCACCATGGGCTTATGAACAAAAAGACAATGGGGACCACACCCTATCACACACAGGAAGGCGGCCATTTTGAATTGAAAATGTGAACCGACTTAAAATACACCTCTTTTTAAAAGTACACAGAAAAAGCTGCTTCATTCCACAGACACCAAACTTGGGCAAAATGAGCTAAACACATGTATGTAAAAGAGACAAGTGTTTTTCTAGACTTTTTGCTCGAGTTATATTTTTTATTATAATTCGGTATATATTTTTTATTATAATTTTTCTGCAAAATGATCCTCAATTTAACCCAGTAAACGAACAACTAAAAGTCATTTTTATTGGTCCCAGACTTCAAGCCCGGCAAAAATGTATGTATTTGAAGTCCCGAAAAAAATACGAAAAATGACTCAGTGGCGCCCTAGAAAAGTCAAAATACATTGGGCCTATAAAAGTGAAAGTAACTTTTTCCAACGTAGAAAAATGAAACTTGGTATATCCATAGGACACCTCAGGGCAAACAGAAAAGTCAATGACAGTCACACCCTAAACTTAACAGGAAGTCCGCCATGTGGGGTGAAAGGCGCGGCCACTAAATTCGCACCCCTTGCGCAGAAAGATGCAAATCATTGTGTTTTAATCTAAATGGCCCCAAATTTGGTGAGTATCATCTAGACACATGTGCCAACCAAAGTTGTGACTTTGTTGTTGATATCTTATCGGGTATGGGTGTGGCAAGCCTGTAACGAGGTGGCCATTTTTGTGAAAATAAAACGTCTCTTAACTCTCAAACGCCTTCTCGGATCGAGTTGGACCCAAAAAGGCGTTTGTGCACATTCATGACCTGAACACAAAAATATGTAAATAAAAGGGTTATCTTTAGAAATGGCTCTCCAGCGCCCTACAAACTTATAATGGGACCCAAGAATTTAGTTTGTCATAGAGACATAAAATTTGGTACACACATCTCTTATGTCATGACGAGCATAAAAGGCAATGACAAATACCCCCTATCTATAAATGTGTTGCCATAGCAACGTCCCAAATATTTGGAAAAAGTCAATGGGAAGTGAAAATTTTAGTTTGTCGTAGGCAAATGAAACTTGGTACACACATCCAGCATGGGCTTATGAACAAAAAGCCAATGGGGACCACACCCTATCACACACGGGAAGGCGGCCATTTTGAATTGAAAATGTGAACCGACTTAAAATACACCTCTTTTTTAAAAGAACTCAGAAAATAGCTGCTTCATTCCACAGACACCAAACTTGGGCAAAATGAGCTAAACACATGTATGTAAAATAGACAAGCGTTTTCTAGACTTTTTGCTCGAGTTATATTTTATTTTATTATAATTTGGTATATTTTTTTATTATAATTTTTCTGCAAAATGATCCTCAATTTGACCCAGTAAACGTGCAACTAAAAGTCATTTTTATTGGTCCCAGACTTCAAGCTCGCGAAAAATGTATGTATTTGAAGTCGCGAAAAAAATATGAAAAATGACTCAGTGGCGACCCTACAAAAGTCAAAATACATTGAGCCTATGGAAAGTGAAAGTAACTTTTTCCAACGTAGAAAAATGAAACTTGGTACATCCATAGGACACCTCAGGGCGAACAGAAAATGTATTACAGCCATATCGTAAACTCAACAGGAAATCTTCTATGTTGGGTGTATGCGTGACCACCTAAATTGCACCCCTTGTGTCTTAAGGCTTTTCATCTAAACAGCTCCAAATTTGGTGAGTATCATCTAGACACGTGTGCCAAAAAAATTATCAATTTGTTTTTTGATAGATTTGTGGCTGTGGTCGTAATGAGTCTGTGAAGAGGCAGCCATTTCTTTGGGAAATAAATGCCATTTCCCAATTGCCAGGATCCTTCCTTTAGAGGAGGCCCTCCAGAGCCAAGGCTAGAGTCTTAGAAAACTCCTCAGAATCATTTGGAACTTGTAACCTTGTACCTTTAGACAAGTTATATTTACATTTTGTCTTTTAAACAGGGGGTGCAGCGATTCCTGAGTCATCTCAAATCTCCAGCCAGTACTTTGTTTTTCTCGCCTTTAGCCCAAGCATAATCTATTATTTCCAAAGGTTCAGACATCTCCCAGGAAAACCAGAGATTGTGGAGACCTTTAACTCTAAAGTTAGGTTACAAGGTGGTGTAGCAGGCCCAAGCAGTAGCACAGGCCCGGTTATTTGACATTACCGTGAAGTTTACGCTTTAAAGCACGAAATGAAATCCTCCGAGTGCATGTGTCCCCGCTGTCTCAAGGGAGGCGAGGGCTTTTATCGCCGCTATGCTTTAATTAGGCCCGAGCCGGTGATGACCGGGAGGGCCTATTGTTTTTGCTCGGATTTTTTTTTTTTTTTTTTTTTTTTTTTTCTCTTTCTTCTTCTGCAAAATGATCCTCAATTTGACCCAGTAAACGTGCAACTAAAAGTCATTTTTATTGGTCCCAGACTTCAAGCTCGGCGAAAAATTTATGTATTTGAAGTCGCTAAAAAAATTACTTAAAAATGACTCAGTGGCGACTAAAATATCAAAATACATTGGGCCTATGGAAAGTGAAAGTAACTTTTTTCCAACGTAGAAAAATGAAACTTGGTACATCCATAGGACACCTCAGGGCAAACAGAAAAGTCAATGACAGTCACACCCTAAACTTAACAGGAAGTCCGCCATGTGGGGTGAAACGCGCGGCCACTAAAATCGCAATGCTTGCGCAGAAAGATGCAAATCATTGTGTTTTAATCTAAATGGCCCCAAATTTGGTGAGTATCATCTAGACACGTGTGCCAACCAAAGTTGTGACTTTGTTGTTGATATCTTATCGGGTATGGGTGTGGCAAGCCTGTAACGAGGTGGCCATTTTTGTGAAAATAAAACGTCTCTTAACTCTCAAACGCCTTCTCGGATCGAGTTGGACCCAAAAAGGCGTTTGTGCACATTCATGACCTGAACACAAAAATATGTAAATAAAGGGTTATCTTTAGAAATGGCTCTCCAGCGCCCCTACAAACTTATAATGGGACCCAAGAATTTAGTTTGTCATAGAGACATGAAATTTGGTACACACATCTCTTATGTCATGACGAGCATAAAAGGCAATGACAAATACCCCCTATCTATAAATGTGTTGCCATAGCAACGTCCCAAATATTTGGAAAAAGTCAATGGGAAGTGAAAATTTTAGTTTGTCGTAGGCAAATGAAACTTGGTACACACATCCAGCATGGGCTTATGAACAAAAAAGCCAATGGGGACCACACCCTATCACACACGGGAAGGCGGCCATTTTGAATTGAAAATGTGAACCGACTTAAAATACACCTCTTTTTTAAAAGAACACAGACAATAGCTGCTTCATTCCACAGACACCAAACTTCGGCAAAATGAGCTAAACACATGTATGTAAAATAGGCAAGCATTTTTCTAGACTTTTTTGCTCGAGTTATATTTTATTTTATTATAATTTTGTATATTTTTTTTTCATTATAAATTTTCTGCAAAATGATCCTAAATTTGACCCAGTAAACGTACAACTAAAAGTCATTTTAATTGGTCCCAGACTTCAAGCTCGGCGAAAAATTAATGTATTTGAAGTCCCCGAAAAAAAAATAAAAAAAATGACTCAGTGGCGACCCCTACAAAAGTCAAAATACATTGGGCCTATGAAAAGTGAAAGTAACTTTTTTCCAACGTAGAAAAATGAAACTTGGTACATCCATAGAACACCTCAGGGCAAACTGAAAAGTCAATGACAGCCACACCCTAAACTCAACAGGAAGTCCGCCATGTGGGGTGAAACGCATGGCCACTAAAATCGCACCCCTTGCACAAAAAGATGCAAATCATTGTGTTTTAATCTAAATGGCCCCAAATTTGGTGAGTATCATCTAGACACGTGTGCCAACCAACGTTGTGACTATGTTTTTGATATCTTATCGGGTATGGGTGTGGCAAGCCTGTAACGAGGTGGCCATTTTTGTGAAAATAAAATGTCTCTTAACTCTCAAACGCCTTCTCGGATCGAGTTGGACCCAAAAAGGCGTTTGTGCACATTCATGACCTGAACACAAAAATATGTAAATAAAAGGGTTATCTTTAGAAATGGCTCTCCAGCGCCCCCTACAAACATATAATGGGACCTAACAATTTAGTTTGTCATAGAGACATGAAATTTGGTACACACATCTCTTATGTCATGACGAGCATAAAAGCCAATGACAACCACCATCTATCTATAAATGTGTTGCCATAGCAACGTCCCAAATATGTCGAAAAAGTCAATGGGAAGTGAAAATTCTAGTTTGTCGTAGGCAAATGAAACTTGGTACACACATCCAGTATGGGCTTATGAACAAAAAAGCCAATGGGGACCACACCCTATCACACACGGGAAGGCGGCCATTTTGAATAGAAAATGTGAACTGACTTAGAATACACCTCTTTTTTAAAAGAACACAGAAAATAGCTGCTTCATTCCACAGACACCAAACTTGGGCAAAATGAGCTAAACACATGTATGTAAAATAGACAGGCGTTTTTCTAGACTTTTTTGCTCGTGTTATATTTTATTTTATTATAATTTGGTATATTTTTTTTTATTATAATTTTTCTGCAAAATGATCCTCAATTTGACCCAGTAAACGTGCAACTAAAAGTCATTTTAATTGGTCCCAGACTTCAAGCTCTGCGAAAAATTTATGTATTTGAAGTCCCCGAAAAAAAAATACGAAAAATGACTCAGTGGCGACCCCTACAAAAGTCAAAATACATTGGGCCTAAGGAAAGTGAAAGTAACTTTTTTCCAACGTAGAAAAATGAAACTTGGTACATCCATAGGACACCTCAGGGCAAACAGAAAAGTTTATTACAGCCATATCGTAAACTTAACAGGAAATCTACTATGTTGGGTGGAATGCGTGACCACCTAAATCACACCCCTTGTGTCTAAAGGCTTTTCATCTAAACAGCTCCAAATTTGGTGAGTATCATCCAGACACGTGTGCCAAAAAAGTTATCAATTTGTTTTTTGATATATTTGTGGCTGTGGTTGTAATGAGTCTGTGAAGAGGCAGCCATTTCTTTGGGAAATAAATGCCATTTCCCAATTGCCAGGATCCTTCCTTTAGAGGACGCCCCTCCAGAGCCACGGCTAGAGTCTTAGAAAACTCCTCAGAATCCTTTGGAACTTGTAACCTTGTACTTTTAGACAAGTTATGTTTACATTTTGCCTTTTTAAACAGGGGGGTGCAGCGATTCCTGAGTCATCTCAAATCTCCAGCCAGTACTTTGTTTTTCTTGCCATAGCCCAAGCATAATCTATTATTCCCTTTCGAGGGAACTCAACACTGCGTCGTGAAACGACACTTTGGGGAACGCCCTCAGCGTGACGGCCCTGAAGCATGAATGAAACTTAGACCAATCTTGATTGGTACCACGTCACAGCGTAGTGAGTGCCGGCCTACCCGGAAGTATAAAGGGACGCCGCATCACGCACACGCCAGCTTTTCGCTCTTCAGCAAATGCCCTGGGTGTGAACGAGAGACTTGTTGAGAAACTTTTGAATGAAAAGTATGGCAGAACAGTTTAAGAAGTGTCTGTACCCCTGCCCTCGTTACATTACGGGTAGGGACACGCACTCGTGGTGTCTGATCTGCTTGGGAGCACAGCACGCTTGGTCAGCTCTCGAGGGAGCTGGCTGTGTGCACTGAGGGCAGGGTGCTGCGCTCCGCCTGGCCGTGTTTGACCGGGCCGGCCAGGCTCGCGTTCCCGTGGTTGAGGTCCCGTTGCGCCGCGGTAGGCGCGCATTGTGGGGATCGCAGCTGGGACTGTTTGATGCGATTGGCACAGCTGAGGCTGTTCTCCGTCCTTCATCAGACAGCTCGGATGCATTCCTCCCTGTGCAGGAGCCCGCGAGGCGCTTCTCCGGCAGGGGAGGCGGTCTGATGCTTGAGCTGTCCGTCTGAGGACGTGGACTTGCTCAGCATTAAAGAGGTGTCGTGCCCCTGCCCTCGTTACATTACGGGTAGGGACACGCACTCGTGGTGTCTGATCTGCTTGAAAAAAAAAAAAAGTGGTCAGCTCTCGAGGGAGCTGGCTGCGTGCACTGAGAGGCAGATCAAAAGGCGTTCCCCGTGGTTCAGGTCCCGTGGCCGCCGAGGCGGCGCGAGGGCTGAGATCGTGGGGATCGCAGCTGGAGCTGTTTGATGCGATTGGGCCAGCTGAGGCTGTTTCCCAATCATCGTCAGACAGCTATGATGCCATTCCCACCTGTGCAGGAGCCCGCGAGGCGGCTTCTCCGGCACGGGGAGAGGATCCAATGCTAGAGCTGTCCACATCTGAGGATGTGGACGTGCTCAGCGTTGAGGCGGGTGACATGGAGGCTCGCTGGTCACCTAGTGTGCCCGCGTATGAGGAGCTCATAGAGGTTGTGACTCGTGCGGTGGCCAGATTAGATATTAGCTGGCCACCAGAACGGCAGGAAGCGACAGTAAATAGAAATAAACTGGATGAGCGCTTCCTGCAGCACAGAGTTCGGCCCAAACAGCGGGGTTTGCCATCTTTTTCCGGACTTGCACAACGAGTTGTGTAAGTCCTGGAGTAAGCCACACTCTTCCCGCATTTCTCCCCATGCAGGAGCCCGCGAAGCGGCTTCTCCTGCGCGAAGGAGAGGCGATGCTTGAGCGGTTTACGTCTGAGGATATGGACTTGCTCAGCATTTACAGAGTGTGTGTACCCGGCCCTCGTTATATCAGCTGCCGAGGCGGCATTCACCTCACGTGCCCGCTTATGAGGAGCCCGTTGCCGTTGTGACTCAGTAATAGAGGGCCAGGTTTAACATTATCTGGTCCAAAAGGGCAGGGAGCTACAGTAAATAAAAGTGGCTTTTCCTGCAGCGCAGAGCACGAACTGAGCATTAGAGCTACACACGGTTGTGTGGCCTGTTCCATGACCTGCGCAACGAGTTGTGTGGGTCGGGGCAGGCCACATTTCTCGCCAATGAGATTGGGACTGCTGGAGGCATTTTCTCAATCATCATGAGGTAGCTCTGTGGTCATTCCTTCCAGGCGGAGCCCACTAGGTGGCTGCTCCTGCACAGAGAGAGGTCCGAGGCTTGAGAGGTCTGCATCTGAGGATGTGGACGGCCTCAGCAATGCGGCGCATTCATTAAAGCCTGGCGCTGCCCACCAGGCCGTAGAGTTACATCGACCATGGTGGGCGGGCAGCAGGGCTGCATACTACGGCAGTGTATTGCGGGCACGCCAGGCCGACCTGTTAAAGGACTCAAGGAGACACATCTGTGGATGTGGCTGAGAGTCCTCCGGGAGAGGCGGCTGAGGCCGCTTTTTCTGCAGAGCCCCTTGGACACCGGTGTAGTAAGTCCGCCGTCTATGACGCTTTGGGCCACAACGGTTTTCCAGCATACGAGAGCTGCCTCACAGCCCACCCCGGGGGGTTTTGGGCGGGCAGCAACGTTGTATGCGCATCGAGGATCGTGTGAGACTTATCCCTGCCGTGCAGCGGTTCAGGGGGGCGACAAAGGTCTTCGAAGCAGACCCGAGATAAGCCTTGAGAGGCTGAGTCCCGTGGCGCGGGACCGCAGTGGTTCCGAACGGGCTCGGGTTATGGAACAGGAAGTACACTTCCGCGGGAAAAGGAGGCCATAGGTCGGTTTCCTCCTCCAGAAATGGAGTCGGGTTTCTACAGCCGGTACTTTATAGTTCCAAAAAGGGGAGGTCTGCGTCCAATTTTAGATCTAAGGTATTTGAACCGGTCTCTGAGGAGGCTCAGGTTCGAGATGAAAGTAACTAATAATACCTATTACCGTGAATTAAATTCAGTCCGAGGACTGGTTTGTCACGATGGATCTGAAGGACGCATGCTTCCATAAATCCTTCTCACAGGAAGTTCCTGAGGTTCGCTTTGGGGGCAAGCGCCCAATATCGGGTGCTTCCATTCGCCTAGGCAGAGCACGGCCTGAGCATCAGAGCCTACACCACGGGTTGTGTGGCCTGTTCCATGACCCGCGCAACGAGTTGTGTGGGTCATGGGGCAGGCCACATTTCTCGCCAATGAGGCAATTTCTCAATCATCATGGGGGAGCTCTGTGGCCCTGCCTTCCGAAAGTGGATGCGGTCTGGCTCCACTGAGACTCCAGGGCATCCGGAGGTTTTCCTGAGGGGGAATCCATTCCGAGTATCAGGTTACGCGCAGGTGCTGTCGCTCCTGTCAATATGGAGGAAACCCTGGTCTCTCTCCCAAGGACCAGTACTGGGAGCAACATGTCGCCGGAAATCCGTTTTGACAGATGTCTCCATCACTGGCTGGGGCGCGGTCATAGCGGCCGCTTTTGCCCAGGGTCTGTGGCAGGACCATCATCGCTCCAGAAATATAAATTGCCTGGAGATGTTGGCTGTGTTCAGGGCTCTGAGGAGCTTCCTGGCGGATCTCAGGGGTTATCACGTTCTGCGCGCTCCGACAATGTGTCGGTGGTAGCGTATCTGAACCGTCCAGGGGTCTGAGGTCTCGCCTCTGTGCAGATTGGCGCATCAGATCCTCCTGTGGTCCCAGGGAAGGTATCGCCTATCAGAGCGATGTAAATCCTCGGGGACCAGAATCAGGAGCAGACACCCTGTCGAGGCAGGGCTGAGGCCCAGGGAATGAGGACATGGCCGAGGCTGCGTCTGTATGCTTTTCCCCCGGTGGCGCTGCTCCCGGGGAGCTCTGGAGAGGGTCCGGCAGGAAGGGATCAGTCTACTTCTAGTAGCCCCGTACTGGCCGGCCCGAGTAGGTTTCTCAGACATTATAGCACTGCTGGCAGGTCTTCCATGGCAGATCCCTTTGAGGAGGGACCTGCTGTCCCGGCAGGGGGCACAAGAATGCATCCCGGCCCGGGCTGTGGAACTCTGGGTCTGGTCCCTAGGGGGATCAGTACCTAGAGGTGGGCCTAGCGGCAGGGGTAGTAGAAACCATACGCAGTTCCAGGGCTATGTCCACGAGGAGGTTGTACAGCCTAAAGTGGAATGTCTTTTCCACTTGGTGCAGGGGGCGTGAGTTGGACCCAGCTGACTGCCCAGTGGCTTCGGTCCTGGAGTTCCTCCAAGAGCGCTTCACTGCGGGCTTACCCGCCCACTCTTGCGGTGTACGTGGATGTCATTTGGCATGCTCCACGCCCGGTAGGTGAGGGGCTCTGGGAGGCGCCCATTGGTCGTGGCGATTCCTCCGTGGCACCCGGAGGATGACGCCCGCAACGCGCCCTGGGGTTCCAACTTGGGATCTGTGGTGGGGCTTGAAGGAATGGCTGAGGCCTCCTTCGAACCACTCGAGTTGGCGACAGATTGAGTTCTGTCGCTCAAGGTGGCGCTGCTTTTGGCTATCACCTCACTTAAAAGGGTTGGAGATCTCCAGGCACTGGTTATAACGCCATCTTGCCTGGAGTTTGCCCCTGGTGGGGTTAAGGCCATTTTACGGCCGAGGCCAGGCTATGTGCCTAAGGTGCCATCTAACGTGGCACGGCCGACGGTTTTGCAGGCATTTCATCCTCCACCTCATGTGTCGGCCGAAGAGGAGACTTCATCTGCTCTGCCCCGTTAGGGCACTGCGAATCTATATACAGAAGTCTTCGCAGTGGAGAAAGTCAGAACGACTGTTGGTGTGTTTCGGATCTCCTAGGAAAGGTCGGCCAGCGACCAAGCAGACGGTCAGCAATTGGATCGCCCAGGCTATTGCCTTGGCTTATCAGGTGCGGATTGCCTTCACCTTTGGCCTTAAGGGCGCATTCTACTAGGGGCATGGCCTCTTCTCGGCCCTTCAGATGGGGTCCCGCTTCAGGAGATCTGCGAGGCAGCCGACTGGGCTTCCCCACACACTTTCATTAGGCTCTACGGTCTATATCTCCCTGCGATGCCTGGAGCTAGGTTGCTCTCGCCCTAAGTGTGCCTGAGTATCCAGTTTCACACTAGGCAGGCACGGGTCGTCGTGGCATAGTGGGTATTCGTTCCCAAAGTGTCGCTTTCACGACGCAGTGTTGAGTTCCTCGAAGGGAACGCCTCGGTTATGCATATAACCCTTGTTCCCTGAGAAGGGAACGACACCGCGCCGCTCCACGCCTACCCCGCCTGAGGGCGATTTGCTTCATCGCGAAGGGCTGGCGTGTGCATGATGCGCGCCCTTTATACTTCCGGTAGGCCGGCACTCACTACGCCAGACGTGGTACCAATCAAGATTGGTCTAAGTTTCATTCATGCTTCAGGGCCGTCACGCTGAGGGCGTTCCCCAAAGTGTCGTTTCACGACGCAGTGTCTCGTTCCCTTCTCAGGGAACAAGGGTTATATGCATAACCCGAGACGTTTTTCACTGATTCTTGAGTTTCACTATGAATATCTCCAATCACTTCTTCTAGAGCACCAACAACATAGTTAATAGTTGTCTCTGCGACACCAGCAACTTTAAGTTCAGCCACCACTGTTGCACAACTGTTTACTATATTTGTTTTTAAGAGTGCAGACTCACAAGGCGGATTTTGGTTTGATAAAACACCTACATCATCTAATGAAATGGAGTTGGCGGTGGATGAGCTTTCACCAGAATCAATGCGTGAACGGTCAATTGCACAACACTTGCTGAGATGCTTTCGTAATCCAGAAAAACTATGGTGAACATGTGAACAACCTCTTTGAGCACATTTTAACTTGAGACTTTTTCCTGGACAAAGGCCATGAACTAACTTGAAGTGCCTTATAAGGGCATTGGCATTAGCATGCCCCTTTTTACAAATGAAACAAATCATCTGCTCACTGGAGGATTCTAGCGCTCAACTCGGCTACTTTGGTGGTTTCAACATCTATATCATAGACTGTGGTGGTTTGCAGAAAGCTAAACACATTGGTCAATTCCTGAAAGTATGAAGTCCCAAAGACAAAGTGAGCTTTGAAAAGCTCATCAACACAGGCCAATGAATTAGAAGCCTTACAGGGCTGGTCAATCACAATAAACCAAGAATGGATCCTACTTTTGTTCCGCCCAACAGCGAGTAGATACGGCTGGAGTCTCTCTCCAATACTGTCCAAGTGCCCTTGGATACTGTTACCGGTCTGTGAAAGAATGAAAACACATTAGTGCCAATGTGACTTAACAGTAAGGGCCCCCCTTTACACTTTACGTTTAGATCGTTAAAATAGGGTCCTTAAAGTAAATATACAGCATTCATAAAGACACAGTGATGCCTTCCACCAAAGTTTCTGTATTACACACTTTCGGGAGATCATTACTAAATATGTGCTAAGTAGAAAAGAATACCACAAGAACAATAATTTGGAGGACAAGTGATCTTTTAGAGAAGTAAGCATGTCTGAGAAATAAGCAAGTTCAAGTTCACACAGTGACAAAACATTGTAAAGCGGTGTAATTTGATCTGTTAAATCAGTAGCTTCACCTTGATGAATTTCACAAGACGATCACATGCTTGTTTGGCTGAGATCTTTCCCGGTCTCTTGCGGCCTTGACTTGAGGGTGGCAAAAGGTGAACCAACATCAGAATGGAAGACATGTCGCTGTCCCACCCTAGAAACACAGAAAACAAGTTAAACATATTTTTTAGTATTTAGGCAGAAGGGGTTGAGCATAACCTCCAAATCACTTTCAATTGACTTAGCTCAACTTGGTAGAGGTGCTGGTATAAATACATTAACCACTCCAGTATTTTAGTTAATACTGCACACAGATTCAGTATTAAGAGCACATTCATGGCCTAGTCTTGATGAATACAGATGTGTGGATGAATTTAGGTTAAACCTCCAAATATATTGAACATACAGCTAAACTTTACCTACAAAATATCAAAGATGCTTTTGTTATTCAGACTCCCATATTAAAACCATTTCAAACTATAAATATGCATCTGCAAATCCTATGTAATGGATATAGTTGTCGCTGCAATTTAAAGTGTAGATCTGAGTAAAGCTATGCTTGTCATAAATGTGTAACTTCCTCTTAAATAATTTAAAGTGTGCCACAATGTAGATACGGTACCTTCTTCAACTTCAGTGGCTTCAGCATTTTGGATGAGGTCTTGGAGCTCACTAGTCTGTGTGAGGCCACGGCTCTGTGCAATAACCTTTGGTTTTATGTTGGTAGACCACTTCTCCAACAACTTTGCAGAGGTCGCATCACCAAACAAAAGTCCAAAATCTTGATCAATCTGCCAAAGATAATTAAAGTAGATACCATAGAAGGAACTGACTTTGTTTACCTAACAAGTCTCTGTTACTGCAGAACAACAATAGCACTTGATTTCATATTTGTCTGTTTTCATATTTTAAGAATTTAAGTCTCACATACCAAGCCTGGTATATCCAGGAATCGTGAGAAAACTGATAGAATATCAGCAGACTTTTTAGGGTCATGCAGCAGCTTCTGGCGATAGGCCAGCGTTAACTTCATCTTTTCCCTTACCACTGCCTCATCAGCTGTATTATTGCTTCCTGACAATGACGGTCTTCATTCAAATAGCAGTCTTCTTTGTAGGATTGTCTGTCAGCAGTTGGCCCAACTGAAAGTGTTTAAAACAATATGAAAACCAAATTTGTTTAGTTCCTTATCTTTCCAAAGCACGACACATTAATGCCAAAACTAGATAAATGACACAAAATAACATGTGAAACATGCATATATCCCAGAGTGCCATCTGAATTTGCCCAATGTTGATGATTATGCAAAAAATGTTTGCATTAAAAAAAGAACAGAGATGCTATGTAACATGAGACCTCATTCACAATGTGGCTTAATAACAGATGCATAAAAGCATTGACTTAACATAAAATCTCACACCTGTTTGTGGTTGCCCTGGACGCTTCATCCGTCCCTCTGATGCTTCTTTCTGCAGAGTTTTAATTCTCCACGCCAAATATCCACTTCCATCTTCTGCATTGTAATAATGCTCCTATTACCAGAACAATAAACAGACCAAGTAGATATACATTACCAGATTAAGGCAATAAATGCCATATCAATTATAATTCAGATATTCTTTATTCTGCAATATACAGAATGTCTCCTCCTCCGGTACAACAAAAATATTGAGAGGCTACTGCTACTTACATATCCAAGCTTGCTCCTGGGCTCTGCCAAGCATGGGAAGAGGGAAATGATTCCTTTCGCATATTCTTCCTTCAAACGTCGGGAAGGGCTTGTTCTACACACACACACACACACACACACACACACACACACACACACACACACACACACACACACACACACACACACACACACACACACACACACACAAACCAAAGCAATTATAATTATAACACATAACATCATAAACAACAATTTACAAACTACTGTATGAACAACTTACCCATGTTCATTTGTTAAATGTGCTACCAAAATTTTCACCATGTCACGTCTTCGGATATCGGACAGACCTTTGTGCGGGCATATTCTTTATAATCTTTTCACCTCCAGGGCTGGTCTTTAGAATCTCTTCAATCATCTGGAGGGGAATGATGCGATATTGTTCAGGAATTATAAATTAACAACTGACAAGTGTACATAGCTCCAAATATTTTTATTTTTTAAGTCATTCTATATAGATGTAATTCAGAGGCAAGATTGGTGATCCTTACCTTGGCAAGACGACGTTCCTCAGCTTGATTTTTTTCAGGAGGGCTTGTAATCAACATTGCAGTGTCATCAGACTCTGATGTACCTTCATCTCCTAATGAGCTTGAGCTTAAAGAATCTTCAATATAAACCATATCAATGGTCTGATTATCTGTTCATGCTACTGTGGCAGCATACTACACAGCTATTAAGAATTAATCCAATAGCCATATTAGCTTATGCAAATCAGTGAATTGGTGAATATTACTGAATGTCAAACAATTTACCATCAATGTTTGCTGTGCCTGGGATGACAATTTCTAAGACACCAAGATCTGGTCGTGTCAGCAGATATACGAATGCTTCCTCATCAACTTCTGTCTTCGAGTCATCAGAGACTTTCACATCCATTGTAGGAAGATCAAATTTATTGGCAACTAAAGGAAGACACACCAATGGAAAATTGACACAGAAGCCAGCAATGCCAAAGGAACTACAACAGTTATTTTTTAACCCCATAATATACATTCATACACTTAATATATTACCTAAAAAAATAATAAATTTAGACTGAAAGGTATTTATGATATTAACAATGTTAAAGTTTATCTCTTACCACATTCCAAAAATGATTGAAATGTAAAAGGTTTTGAAGAAAAAATATATCTCTTGCTGTCTTTGAACTTCACTCTGACAACATTGTTGGTCTGCATCCTGAAAGAACCAAAAAGACAAAGTTAAACAAGGCGATAACACTCACAGTCAGAGGAAGAAAAGAACATTCATTAGTGCACTACACAACATGTATTTTTTATATGTAATAAATGTCCAATAGTTCTGTTGAGGAAAGGTGCTCAATATATCTTTATTAAAACAGAGGCAATATTATTAAAATGAATACGACTTTGAAACTTTACTTACTTTACCATCCATCAGAAACACACGTTATCGTCTCGAATCGAAGCAGCACTGGTCAATGGCAGTGACTGTAATGGCGGAACGAAACAAAACTTTGGGAAGAGAACAGTGGACAAAAAGGAGTCAACGGTGAATTCTGAATTGTCACACCCCAAAATTCTGGATTCATACGGTCAAAGATGACAAAATATATTTAAAAAATCAAATGCTGAAAATACCTACATCCCCACAGTTACCCTTCAAATCGGGATAATAATGCATATCAAAATAGCCTCCCAGCAATGCAAGTTAATTACGGCTAACGTTAACTCTTACTCTATACCGAGTCAAGTACATGTGGTGGCATGTGGCGCACATTTCGATCGCTTGTCACAATACTTATGTGGACAAACATTTAACGTTAATAGGCATTAGCGTACTGACTGATGTCAATTAATGTTAGTTATTTTTATATTAACTTAGCTGTTTGCATTAAAGAATACTTGTAGCGATGCAATATGCAAAAAAATAATAATAATTGGCGAAATGTCCTGAGCTAATAACGGGTGAATATTATGAAAAATATATGAATAACGTTACCAAGACTTTGAAACTATATTTACTTTACCATCCAGCAGAAAGCAAAGCAGCAGCGGTCGACGGCCGTGACTAATAAGATGGCGGATAAACAAAACTTTGGGAAGAGAACAGTTATGGGAGGAGTCACTGCAGTTACTCTGTGATTTTGATCCCACTCTACTGATAAATTTGACTCTGTACACTCAAAATAGAGCAAAAACAACTATTTTTGAGGAAAAAAAAATTAACTCTGGAAAAACTACTCAGCCATTTTTCCTGTGCATGAGCATTTTTGAAAATTAGAGTTTGAGGAAGATAAAATTAATTAACTTTTTTAATTATTTTTTTTAAAAGGAAGTCAGTGTTGCATTAATATATACATTTTTGTTTTTAAAAAAGAAAACAAATACGTAATTATGAGAAGTTTATTTCACTTGAGCCCCTGCCCCTCAAAATGTCTGTGCACGTCCCTGTGCTCACTGGTCTCTCAAAACGAGGGTTAAGACAGCTGCAGCTTATTCAGAACGCTGCTGCTCGGGTTCTAACCAAAACCAGGAAGTACAACCACATTACGCCAGTTTTAAAATCTCTGCACTGGCTTCCTGTTGCTCAGAGAATAGACTTCAAAACAGCACTTCTGGTTTACAAATGGTTTAGCACCAGAATATATCTCTGACATGCTAGTTACTTATAAACCTCCTCGGACTCTGAGAACATCTGGGACAGGCCTTCTGCTCGTGCCCAGAGTTAGAACTAAACAAGGTGAAGCAGCGTTTAAGTTTCATGCAGCAAAAACCTGGAACAGCCTCAACTTTAACAATGTTCAAGGGGAGGTTAAAAGCCTTCCTCTTTAGCTCCGCCTACATTACAACTTAAAGTGTTTTTATCTACACACTTCTTTTAAAATGTTTTTAATTTTTCTTATGTTTCTTAATCTAAATCTTGTAAATTGTCTTTTATTCCTGTAAAGCACTTTGAGTTACCTAGTGTAGGAATTGTGATATATCAATAAAACTGCCTTGCCTTGCCAAGTCATCTGTACTCATCTTACTGGATCTGTCTGCTGCTTTTGACACTGTTAATCATCACATCCTCCTGTCTTCTCTCAGGGCGATGGGTGTCTCTGGAATGGCGTTGCAATGGTTCAAGTCTTACCTCTCAGATAGGTCATTCAGAGTATCTTGGAGTCCCAACATCTCAATACCCTGATTGCCACTAACTACTTATAATTTCAACCTGACGATCTGACGGTCTCTGCTCCATTTCATTGCCCATTCGTAATGACAATATCGGTGAATAGGGGACCAATGGGCGGATAACATCCATATTTATTTACAATCTATGGTCTGATTAAATGACTAAATGTAAATGTATATGTTCTATTCAGGTGCAGAGTCGTTAGTGACACTGCTCCATTCAGGTGCTGTGTTTGTTTTTCTAGGGTGAAACTCTTTTGTTTTAGGTTTCAAAACACTGTTATAAATACTAGGCAACAGTCCTTTTTCCATTTTCACAAAAATGGCTTCCTTCACCCCTCTCTCAAACCATCAGAGAAGCCAGATGCTTTTACTTTAACTTATTTTTTCGAGAAAGATAGTAAATAGTGGCATTAAAGGCACCGAAAGCAAATGCAGCAAGGGCAGGCTGTGGTTTGTGTTCTAGGCTGTTAGCAGCACTGCAGAGGGACAGCGCAGTCAGCAGCTCGCTCCCTCTCTTTATGCTGCATCTCACGCCCTTGTGCGCCTCTACACCGTCTGCGTTTACTAGCGACTACAGTAGGCTGCAGCTTCTTTGTTACGCTACACCGGAGTCGTGCGGGACAAAGCCATGAAGCCCTGGCTGCTCTTCGCTCTCCTAGGACTGTGGTAAGATATATTAGGCTAAATGAAGTATTTGCCAGAGCTGCAGTCGCAGTAAGCGGCTCCGTCATCGGGCTCACACTTTGCACTCCAGGTCTGTTTTCTCACCATGTTTTGCGGTTACAGCCTCGGTGAAATATTAATAGCCTATTAAATGCCAACTGTGCACCAACTGTGAAGCTAGCGGAGCTTCAAGAAACTAGTGAAGGTGGTGGAGCACCTGGAGCCAGCACCTCCACAGTTGGAGATGTAATCACTCAAGTAGGCCTACTCCGCAACCCACAGCAACCCAGTCTTCTATAAAGGACCTGTTTATGCAAAGGTCCATGTCTGTAGCGAAAAAAGGCCGAATTGGCAAAAAATATATAGCATTCTTTTTTTTATAACAAATTAATGCGTTTTTAAAGAAATTGTGAGACATTGTGAGTATGATTTGATTTAATAATTTAATTAGAACTGTTTCTACACGTATTGCAGTCAAAATCATAGTTAAAACATTTATTATTCAAAGAGCCGTTTGTGAGCCAAAAGAGCCGGCTCTTTTAAGTGAGCTGAGTCAAAAGAGCCGGATTGCCCATCACTACAGGAGAGGGCAAACCTCCGCCCTCCCCTGTCTCTGACGCACAGCACCAGCTCAGTGTCTAAACTGATCTCAGATCTGCCTGATTCTCTGTTCTCGTTCCGCCCTCCCCTGCCCCTCAGACACAGCACCGGCAGCACTGTGTTCAAACTGATCTCAGTGAGACTGTTTTTCTGCAGTGTAGACAAAACTGTTTTATGTCAGAGACAGGGCAGGCAGAAGAGGCGAGACAAGAGGCAGCTTATTCACCTGTTACATCCACACTCTGTGTAAATCTGGCTCTTAGATAAGAAGATAAGGTAGATTAATTTTCAAATGACTCTATTATACTTTTATATTTTCCATAGCTTGGTTTTATGTTTTAAAACACAAATGTGTGAAGTCAGGGAAGCTGAGTCTGAAAGACATGGGCAGAAGCAGTTTTACACAGAAGATAAGTTAAGTTTATTATACCCAGAGGGAAAATTATTAGGGAATGAAGGGCGGCAGTAGCTCAGTGGGTAGAGCGGCCGTCCTTCGACCGGCGGGTGGGCGATTCGATCCCAGCTCGAAACATCCCAAAAACATCATAACATCCCGCTCTCTCCCACATACTGTCGTTGTGTCCTTGGGCAAGACACTTAACCTACATTGCCTCCAGTGAGTGTTCTGTAACACTGATATTTAGCTTAATGTAAGTAAAAGTGCCTCCTACAGTAGGTGGAAAAGCGCTGTATAAAAATAAAGATTATTATTATAAAGGCTAGAAGGAGGGTAGAAAGGGTTGGCATTAGGGCTTAAAGAGCTGCAAACAGGGGCAGAAAGTGCTGAAGAGGGCAGAAAGGCCTGGAACAAGGGCAGAATGGGCTGAAGATGGCAGGGCGGCCTGGAAAGAAAGGGCTCAAAGGGCTGGAAAAAGACCAGAAAGGGCTGACAAAGTGAAGAGGGCAGAAAGGGCTTAAAAGGGCAAGACAGAACACATTGTCCTGGTCTAAATGTGGTTTTGGGAATAGTTTCGGTCTTGTCTGGGTCTAGTTTGATCTTAAGTATGGTACTGCCCTTGGTCTGATCTAGTATGGTCTCTGGGTCAGGTCTAGTCCTGGGTATGGTCTTGGTCCTGGTTCAGTCCTGGTCTTGGTGTGGTCTTGACTGGATCTGGTCTTGTCCTGGCTCTTAGATGAAGTAAAATCAAAATGTCTTTCTGTAAATAGAGGAATTGGAACACAGCTTTCTGACAATGGGATTAACGCTCTATTAATGGAACTCAACACGGAACATGTTTATGAACATTAAGGCCACACATCAAAGGATGATGTCATCGGGCTGATTACTAATGACACACACCGGCTCACAGGCAGCCACTTGAAGACAGTTTTTCTTGGAGCGATGCCTTTAAACAAATACATCACATTTAAAAGTTATAAACAGTAGAGAAAAAACATTGACACACGAAACTCTGCTGAATGCGTGGATGTAAGATTTATGTAGTTTTGATGAAAACTGAGCATCAGTGGACGATACGAAAAAAACTGTAATGATTATGCGTTGGAGCAACAGTTTAGATGTGTTTAACATGGAATATGTATCAGCTTGTCCCGTTTTTTTTTGTAAAAAATCCAGCTTTTAGGGTTACATTTTCTGAAAGAGGACAAAAATCTATACGTTTATGCAAAAACATGTCAGAATTCTGTTTGGAGAAGAAATGTTTAGTCGGTAATAGGAGGTGTGGGTGACTAAGCTGACACTTCCAAGCACTTTATTCAAAATCTGTTAAAGACACAAGGAAGCAGGCATACTGTATGTAATGGGATGGACTGGAAAATATATAAAAAAACTCTAACCTGCTGGAGATAAAAGCACGGATAAGTTTCTCTAAGTCTGGTTGAGACATCATCCCTTTGACTCTGGAAATGTTTTTAAGGTGATAAAATGCCGATGATGTAATTTTTACCACTACTAATATGACTGAGCACCTCTGAGTTCTTTAATGTTTAGTTTTTCCATCAAGATTACCTCTAGCTTTCTCAGTTAACGTTGGAAATTATAATTAGTCTAGGAACTGGTTCTGTTTGTTTGTGTTGTCTGGGTACTCTCACTTGTATAAGTTCTTATAGAATGTATTAAAGAGTAACTAAACCCTAAACCAACTTTTTTTAGTTAATGATCTGTAAGAATGGGGCCTTATTAGTGCTGTTCACTGATCTGAGTAAAAGTTTTGACATTTGAGTGTAAAGTATATTAATTTTACATTTTATGGTGTAAAACCGTCTAAGTGCTGCCCTCCTCAGGTTGAACGGTAGTTACTGCAGTTGAATTTTTAGATTAAAGATTCTTTCCTAGTGTGACGTATACTGGCTCGACTAACGGCTCTCTACCCACGCCCCTGGCACGACCCCACCACACCCTTGGCATTGGCTCACGCCCCTGGTATAAAAACATCTTCCCAAGTAGCGGGTGTTCAAAACATCAGGCTAGCTATATTAGCATGTAGCTACTTGTAGTGTTACTGGTTGCAACAGCACTGCTGGACTGCATTGCTTTCCAGTTGAGTTGGAAATTAGACGCCAGTGTGCACTTGGCCTGGAACACCGTGAGTTCCTGCTGAGAGCTGGAGTTTGCAGCGGGCATTTTAAGCAGGATTGCTTCTCCAACGCAATGGAGGTGGAAATGTGCTTCTCAAAACAGCTCCCGCTGAAAGGCAGCACAGCGCCTAACGCTGCTCCTGCATGGATTCCCACCACCGCAGCAGCGTCTTGAGGTGAGTGAACATATATTTTGAAACACAATTTATGTTTCTTCCCAGTAAAGCTAAAGTTAACTAATCAATTTTGTCATGTTGCTAGTTAGGTAAAGTATGCTAAACGTTAGCTTCAGCTGCTCCTGATACCGGGCTAACGCTAATGAGGGCTGCTGCGTGTTGATACTGTGGCCCAGTACACACAGACATTTAGCTTTACTCTATCACTCAATATTCCGTTAGTTATTTCTCGTCCACGGGCAGCACTCTGTTGGACTTGTAGCAGAGATGCAGCCCTTGGCACTAAAGACCTGCCACTAGCTCATGACTCTGGACTTGACTGAACATGAACAGCTCATGACTCGTGTAACACCGTGAGTTTTGACTCAACACAAACTCAAAAACTTGTGCGTTTTGTGTCAACTTTGCTAATTAGATTGAACGCGAAAGCGCCACCGTCAGTGTATGTTGTTTATCGCTGCTCCTCGGGGTAAACCGAGCAGAGCTGGAGCTGCTGAGTAGACAGTGTATCACAGGCTGCAGCTACCAGACCGACCCAGAGTCAGTACACATGGATTAAAAGACTAGTGCTTTCACGGAGGATATACTGTAATAGTAATGAGAATATTTGTGTTATTAATATCCTTTATAAACATTTTAAAATGAATTAATATAATACTGTAATTGTAAACAGTAACACAAATCTTTTGTTTTGTCTAAGATGACCAGAGAAACTGGGGGCCAGCCTGAACCAGTCGCTGCAGATCTGCAGGTGAAGCAAAGGTGAGTTTGAATACTGTGAAGCTTTTGTATGTTTAATTTTTGTTTATTCTTTATTTCTCACGCATCATGTACAAAAGCAATAATCTCACAAGAAAAGATATGCTTTGTACCAGATTTAGAATATCAGACTGTCTAGGATCTGATTCCATTGTTTGATGGTTTGAAATGAAAAGGCTGATTGTGCAAAGGCAGAGCATCTTTTAGGGATTGTGCAGTTTTTGTGAGTTGTGGACCCAGATGTTTGGGTCTCATCATATAATCAAGATAACAAATCATTTGTGAAACTCTTTTTTGCAGCCACCCAGGCCAGAACGCCTAATAGGAGTGTGTCATGTGACACAGACACTGATGGAGGTGCCAGAGTGTCCCAGGACTAGCGCTACTCCAATAATGAGGAAACAGTGTGAGGTGTCCACTGCTGAAGGTAATGCATTTATTCTCATTCTTTAGTTTGTTTTGTTTGTTTTACTGTTATAGTGCAATTACTTGTTTTAAATACTCTAACAAGAACACATGAGGTGTGTGATAATCTATCATTTTATTGTAATTAAAATGGTCTAATTTAAGAAATAAAATCATGTTTATATGTTTATTTTATTTTCAGGACCTGGTAACTGTTCCTGCGTCACTTCACTGTTGAAGATACTTCATCCTTCAACTTTGCTGCTGTCTATCATCTTGGATTCAGACTCTGAAAACTGCAGTTAGCGCTATGGTTTCTGAGACTACATTTAGACTAATGTAAACACTAATACACTGTTGAACACACTCAAGATTCTTAAAAACTTATGAACAGCTCATGAAGTTATGATCAGCTTGTTTAAGTCTGGCTCTTGTTTTTCACCTTCTTCGCTCCAATAAGTGCAACTGACAGTGACTTTCAAACACAAAGTAAAAAGCCTCTGTCCTGACTGTGCAGGATTTACAAAGTTTGGACCTGCCTTGAAATGATGTATGAGAATTTACTATGACATTTTTTTTTTATTTAAATGAAGTGTGTATATATAAAATATTATATCAATATAAAATGCTTACTGTAAGAACAATCTCTAAAGAATATAAGAATTATGTAAAGGAAGTTTGAGAAAAGGGTGTCATTTAGACATTATTTTGTAAATGTTTATGTTGATTCATGTTCATTTTGAGTTTTATAGCTGATTTTATAATGCATGTTTTTAAACAATTGTTTTGTGTGTAACATCAGGTAGAACTGTTTCTTCATATTTTAATTTTTTATATACCAACTATATTTATAAATCCAGTGTTGGAATCGTCTGTAAGGACAGCACAAGGAGGTATGACCTGTAACTGCCGGCCCAGGTATCCCCAGCACCACCTGACCACACTGCAGCAGACAGGTGTCTATAACCGCTGAAAGAGCTGGTGCACATGTACAGTATGTGTAAGTGGAGGGTAAAACATTAAATTTACTTATTTATAAAAACATTGCTCTCTTCTTCCTGGAACTACCCTGTTTAACCACGTCTCACCAAAAAGCTGAAGACAAGTGTAACACTACAAGTGTTAGAGCCTGTAACACAGGGGTTTAGTGCTACTGCCTCAAAGTCTGGATGGACTGTTATGCAGCCGACTCACCAACCTGTCTCACCTGTGCATTACCTACAACATGAGAAACAATGTTTATCACTACTTTGTTTTGGATGTAACTATTATATTTGGTTAGAGTTGTGTCTTTTTTGCATAATACTTATTAAATTAACTGGACTTGACACTGGTCTTATTTCATAGCCATACCTTGAGTATCTATAACACATTCTCTCCCAGGACCAGTGAGCTGCAAGACAAGAGTTTTTAACAGTTGTAGAGGGAGACTTGAAATCTCTGTTTTGTGTCTAATTAACACTAATTACCAAAATCAAACTAAATGCATAGGTTAGCAATTTCTGAAACTTTGTTAGCATTTGCTAAGCATTAGCCTAAATTAGACAATGCTAACGTTGTATCACTGGCCCCATTCTCTCTTGTGCTGCAAGACTTCGTTCTTTAACTTTGGGAGTTGTTGAGCCTGCAGTTTGAGCCAGTGGCACAAACTGATAAGGCTCTAGCCCTGTGTGCACAGAAATGTCCTCGACTTAGAAGGACCGCTTCGTAGCAAAGCTACTAGCTTCCTTCAAGCCTCCATCTTTGCGAGTCTGACAGCTGCTGTCAATCAATCCGTCACTGCGGGTCTCCGGTTCACGCCCCCTCTGAGCTCCGCCCTCGGTTTGTCCCCTCTGTCTCTGCTGGGCTCTGCCCACTTTTCCAGCATTTTTCAAATTTTGTGAGTGGGTGGAGTTACGATTTGACCAGGGGTTTAGTTACCCTTTAAAAGCATTGTTTATACTAACTGTGTCCACCATCACAAATGTAAGTACCCACTCAAAATACAAATGATGGTTTCCTTATAAGCAATCCAGTAATTTTTCGGTGAGCATCAGTGACAACTTCCTTGATGTTGAGGACTAAAAGCCAGCTAAAATCCATTGTACGACAAAATCAATCCTTATCCATAAGTACAGAGTTTTTGCTCTTTTCCATTTTGTCCACTGAGATAATGTGCACAATATCTTTTGACTCCGGCTCAATTGTTGTGTATGTGCAGAAATGTGCACAATGTCCTGCGGCTTAAATAAAAGTCTACACATGAACAGTATTCACAACAATGAACTTGTCCACATATACAAAACTTACCAAGAGAGTCCATTTGGCCTTCACCTGCAGAAGAATGCAACAACAAAAAGTAAATGGATCCACAAAAAGGACATATATGGACAAATACAACCAAGTAACTATAATTCGCCAAGGACAAAAACACCATCCACACCCGGTGACCAAAACGGCATAACTGGTAAACACAAAAGATTACACAAAATTAAAAATTACTTTACACAAACATAAAATTTGCCTTACCCATTCCAAAATCACTCCATTCCCCCGAAAAGGCTTTGTGCCAGAACACAACATTCCCAATTTTTGGTTATCATAGGTGTAGTGCTGGATTGGCAGTGACAGGTACATGGTAAGTTTAAGAAGGTTGTTGTTGTATGTGATATTGGCACATACACACGTGGACAAAATTGTTGGTACCCTTCGGTCAATGAAAGAAAAACTCACAATGGTCACAGAAAAAACTTTATTCTGACAAAAGTAATAATAAATTAAAGCCGCAAGCGGCGATAAAGGCCCTCGCCTCCCTTGAGACCGCGGGGACACATGCACTCGGAGGATTGCATTTCGTGCTTTAAAGCGTAAACTTCACGGTAATGTCAAATAACTGGGCCTGTGCTACTGCTGGGGCCTGATACACCACCTTGTAATTTAGAGTTAAAGGTCTCGACAATCCCTGGTTTTCCTGGGAGCTGTCTGAACCTTTGAAAATAATAGATTATGCTTTGGCTAAGGCAAGAAAAACAAAGTACTGGCTGGAGATTTGAGATGACTCAGGAATCGCTGCACCCCCCTGTTTAAAAAGGCAAAATGTAAATATTACTTGTCTAAAAGTACAAAGTTACAAGTTCCAAAGGATTCTAAGGAGTTTTCTAAGACTCTAGCCGTGGCTCTGGAGGGGCCTCCTCTAAAGGAAGGATCCTGGCAATTGGGAAATGGCATTTATTTCCCAAGGTTGCCCTCTTCACAGACTCATTACGACCACAGCCACAAATGTATCAAAAAAACAAAGATAACTTTTTGGCACACGTGTCTAGATGATACTCACCAAATTTGGAGCTGTTTAGATGAAAAGCCTTTAGACAGAAGGGGTGCGATTTAGGTGGTCACGCATTCCACCCAACATAGTAGATTTTCTGTTGAGTTTACGGTATGGCTGTAATAAACTTTTCTGTTTGCCCTGAGGTGTCCTATGGATGTACCAAGTTTTGTATTTCTACATTGCAAAAAATTTACTTTTATTTTCCATAGAACCAATGTATTTTGACTTTTGTAGGGGTCGCCACTGAGTCATTTTTCATATTTTTTTTTCGGGGCCTTCAAATACATAAATTTTTGCCGGGCTTGAAGTCTGGGACCAATAAAAATGACTTTTAGTTGCACGTTTACTGGGTCAAATTGAAAATCATTTTTCAGAAAAATTATAATAAAAAAAATATATACCAAATTATAATTAAAAAAATATATAACTCGAGCAAAAACTACATCATACATCGTCATTGGCTTTTATGCTCGTCATGACATAAGAGATGTGTGTACCAAATTTCATGTCTCTATGACAAACTAAATTCTTGGGTCCCATTATAAGTTTGTAGGGGGCGCTGGAGAGCCATTTCTAAAGCTAACCCTTTTATTTACATATTTTTGTGTTCAGGTCATGAATGTGCACAAACGCCTTTTTGGGTCCGACTCGATCCGAGAAGGCGTTTGAGAGTTAAGAGACGTTTTATTTTCACAAAAATGGCCACCTCGTTACAGGCTTGCCACACCCATACCCGATAAGATATCAACAACAAAGTCACAACTTTGGTTGGCACATGTGTCTAGATGGATGTACCAAGTTTCATTTTTCTACGTTGGAAAAAAGTTACTTTCACTTTCCGTAGGCCCAATGTATTTTGATTTTGTAGGGGTCGCCACTGAGTCATTTTTCGTATTTTTTTTTTCGGCGACTTCAAATACATAAATTTTTCGCCGGGCTTGAAGGCTGGGACCAATAAAAATGACTTTTCGTTCATGTTCACTGGGTCAAATTTAGGATCATATGTGGAAAAGAAAAAAAAAAAAATTCCGAGCAAAAACAATAGGCCCTCCCGGTCATCACCGGCTCGGGCCTAATTATAAGTATATATTGATTTTTTTTTCACTGTCTACAGAGAAAGTTAACCAAGACAAGCGGGTGGACAGAGCAATTGGGGTCTGTAAAAAGGTGGTGGCTGCCTTCTCCTACTCCTGGAAGAAGAAACGGGACCTTGCAGCTGCTCAGGAGGAGTATCACTTGCCAAAGCACAAGCTCATCAGTGAAACACCAACAAGATGGGGCTCCCGTCAACAAATGGTGAAGCGGGTTCTGGAGCAGAAAAGGGCCATCACAGAAGTCAAAGGACAAGAAGATCAGACCGCTGGTTCCTAACTGGCAAGATGTGGATGTTTTATTGTGTGGATGTGGATGTTTCATTTCTAAAACCAGTGATGCATCTCTTCAACACCTCCATCTTGAAGGAAGCAGAGGATGACACAGAGCTCACCAGGACCATAAAGACAACAGTGATGGGATACCTTAACCAAAAATATGATGACCCAGCCATGGATAATCTACTTGACATGGCATGCCTCGTAGACCCAAGATTCAAGCTTCAGTACACTCAGGAGGAGAAGAGAGAATACATCAAAGAGAGAGCTGTGTTGGAGATGCTGAAGGGAGAGAGATCTGTGGTGGTCAGGGAAGAGGAGTCCAGAGAAGAAGCCATGAGAGACACTTTTGTACCACCCAAGAAAACAAAGCGTTCTCTGGCTAGCTTTTTTTCAAACAGGCCCACCACTACTACTGACACAGAAAACTTGAGTGCACAGCAGGCAGTTGAGAGGGAGCTCGGCAACTACCTTCTGTCTCCACATGCTGACAATGACTCAAATCCTCTGGATTGGTGGAAGGTTTATCAAAACAACTTCACTAGAGTAAGTCAACTGGCACAACATTACTTGTGCATTCAGGCCACAAGCTCCCCCTCTGAGAGGGTTTTTAGTACAGGTGGCAACATTGTCACATGTAAAAGGGCATCTCTGAAGCCAGATAATGTAGACCAGCTTGTATTTCTTGCCAGAAACCTCTAGAGCCTGTCATAGGATGTCATCAACACTCAACAATGTCCCTGCCCCAGCAACATGTGTCTTTTTCTCTTTTTTTCTGCAGCTGAGCACTTTTCATATTTATTTTTTTTATCCTGGCTGAAGCACTTTGGTTTATAAGAACAAGTTTTGTTACAAGTTTTGTGTAAAGAATAATATAATCAGCCTGATATTGTTTAAAGATAAATATATTAATAAGGTCAGTCTGGGAGTCTTATGTTTATTTCACTTTTCTTGTTTGTATAAAGGTTAAATACAAATAAAAGGTGAACGTTCATTTATTTGTACCGTTTTTATTTCTAAAATATTTTGTAGTTTTATAGGAGGAGGTTTCATAGACTTGGCAAATAAATTTTAATTTATTATTTATTTATAATTTTATAATTAATTTAAAATGAATTAACCTCAGAAGATTGTCGGTACAGCCATCCGTTGTGGGCGTTATTGGCAGTTTTTCTGAGGCTTTTATATTGTTCATATCGATATCGAAATTATATTGTATCGACCGAAATTAAGAAATATATCGTGATATAAAATTTAGCCATATCGTCCAGCCCTACTTTGTTGTCTTCCGAGATTTAATACTAGTTTTCCATTTTTTTCACAGGACTTTAAAAAGGCTCACAAGTCTCCCGTCTTCCCACAGTAATTTAATGATAGCGACGATGTCATGCAGTGGATCCGAAACGACGCTAGAAATTCAAAAGGTCTCTCCAATAGACTAGCTCAGGTGCTACTGGTTTGCACCACAACCAATTCTAAAATTGAGATAAACTTTAGTTTTCCAGAGAACACTATTCCTCTTAATAACTATCTACATTGAACTGTTGTAAAGTTCACCTTATGTCATGGCCAGATTACCTTAACTTCATTATTAGGGTTCTGCCCTGAACCTATTTTTAATATTATCCTATTGTAATAATACTAACCCTTTACTTGCTTTATATTTTTCAACCTCAAATTATATTATTTCTTGATAGCACCTTGATTTAACTATTCTTTGACTTTATTCTATTATTCTCTGTTATTTCTATTCCCTTCTCCATTAGATCTCCTTTAACAATGTTGTTTTAATTCCACACTCACACACACTTGACTTGACTAGTCCACACACCGCGGCGTTCATTTGCTCTTCGGCGACTTGTTCATCTTCTCTTTCCAGGGATTTAACGGATTTGGGGTTGCTTAATTCTAGATTCTCTCATTTTGTTTTACTTCACTTTGCGCTCAATCTATCTCAATCTGTGGATTCAGTTCTTGTGTTAGAACTTATCCTGTGATAGAAATAGTTGTTTTCTTTGCGCTTAAATATCTACATTGCTTTCGAGATATACGGTATAAGCAGCACTAATTTCAAATATGCCCAGGGGATTGAAATAACCTTTCCTTCTTCTAAACTGCACCAGTGTGTCTCTCGTCCCAGCTGCTTTTTAAACCACACGTGCTGACGTGTTGTTTATTAGCCTTAATTAAGTCCACTGATTGTGGCACTTTTATGGCTTTAAACCTATAGGTCCTATATGCTTATCTAGGCTCTTTTGAGGTGAGTTTTTTTTAAAGAGGTATTGTCCTACTTGTTACTCTCCAAAGCTGCACCCACAAACGCTAATTTAGCAGAAAATAAAATGTCTGCTCACCCTTGATGGTTTTTGGTCTCCACTTCTTGGTAGTCAAGCAGAAAGAGAACTTCTTCTCTCAGATCCTCTCCTTTGGCTTTTGGCTCGCCAAGTGTTGTTTCTTTAGATTTGTTTGTTTATTTCTTTAGGACAGCGTACAGTCTACATTAAGCCGGAGCAGAGATGCTTGTACCAGATTATAGCTTAACAGCTAATTTCCATCTGTAGTCCTATATTGTACATGTTTTTAGTGGTAGGGGAAACCGGAGTACCCGGAGGAAACCTACGCAGACACAGGGAGAACATGCAAACTCCACACAGAAAGGTCCTGCCCTGGATGGGAATCGAACCCAGGACCTTCTTGCTGTGAGGCAGGCGTGCTAACCACTTTGCCACTGTGCCGCCCACACAGGCTGGGTGTTCTAATACTGAACACCCAGCCATCAGAACACCATATGCAAGAAACTCATGAGCAGGCAACAATGCCATGGACAAATGACCAGAGTAGACTATCCCCAGCTCTACTCTAGGTCTGCACACCAAAATTGTTTTTTTTATAATTTTTTTACATGACAGTTCACAAATTTATGATTGCTCCTCAGGGGGGCAGAAGACCCCCTCCTTCTAGTGGAGACTTTACCAACCTTCTAATTTTTCTCCTAGTGCCCCAGTAACCCCTTGTACAGATACCCATGTCGTTATCTTGATCAGTTCTTCCCTGTATGTGTGTGTGTGTGTGTGTGTGTGTGTGTGTGTGTGTGTGTGTGTGTGTGTGCATTAAACTAATCATGTTTTAAAACCATACACTCTTGACATTATGTTTTCTCTTTTCTATCATTATACTTCTTGATGTATTACTATAACATCCCATAATTGATTATAAACCATAAGGCACATAATGTGAACACATGCATAAGTGAAAAGCTAAATTAAGCTAAAGTACAAAGAAATTAAACACATATCATCCACAATATTACACTACATGGTTTTCTAAAACTAAAAACTGAAAACAGAATTTTAAATGTCTATAAATGTAAACAAAAAAATGTAATTACATATAATTGTAATTACAACATTTTATCCAACATTTCAAGCAAATTTCATCCAGTTCTTTTAAACTTTTCAAAGTTTATATTGAAACACAAAATGTTCTGCATCAAGAATTAAACATATATTATTATAAGGTGTTCATTTGTTATATATGATAGATATACAGTATGCAAAGCAAGCTTATGTCTTATTGTTGTGTGCAGTGCAGCAATGGGGCCCAGTAAACAGGAAGAGGAGGACTATGAAGATGTGCCCATTAATAAGACCTGGGTTTTATCACCTAAAGTCTATGAGAGTGATGTAACATTGATTCTGAATAAACTTTTGCAAGGCTACGACAACAAACTGCGACCAGACATCGGAGGCAAGTATATTACATGCTTAACAAAAGAAATGGGAAAAAAATAAACACTATCAACATACTTTCAGACCTGTAAATAATAAAGTATTAAAAAGTTAATACAAGTGAATTAAAAAGATGAATGTGTTTTTCAGTGAGGCCAACTGTGATTGAAACAGCAGTGTATGTGAACAGTATTGGACCTGTGGACCCTATCAACATGGTGAGATACACTTTCAGACATTTACCTAAGAGAATTGTGCGCATAAAAATCATATATCTCTTTCTTTTTACAGGAATACACAATTGACATCTTCTTTGCCCAGACGTGGTATGACAGTCGGCTAAAATTTAACAGCTCAATGAAGCTTCTGATGCTCAACAGTAACATGGTAGGCAAAATCTGGATTCCTGACACATTCTTCCGGAATTCTCGTAAGTCAGATGCCCACTGGATCACCACTCCAAACCGTCTGCTCAGGCTATGGAGCAATGGAAGAGTCATGTACACTCTGAGGTAAGGTTATCAGAACTGTTCCTTACTTTTAGCTGCTAAATGTACGTACTGTACTAAATGGTCCTGGTCATATTTGTTGTTTGTGCAGTTTAAGTGTGCATTTTATATTTTTGTCATGTAGTTCTTTTTAGGTACCCACACAAATCAAAAACATAATCTTGTGAATAGTCTATTTACAAATTAATGTTATTTATTTTTATTATAATGCTATTTCACATCTGGAAAAGCCCTGCTGACACTTTTTTGTGTCATAATTCTGTTTTTGTCAGGTTGACTATTAATGCCGAGTGTTACCTTAAGCTGCATAACTTTCCAATGGATGAGCACTCGTGTCCACTGGAGTTTTCAAGCTGTAGGTGGTCAAATATTTACCCTTTATATTTTTAACACACCATTTCAAATTCTGTTATTGTGCCTAGTGACAAAGGGTTACTCTGGGCTAGTGCAGTGGCTAACGCTTTGTTTCTTCCTCCATGGGCCATCTGCTTGAGGCTGCCCTCTCTCAACCTACACTAGTATATTATCATTTTCCACCACTAGAGAGAAGAGATCCTCCAGTGCTCTTTTCTTTGACAGACTTGAACTGCCCTTCAGTCTAATTTGTGCTGTCAGTGTCATGCTTCATTTTTCACTGGTGTTCGGCTGTAGACTTTCATGTCATGAACTTAATTTCTTAAACATCAATGACATTCCAAAAAGGTTACATAGAAAACAAGGACAGTCTCAAAAAATTTTACCAAATGAGCATCATTATTACAATAAATTGTTACTGCGACAACTGTAAAAAGAAAAAACTGTTTTGTTTATTATACTAAATCTGTGTTGATCTGCTGTTTAAAAAATAAATAAATAAATAAATAAATAACATAAATCCACACCCAGTGCACTCTGATTAGTGTTGTAATTAGTCCAACTCAGAGTGCATGCCTCAGATATATCAAGCCCTCAAGTTGATCTATTAACCGATTGTTAAACTATATTCATTAATATCAGAAAATCAGCTGCTTTAAGTGTTAGTTTGTGTAACGTAATCTAAAGGCATCCATCTTAAAGAACCTTTTGAGAGGACCTCTTATTGCTCAATTTGAATAGCAACTATAAGGCCAAAAATCAGTGTCAATACTTTTCCTTTGCATAAAAAAATCCTTCTTACACACCTGCTGTTTTTCTATCTATCTAATAAATCAGTCTCTTCTGATGTTCATTTAAAGGAGTTTTATGAGACTGTTGTGGTTAGTTACATTGTGAATGCTTCCTTATTCTAGTGCAGTAGTTGTGTGATAGTGCCTCATGTCAGCTTCCTCTGCCACATGACGTTAAACAGTACAACGTGATGTATATTAACGTATTATGTATATTCGACTTTTTGCTCGATTTCTATAGATGGCTATCCGAAGAATGAGATTATGTATCGGTGGCAAAGACGAGCAGTGGAGGTGGCAGACCAGCGCTACTGGAGACTCTACCAGTTTGCTTTTGTAGGCTTGAGGAACACATCCGATGTGGCACACACCCAGTCAGGTGATCCCTCCAATTTCCGCTTTTTTATGACAATGACATCTGAAGTGTTTTGCTGTAGTCATATATTTTTTTTTACATATTATGTATCCAGGGGAATATGTTATTATGACTATCTTTTTTGACCTGAGTCGAAGAATGGGTTACTTCACCATCCAGACCTATATACCCTGCAGTATGATTGTGGTTTTGTCCTGGGTCTCCTTCTGGATCAACAAGGATGCTGTCCCAGCTCGCACATCATTAGGTTTGACCTCAATCAATATTAATAATTTAATAAAAATAATGCACCAACTTGTACACAGCATGAAGCAATTTTACTTCATAATAATGCAATGCAATAGTATACTTGCAGTTGCTGCAGCCACTCAAAACAATGAAGCAAGTTTTTAAGTGTAACTTACACTCAGTGCCACAGTTGACATACTGTATTAAAACATATTTGGCTGTACAAAAACTATAAAACTAGCTTTACATGATAGGTTTGCTTGGATAAACTGCATAAAAAACATTTTATTTTATTGAAAGCTCTTCTACCCTCAGCAAGTGAGTCTACCTAACCTTGACATCAAGCTGTGAAAATAAAGAAATGCATCATTCTTTATGATTCGACATACATGTATCATACACAGACATTGACCAATTGTTTTATAATATAAAATTAAATCTTTCATCAATACTCATGAAACAAGCATGAGCATAATGCAGCCAGAAGCAAGCTGAATTAGCATCAATAGCATTACAGTTAAAAAATTATGATTTAATAATTTAATAATTTAATAATATCTAAAGTAATAATACATATATGAATTCAAATGACTAATGGAAAAATCAAAGTCTGTCATGGTTCAAATGTTTCATTTACAGGCCTTAACCACTAGGTGGCATTGTTGATCATAACCAAAAAAAAACATTTTTCTATAAACACAAAAGGCCTATTTCTCTCAAATATTGTTCACAAATCTGTCCAAATTTGTGTTAGTGAGCAAAATTATTGCAAGTAAAGGATGGAATTATAACCAAAACTTATGCCCCATTTCTTGTAACATTTGGATGCTGCTATGTGACACTTCACATACTGGGTGAATGTAGGGAGATTGGAAGAGAGGTCCCAGCTCTCATGAATGAAGTCCCAGCTGATAAGAAAGAACCTGTGGGGGGCAAATAGCCGAGGAAATGCACTGTGTAGCACACACGCAGCTATTTCATTGGCCAAAAGAGGGAACCAGCTCCTTTTATTTGCAATTTAAATCAACACAGGTGAGGCCACTTTTTGTTTTCCAATTTGTGGCTGTGCTGACCATGTAATAGTCATTCCTACATGTAATACATACAACTGGAATATCTTTGAGACAGTTTCTGTCAGTTGACAACTCTCCTGCAGAATCTTAGCCATTCCTTGTTGTTTTTGGCTTTTCCACCAGTAAAATAACACATTGAAGATCCTACATAACCATACAATGCAGTGCGTTTCTTTTTCATCTTTTCTAGGCATTACTACAGTGCTCACTATGACAACGCTCAGCACAATCTCCAGAAAATCCCTGCCAAAGGTGTCCTATGTTACAGCTATGGATCTATTTGTATCGGTTTGCTTTATCTTCACCTTTGCTGCACTTATGGAGTATGGCACTCTGCACTACTTCACCAGCAACAGACAGACCAAGAAAGCAAAAGTCAACAACACACAGGTGTGTAATCGGAAAACGTTGGCAAATGTGATTCTAAAAGGATATTATCTAAGTTTGTTGGCTTTCTTCCTCAGCAGAAGGCACCCAGCATGGTAAACATCCGTCCCGGGACATCATTGCTGCAAATGAACAGTATTCTGCCTTATCATGAGGAGGATGACTATACCTATGAGTGTCTGGACGGAAAAGACTGCACCAGTTTTTTCTGTTGCTTTGATGACTGTCGATCAGGTGCATGGCGTGAAAACAGAATGCATGTACGGGTTTCCAAAATTGATTCTTACTCAAGAATTTTCTTTCCCACTGCTTTTGGTCTTTTTAATTTGGTTTATTGGATAGGTTATTTATACCTATAAAACATGTAAACTATAGTTTTATACTTTTAATACAAAGCTCAAATTTTGTTTTTGAAGTTTACATTTGTAACTAACATTCATTGTGTTATTCAGGGTTATGAATATGTGGAATTGGTAGTTAAAGCTCAACTAAACTCATGTAACATTGCCTACTCATAACTGAAAATCTCAAAGCATCAGTTTAAATGCTGGTTTAATGCTAAGCCAGACAATGTGGAGTGCTCCGCACAGAATGTCCTCCCTGTTTTGCCTTAGGTTCTTTCTGGGAACTCTGTTTTTACTCGTGTAACCGAGCTTGGCAGCTCAAGGTAAAAAATTAAGATAGAAATAAAGAAAATTGAATGCAGGAGGTGGTCAGAAAGAGGCAAAACTGAAAATTTTAAAGTTTATTACAAAAAAAAGGGGGTACTATTTACAATAACCATTTATTAATACCTTAAAAATGCCTAAAACCAGTACCCTAACAATATTTTGAATACTACAGATTTGGCAGGTTGCGGGAGGCCATAATCATCTATGGGACAGTGTACTCACTACTCCCTGGGCTAAACTCAAACGTAATAAGTGAAGGAAGTGTAAAATACCACTACACACAAGAGTGTTGGAGCAGAAGTGAGGAACTCCATCACCAAACCCTCCCACCTAACAGGCATCCATGCGCAGCTCAGGCCTGCAGCAGAAAACGCAAGTTAAAAAAGTACTAATACGACACCAATAATAACGAAACTAGACTACACAAAGCCAAACTAAAGAAACCCAACCAACTTTAAACACAGCAAATGACAACTCAACATAACCAAACTATAAACTAAAGTATAATGACCCAAACAAAACAGCAGTAGCAGAAAGCATCTAACAACAATATTAGTTAATACACAAACACTATTAACAAAACAAGAACTAGGTTGCTACCAAAAAGAACAACCGATGCATGGTATACAGCCAAATCAGAGCCCCACACTAGCTACACCTGGGAGGGCACCACTTGGGGACAGCAGTCAGCTGTATTAAACAGAATCTAAAAAGATAGAGCACATTGGGCAACATGGCATACAAACAAACAGAACAGTAATGACAGACAAATATACAGCCCTGGAAAAAATTAAGAGACCACTGCAAAATTATCAGTTTCTCTGGTTTTACTGTGTTTTGGTAAAATGAACATTTTAGTTTTATTCTATAAACTACTTACAACATTTTTTCACAAATTCCAAATAAAAATATTGTAATTTAGAGCATTTATTTGCAAGAGGAAAGTGATGACCACAAAGGAAAAAGTTACTACAGCCCAAATCTGTGAGAGCACAAAATATTCTGTGTATAATGGACATTGTAATAGAACATGTGCTACAGATTCAGAGACACCACAAGATCAACAACCTTCAGAGTGTTTTTCCAACAATATATATATATAGTATTTACATAGCGCCTTTCCACCTGGTAGGCACTCAAAGCGCTTTATACATACAGTGGGGATTGAAAGTTTGGGCACCCCAGGTAAAATCTTTTATTAATGTGCATAAAAACGCCAAGAAAAGATGGAAAAATCTCCAAAATGCATCAAATGACAGATTAGACATTCTTATAATAAGTCAAAAAAGTTAGATTTTATTTCCATCATTTACACTTTCAAAATAACAGAAAACAAAAAAATGGTGTCTGCAAAAGTTTGGGCACCCTGCAGAGTTAATACCTTGTACTGCCCCCTTTGGCAAGTATCACAGCTTGTAAACACTTTTTGTAACGAGCCAAGAGTCTTTCAATTCTTGTTTGAGGTATCTTTGCCCATTCTTCCTTACAAAAGTCTTCCAGTTCTTTGAGATTTCTGGGCTGTCTGTCACGCACTGCTCTTTTAAGGTCTATCCATAGATTTTCAATTATGTTGAGGTCAGGAGATTGTGAAGGCCATGGCAAAACCTTTAGTTTATGCCTCTTGATGTAATCCACTGTGGATTTTGAGGTGTGTTTAGGATCATTATCCATTTGTAGAAGCCATCCTCTCTTTAACTTCAGCTTTTTTACAGATGGCATCAAGTTAGCATCCATGTGCTGAAATTTTATTGAATCCATTTTTCCTTCTACTCATGAAATGTTCCCTGTGCCACTGGCTGCAATACAACCCCAAAACATGATCGATCCACCCCCATGCTTAACCCCCAAACCCTGGATTCAAGCCACAATAAACAGTAAAGACAAGTATTGTGATATGGGCATGTTTCTCCTACTATGGTGTTGGGCCTATTTATCACATACCAAGGATCAATGGTCAGTTTGCATTTGTCAAAATACTTCAAGAGGTCATGTTGCCTTTTGCTGAAGAGGACATGCCCTTGAAATGTTTGTTTCAACAAGACAATGACCCCAAACACACGAGTAAACAAGATACGTTTAATGTTATGGAGTGGCCAGCCCAATCCCCGGACCTTAATCCAATCGAGAAGCTGTTTCTGTGTTTAGTGATTCACAGGATTGCTAAATCCTAGAAACAAAAATGTTTGTACAAAATAATTTTGGGTTTGTACAGTCAACGGCAGATACTGCTATTTTTTTTAACACACCCCTTTGAATTAATTGCCCAATTGCACAACCATTAATGCTGGGTCTTGTTTGTTTTTTGAGAATCTACTGCACCTACTGGTAACTTGTTTGCCTCGTAGCAATAAAAAAAAATACTAAAAACCTGGATTATTCTGGTTAGTCACATTGTACTGCTATTATTTTGAACAATACTGTAATGTTATAAAGATGCTTCCCTCGGGTTTCACCAATCCAGATTGGTGGCCATTTCTGGTTTATTTCAGCATTAATCAAACTGCAACACTCTTTTTTTCCAAAAGGTCTTTTGAGCTCCAGACTTTCATTTCTTAAACTGGCTCTAGCGACACTGTCTGCAGTTTCTTTCCCTTTGATCCCCACATTGGATGGAACCCACAAAAATGCCACAGTACATCCAAGCTTTTCCAGTTTAAAAACCATCAAAAGGACTTCCAGCACTATATCAGGTCTAGCGTTACTTCTCTCGCCTGCCTCTAAAGCCTGTAGCAAAGATTACAAAGCAAAGAGACAAATTAAAACATATGTTAATCTTGCTTTCTTCACCCACCATAGTGCATGAAGAATGGCTATTAACTCTGCAAAAAAACACACCCATACCATCAGGCAGGCGCTGCCAGATGTTGTAGTCTATTTGTGGAAAAACCCACTTTATTGTTCTCTGGGTCTCTGGAACCATCTGTAAAAACTATGGTGGCACCTCCCCATTTATCCTTGAGGTATACCTTAAGCAACCTTACTACCTTTATATCTTTGTTTTATGACTTCACTAATTGACATATCGATTACAGGCTCAGATCAGAGCCAGGCAGGGGTGGGAGACCGCACCACCAAGGGGGCAACATCACTATTTTATATATTATATACCAAGCTTCTCAAACTAAATCTTCACCGAATACAGAAAACTGCTCCTGTTGAACGTATATGTGTTCTTCAAAACACAAACTATCGTCAGATGGAATATTGTTGATACAGATTGAAGATCTGTACCAGACCCCTTTAATTTTACTATGTAATTTACTCCTGGTGTTTCTCCTGACTCTACCAAGAGTGCTGGAACAGAGGTAGTTCTAAAAGCTACAATACAAACTCTGAAAGCTTTAACAACATCAATCTGATCCAATAAATGTTTGACGCAGACCCATATACTGCACAACCATAATCAAAACCAGACCTGAATATTGTTTTGTAAATCATTAACATTACTCTTTTTTCCTGCACCCCAGACAGTTACAGAGAGACACTGCATTATGTTAATCACTTTATCATATTCATTAACAATACTTTGTACAGGTCTTTATATGTTAGTCGCTTGTCCAACCAAATACCAAGAAATTTAACTCTTTGACTCTTTCAATAGACAGAACATACAATGTTAGAGTCTGCTCTTCAATGTTTCTCTTCCTGCCAAAGAAAATAAAGTTGGTCTTGGACAAGACTAAACCCCCACTGATCCGCCCTGCCCTCCAATTTCCACTTTGTTCAGCACACATTGCATCTGTTCGAAAAGGTATCTTACATTTTTGCCTCTCTTCCAGAGCGCTCCATCATCTGAAAACAGTGACTTGCCAAAACCACTTTGCACACCATTAAAAATATATTAAAAATATAATTTATCATGATATTAAAAAAGACAGGACTGATTACACTGCCCTGTGGGGTCCCATTATCAACCCACAATAAGTCAGAGACACAACCTGACTCAAATCCCTACTAATCCCTACTATCAGGGCACACAAAGAAGGACTCAGGGCAGGGCAGGGCCTGCAATCACATAGACAGGAAGGTAGACAAGGACCAGGAAGTTAAGTAGTCTAAAACGAGACACAAGGCGAGTGACAAAATAAAAACAGGAAATAACTGAAATGTAGAACTAAGGCATGACCTCAGGAGGGCGGCATGAAGCCTGCATTGTATAGTTTGATAACCAGACCCTTATTCCAGAGCATGTCATATTCACTTTCAATATCTATAAAAACAGTTAACACAGCTTCACAGTTTACCAATGCTTTCTTGATATCACAGTCTAAAAACACAGAACCCATGGTGGCTTGTCCCACTCTAAAATCATTTTGGGCAGAAGAAAATACCCCATTTGTTCCAACTTGTACAGTATCTTGTGACTATCCTCTCCATGATCTTGGACATCACAAATGTAATAGCAATAGGCTGATGAGGGGGTGACTGCTTCTTTACCAGGCATAAGGATGGGTACAATAACAGCATGCTTCCAGGCACTTGGAAGAACACAGTCCTCCTACACCTGCTCTCGTCCTACTACACACACGGAAATACACAGATGGAGCAGTAACTCAAGTCGATAAGTCACCTGATACGGCAGCTCGAGAGTGACGAACTACTGCCCACTACACTCGCACTGTCCAAAGACATGCATGTATTAGTGAATTGATGAATCTAATCTTGTAAATGATTGTGAGATTGAAAGCTTGATGTAAAACTCCTAGTGAAAAAGCACTATATAAAATCCAATTTTAATTTAAGGATTTAATCAAACCGTTTTTTTTTTTTTTTTTATTATGTGTAAGTATGTTGTAATAATTTTTATTATTACATTGTTTATATTGTTTATAGTTACTGGGCGCTCATAGTTCTCTACAGGTCATGTCAAATGTCCTTCATGCTAATCCAAGCATGGAGTAGACATAACTAGACGGAGACATGGCTTGCCACGGGACTTCTGCACCTGGGGCCTTGGGGAGTGTGTGTATGGAAGATACACCAAACAGCCCACACTGCAGGGATATAAAATCTCAATCATGTTTTGTTTACTACCTTAAGCAAACCTCACTATGTACCGTTGATATATGTTTATGTCTGCTTTGCTTCATTCTTGCAAGAATTAAACCTGGCCATTTGCTTTTTAAATATACTCTGTCTACGTGTCTCTCTGGATAATATAAGGATATAGAATTCAAAGTAGACATTGTATTCAACTCGTTTTACAGTGGCAACTGTCGTTGACAACTCCAAAAGGCAGATTTTGTTTTTCTGAAGCCATTCTGTTGTGGACTTGCTCCAGTGTTATGGGTCGTTGTCCTGTTGCATCAGCCACCTTCTACACAGTTTCAGCTGACGTACAGACATCCTCACATTATCCTGAAGAATTGTCTGATATACTTGAGAATTCATCTTTCCCTCAATGATTGCAAGATGTCCAGGCCCTGCAGCAAAGCAGGCCCAAATCATGATGTTTCCTCCAGACTTTACAGTTGGGATGATGTTTTTATGAGGATTTGCTGTGCCCTTTCTACGCCAGATGTAACGATATGTGTTTTTTCCAGATAGTTCAATCTTAGTTTCATCAGTCCACAAAACATTTTGCAAATACCACTGTGGAGTTTCAATGTGCTCTTTTGCAAACTTCAGGCATGCAGCAAGGTTTTTTTTAGTAAAGAACAAAGCAGTGGCTTCATGGTGTCCTGCCAAGGATACCTTGCTTGTTCAGTGTTTTACGTATTGTAGACTCATTAACAGATTCTTTACCTCATTGATGGGTCTTTGTTTTGCTCCTGGTGTCATTATGACTAGGCTCTCACTTCTTGGTAGAGTGGCAACAGTCCCAAAGCGTATCCATTTGTAAATTGTTTGCCTAACTGTAGACTGGGGAATTTCTAAAGTATTTGAAATAAGTTTGTAACCCTTTCCAGCAATAATTCCTGATCGTAGCTCCTCTGAAAGGACTTTTTGGTGAGGCATGGCTCACATAAGCGTGTTCTTCTTGTGCAGAGTATGAACTTTGGGGAGAGCGGGAATCGCCTACCTTTTGGTTGAAGGACGACTGCTCTTTTACGTCTTTTTACGCTCTTCAACAAAGTGGTTAAACCAAAAAGCACCGAAAGCGGAGCACCGTCATCTGTCATCTCCAGCTTTAGTCCAGTATCAACAACTTCAGTAAAGCCCTCTTTCTGATGACAATGACTTGCCATTCTTCCACGCTCAGTGGTACATTTAAAAATCCACACAGTAGAACGGAGCTGATGTGGTATCATCCACAAATTTGTTAAATTTTAACTCGGTTGATGCAAAAATAAATAATTTATATTGATCAGAACTAGTTTTTCATGATCTACTGTCACAAACTTTTTTAAGTCCTTTAAAATGACAAATTCTTTCATATTACCTTTTTAAATCATCTATTTAGGGAAAGAGACATTTTGAGAATATTGTTCTATTTACTTAATAATAATAATTAATACATTTCTCTAATAATCTTTTACATTTTCTCTTACTTTAATTTTCTTAATCACCCTTGGGCCAGACTTGTAACATATTCAAACAAATTATCAATTGCTAAGGTCATGTTTCCACCAATTTGTCATTCAGAGTTTTGTCCTCATAAAGAATGCACCCCACTTAATGTTAAACAGAAACTCAAACATCAAGTGTAAAATTAAATTAACTTGTTCTCACGTCACTTTGATTTTCTGCCGGTGGTCGAAGGACGCATCCCGGTGACGAATCTCTCTTAGCATTGTCCCAAAGTTACGTATTTATTATTTCTTAAACATTGTCAACACATTAACTGTGCACCACACCTCATTCATTGTTATACTGATTATATTTCTGCTAGAGGTTAGTACTAGAGTTGCTGTCGTTTTGTGAACAGGGCATTTTTGCTTGTGCTAGCTAGCCCGCTAGCTAACATGCTAGCGGGTTTTTAGCAATTGAGTTAGCGCTTAGCATACCTCGATTGTTGTGTTTGTTACTGTTTTCTTACTGGTGGTTAGTCTTGTTGTGTGTTCTGAGTTTTCCCTGTAACTTGTGGTTGTACTGCTGTGTGTGTGTGTGTGTGTGTGTGTGTGTGTGTGTGTGTGTGTGTGTGTGTGTGTGTGTGTGTTAGAATTTATCATTGTGAGTTGTGAGCAGTTGGCTTGATTTAGCTGTACCTACACTAGCTTAGCTAAGCTTTTTCTGTGTTGTTTGCATCTGCTTGGGGTAATGGATTGCCATTCTTGTTCGGTATTATTAGACAGATTGTCTCTATTAGAGAGACGTGTTTGTGAGTTAGAGCAGCTAGATCAGCATAGACAGGGTTTGGTTACTTTAGATGTGTCAGGGTTTCCGGATAGTATCAGATGCAGGTCTGATAGCAGTCCTGCTAGCGACAGCTCCAGTTGTGGCTCACTTGTTTCTGCAGCTGTTGCAAAGAGTCCTGCTTTTCTCCCGGTCTGTCCGCGAAGGGGTTCAGGCAGGCGCAAGCCTCCGGTTGTCCGCTCCTGTGAACCGGTTTTCGGCGCTTTCAAGTCCGCTTGTCCGCGCAGATCACCGGCCTGTTCCCTCTGCGCCGGCCAGCCGGAGCGAGCATCGTACTCTGGTGATAGGGGACTCCATTACCCGTAATGTTAGACTTGAGACGCCAGCCATTGTCCACTGTTTACCGGGGGCCAGGGCTTCCGACATAGAGGCTAACCTTAGGGTGCTGACATCACACAGGAAGGGAGAGTTTCTCAGGACACATACTCGCACTACATACAAGCAGATAGTTATTCATGTCGGCACCAATAATGTGAGAATGAGGCAGTCTGAGGTAACCAAAGATAGCCTAGCTAGGACGTTTGAACTAGGGCAGTGGTTTTCAAAGTGGGGGCCGCGGCCCCCTGGGGGGCCGCCAGGGGGCGCCAGGGGGGCCGCAGCAAGTTGGAAGAAAAAAGAAAAAAAAATTATAACCCAACTAAACTGGGTAAGAAACCCATTTGCCCCTGATGTAGGCTCTTGTCTGGACTTAAAATCTCAGGAGGAGCTGATTGAGATGACTTCTTCCTGGGACTTAAAAATGAAATTTGAGTCTCTTTCCCTCTCAAACTACTGGATGTATGTAAGAAAAGACTTCCCCATCCTAGCTGAGAGTGCTCTGAAATGCCTTCTTCCTTTTGCAACCACTTATTTGTGTGAGTCTGGCTTTTCAGCTTTAAAAGTACTTAAAAAAAAAACATAGAGCACGTCTAAATGTGGAGAGTGACATGCGTGTTGTACTGACAGACATAAAGCCCAGACTTGACAAACTATGTAGGAGCCACCAGGCCCACCCATCCCATCAATTTTCTCTCTCTCTCTCTCTCTCTCTCTCTCTCTCTCTCTCTCTCTCTCTCTCTCTCTCTCTCTCTCTCTCTCTCTCTCTCTCTCTCTCTCTCTCTCTCTCTCTCTCTCACACTCACACTCACACTCACACTCACACTCACACTCTCACTCACTCTCTCTCTTTAAGATTTTTCTTTTTCTTTTTACATTTACTGACACACACAGATACAATGTTGAATGTTGAAATTATACCAAATTTGAAGATATTGAAATTACTTTACCATATATGAAGATCTGACATACAAATGTTATTATTGCAACACTAATAAAGTTCAATGGATGTTCACCTAGGTGTTTTATTTAGTTATTTACATTTGGTGTAGTTTTGTCGATATGTTCAATAACACTGTGCAAAAGGGGGCCTTGGCCAGAACCTGGTGGAATTTGGGGGGCCTTGTCATGGAAAAGTTTGGGAACCCCTGAACTAGGGAACAAGATGAGTCGGCATCGACACTGTCTCTGGCCCTCCCGTAAAGGGGTAGTGATGAACAGTATAGCAGATTAGTTTCCATGAACCGGTGGCTGGCCCGGCATTGTAGTCAGAAAGGTTATGGTTTTGTGGATAACTGGCCTTCTTTCTGGGGCCGCCCAGGCCTGCTGAGGGCAGACGGCCTGCATCCTACTGGACAAGGTGCTGCAATTTTGTCTAGTAATATAGACAGGTGCATTCAATGCATTTGACACAAGGAATCTCAGCAGGTCGCAGGAATTAGAGAACCTGCTAGTCATGATAGTGCGGTGTTGAACTGGATAATGTAGCAGCTTTTAGTTGTCTGGTTAGGCCGATCAATCCAATGTCTACTTCCCAAATCTATTAGATAGGGTGAATTTATTTAGTCCTCAAACACATCTGAAAACTCACAGAGTCAGTGACCCAAAGCATCATGTCCTCATGTTATTATAACTCAGAGGCATTCTTTAAACCCGCAAAACTGTTAGAGCTCGACAGCTTGTTCCTGTTACTATCGCTCCACTGGACCAGCCCTCAAATGCAGGCTCTACGTCAAGACTAAAGATTGGTCTCCTGAATGTGCGGTCTCTATCCTCCAAAGCACTCTTAATTAATGATCTTATTACTTCTCATTGCTTGGATTTACTTTGTCTTTGTGAAACTTGGCTTAGGCCCAATGTTTTCTGCCACTAAATGAAACCTCTCCCCCTGATTATGCGTATGCACAGGTAGGACGCACGTCGAAACAGGGTGGTGGTGTTGCAGCCATTCATAAAGCTGCATTTTGCTTTACAGGTCCATCATCACAGCCAAAATTTAACTCATCAAACATATTCCTTCTCAAATTAACGGAAGGAAGCCATTTTATTTAGCTGTAATCTATCGCCCTCCGGGTCCTTACTCTTCTTTCTTGGATGAGTTTGGAGTTTTCCTCTCGGACTTAATAACCCACGCTGATAACATCCTTCTAGTTGGTGATTTTAATATTCATCTAAATAAGGAGTGTGATCCTCTGGCCAGAGCATTTCAATCACTGCTTACAACCCTGTCTTTCAACCAGTTTGTTCATGAGCCCACACACATTAGTGGAAACCATCTGGATCTTGTTTTGGCTCGGGGAATAGATGTCTCCCATCTCTTCGTCTCCTCTCTTTCATCTGCTGTTTCAGATCACTCACTGGTGGAATTTGAGATAAGTTATAAATTCCCCTCAAATTCCGACAATTGCGTAGTGTCTACACGGAATTTTAGCGCGGCTGCAATGGAAATGTTTGCCACACGGCTGACAGATGTTCTTCCTAATTTAACTCCACCTGGAAACTCAATTGAAGCCTACACAAAGGAGGTCCATGCAACCCTCTCGGCCATCACTGACTCAGTGGCACCCCTCAGGACAAAGCCCAGACCAACCAGACGACCTACACCATGGTATAACGAGGAAACCCGGGCTTTAAAACAGGCCTGCAGGAGTTTTGAACACATATGGCGCAAGTCAAAAACTAATCTAAATTATCAAAAGTGGTGTTTGTGTGTAAACACCTATAAGCACACCCTTATCACGGCAAAGACGGTTTATTTCTCATCTCTAATCAGAGAAAACCGGCATAACCCCAGGTTTCTCTTTGGGACAGTTGCTAAAC